>CM068839.1:64332434-64932434 GCA_028554795.2 Sinohyriopsis cumingii | reverse complement strand
TGAATGCTAAAGTATCCACAACAGTTGGATGCAAATTCTACATTGATAAGGGCCATAATTCTTCAATATATGATAAAAGATCTAGTCATCATCGAAAGTCCCAGCGAATCTGACTGAAATCAAACAAAATGTCTGAAAGCTAAAGTGTTTACAAGTTATTGGGTTCCTCGTTCAAAGCTGATGAGGGCATTAACTCCTATCAAAACAAGCCAAAAAAAATCATCATTAATACTATTAGTCACAAGCCATTGGGTTTCTAATTTGAAGTTAATCAAGGGCCTCAACTCTTATGAATATAAGCCAAATGTGCTCATCATTGGATCCATTATTGTGCTTGTTGAGATGAAGACAAATATGATTCAAATCTAATAATTATTATAAATGTAGATACTTCATTCTACAGCAGGTGGACAGATGGACAGAAACATGACAGGACAGATGGAAAGTCAGGTGTATACAAAACCATTTCTATGTCCCTTTGACTTAGCAACAGCAGACAAGCCGATTGAAAAGGAATCTAATTTCAATATACAGTTGAACAAATTTAAAACAAACTCAAATGTTGATATATTTTGTTTTTCTGTCAAGGCTAACTGATTTTAGGTCTAAATGTTATGACTTGTATGGGCACATTCTCACAATAAAAAAAACATCTGCTTATTTCTAAAGTTTCAAATAGTGTTTCCCTGAGCAATACATAATAAAAACAAGCAATCCATACAATGTGGTGCCTTACATGTAAACAGTGTTGCTTACAGAGGTCAGATAGGACTCCAAGAACATCAGTGTACTTTGGACACACAGAAATGTGTTGTACCAACCAATGCTTACACCTGCCAAGACAGGAATCCTAGAACACAAGGGTGCAAACTTCGATACACTCAGACATAAACTGTGTTTTACCAATGGTTACAAAGGTCAGACAGTTATTAAAGAACATAACTACCTATTGCCTATCTAAAGACAAAAAACGTCTTATCCTGTCTACTGTAAAATAAACAAAGAACAGTAACTCTTGCCTATTACCTCCCCTTGATACCACTAGGACGAGAATAATAAAAGAAAGTTTCAAGATAAATATAATAAAGTTAAAAAAAAATAATTGGGATTAGTTTGTTAAAAAGAAAAGTTTGAACATAAAAATATAAAAAGTATTTTAAAAAATTGGGATACTGATGTGAGTTTTGAACCCACAATCCCTTGCTTGGCAGCCATGACACACAGAAAGACAAATGTCTGTTTGAATACAAGATAGTACAAAACTGAGACACATATTAAAACACTGAATACAGCAACTGATGTTGAAGATATATGAATTTCAAAAAATTTAACAGATGATTTTGACATTGCTCACAACACTGTCACTACTGCCATGGCCATTACCACTGCCATCAAATAAGGGATAACTACATCTCCTCATTTACCAAGCAATACAATAAGCTATTCAACTACATTTCATCATTTACCAAGCAATACAATAAGCTATTCAACTACATTTCATTTACCAAGCAATACAATAAGCTATTCAACTACATTTCATCATTTACCAAGCAATACAATAAGCTATTCAACTACATTTCATTTACCAAGCAATACAATAAGCTATTCAACTACATTTCATCATTTACCAAGCAATACAATAAGCTATTCAACTACATTTCATTTACCAAGAAATACAATAAGCTATTCAACTACATTTCATAATTTACCAAGCAATAAAGTGAGCCATTCAAATAAACAGATCTAAATTTATAACCAGAAAAAGAATTCAGGTTTAATATATGTTTATGTGTTTAAAGAGAAACATCTTCATAAGAAGAAAAAAATATATCAACAATTTAACAAGAATATTATCAAATTAAGCTATACATCATGGCTTTGAAGCTCAAGACTGAAGGCTGATTTTCAAAGATCATAGATATGTAAGATTATCAACTCCAAAATGTTAAAATATGCCATAATCAACAGTAATAACAACAAAACCCAACTCGACTACTCTTCATTACAACATCAATTTGGATATAACACAATCGTAAAGTGGCACACAAAATTGTACAATAATTTCATGTATTTCTTGAAGCAATGTAAAGTTTAAGTGCCAAAAGAAATATCAGTTTGATTTAATAATTTAATATAAAGATGTCATTGTATTCTTTTAAAAAAATATGTCTATATAATGCTTCTTTCTTTATATGAATAAATACCCAACAAATTCCTATTTGTGAATGTTCAATTCAATTGTGTCAATATTCAAATCACTTCCATTTGATCTTAGCTTTTAATTTTTAAAGGCATTAATTTTTCAAAACCTGATAAATGTTAATCTAATTATTTTTCAGACATCAATAATAAAGCCATTTTGTCTTCTTTATGTTTGTGTACAATCATTGCTTAGTCTATGGTTAAACAAATGCCAACAGGTACTTGCTCCGTCGACCGGTATAAACAACAAATACCAAAAAAAGTGGTTATTGAAGAAAGTTTTTAAACCTAATTTCACACCCATGCAGCAAACAGTGTCATTACTGAAATTTTTTTAGCACCCAAATAAACAATTTTGGTCATTGCCACATACCAGTACATGTAGCTCCCATCTCCTTCATAATATGTCCTAAATTTGATTCCACAAATATAAATAATTTATGTCTTTCATATAAGTTTTGAAGTCATTATATAGCTGCACCCACATGCTTAAAAATTTGACTCACTCCTTTTTTTTTTCCTCAGTTGAAGTCAGAAATGCAGATATCTGCATCAAATCACTCAGTGATACACTGGTCACTTGTCATTACAATGCAAATGCTACATGCACTGTAGCAGCCTTGAAGAAGTGGATGAACCTGATGTTATAATTGAACATGATACTCCCTGTTTTTGCACTGCATTAGTGCAAAGTCATCCCAAACTTGAATGAGGCAGTTTCACACCTGTTGCATTGTTAATCTCAAGTACATGGCAAAGTCAATACCCATATATGAAATAAATTATTTTTCAAGCCAAAATTCAAGTTTCTTATCAGATTGTCCAATTTGGGCAATTTATTATCTGTCAAAAACAGTACCTTTGCTCATGTCCAAAATACATGAATGTTCTTGACAATACAGTGTTTTGTTTTGTAAGTGTATTACCAAGAATTAAGTATTTAGATCTGAATGGAATATAGCAGACAAGTTCTAGAAATTATGCTTCTTTGTACACATTTTGGATTGAAGCACTTTTATGGATACAATGAGATCATGTACACAAGCTCTTAGTATTAACGATATTCAATTTACTTATATATTTATGTATGTACCAATGCATGGATCTCTGCAATAACAAATAATTCTTAATTACATTTCTGATATTTTTCATTTAATGTACATCAATTTCTTTGGTAACTGCAACAATGAAGCTCATGGTTTTGCACTACTCGCTCCCCGTTCTTATCTTTACTACCAAGAGGACAGACTTGCAATTTTTTCTTCAGTAAACTGAAATTGCCTCCATAATAAACAATACATTATGTAACACAATGGCATTCTTTGGGCACTGACTATTGTGTTATAGTGGGACTTCACCACTGGATGTACACTTCTTCAAGTCCGTTTTCTATAAATATTTTTTTGTATGTATGCAGCTAGTAAAATATGACAATGAATTACTTATGTATAATACAATGCATAAATGGTAATGAAATCTATTTGGCTTTATCACACATGGTCAATTGATTTGACTTTATCACAGTGTCAGTCTATTTGGCTTTTATCACACAGGGTCAATCCATCTAACTTTATCACACTGGGTCAATCTATTTGACTTTATCACACAGGGTCAATCTATCTGGCCTTATCACACACAGCCTATCTATTTGGCTTTATCACACTGTCAATCTATTTGGCTTTTATCACACAGGGATAATCTATCTAGCTTTGTCACACAGGGTCAATCTACTTGACATTTATCACACAGGGTCAATCTACTTGCCTTTATCACATAGAATCAATACTATAATCATTCTACTGCCCTTCATTTCATACAAGGATGTAAAAGAAAAATTTTGAGGGCAAACAGATAAGTGACTGAAAGACAGTGCAAGTGAGTCAGTGGTTGTTAAACAGTGAAAGAAAGTGACTCATTTTTTTCTCAGTAAGTTTCCAACTGGCAGAGTGAGTGAGAAGGCATTCAGATTGGTCAGCAAGACTGATGATAAGATAAATGTATGACTTGGAGAAGAAAGAGCAAGGAAAGGCATATCAGATATGAGACTGACATAATTTCAATAAAACACTTCATTTATGAATAAACTGGTGTAAAATCGTTCTACTCAGAAAAAAAGTCTTGATTATACAGGTGTAGTGTTTCAGTTTATGAGGTACCTTTGTTGTGTCTTGTCCACCAGTGCTCACAAATGTTGGACCATAGATCTTTTCATATCGAAGAATTCCTTTTTCAGAATACTGATGATTATCCAAGAATTCTTGGACAGTTTTGTAACCATGGTTATCTGCATTTGTTCTAAGATTTTTCTGAAGCAGCCATATGACCTGGTTTCGGTTGTGTTTTAGCTGCAACAAAGAGAACGCACTGATCAATGGTAAGATTCCAGTTATACAATATTCTAAGGATACTGCATGAACATAAAAAATGTTCTGTCCCATAATTGCAAAACAGACTGTGTGTGTGTGTGATTTGGATATTTAACGTAGCTTTAAAATAATTTCAGTCATATCGCAACGATGTCTGTAATGTGGCATTTTATAGTGATGTCTAGCACTGGGGCATCATGCCACAGACATGTAACATGATGTCCCACCCAGTCACATTATCCTGACACCAGGCCAACCAGTCCTAACACTAACATCTTAATGCTGAGTGCCAAGCGAGGCAGCTGTCAGTACCATTTTTGTAAGTCTTTGGCATGACTCGGCCAGGGATTGAACCCACCACCTCCCGCATCCAAGGTGGACGCTCTAACCACTAGGCCACTGGAGCAGTGTAAATTCAGACGTAGGACACATACTAAAAATGCATATATTTTATTATTAATACTCCTAGGAAAAAAAGGGGTGTAATCATTTCCTCTTTGTGTCCATCAATAAATAAGGAGATTTATACAACCATATCTCATGTTTCTTGCAAGCTCATGAAAGTTGTCACTCTTTAAAATACAATATTCAAACTTATCAGGTGACTTAACTAAGGTGTGTAGATTTGTAGTAAGGTTTTCAACTTTCTATTCAACTCCTGGGGCTCCCACTGACCCCAGTGGCAAGGTAAAAAAATCCACAGAGTGCTCATTTGTCTCTGTTGGTTATGCTCTTCCTTTTCATTTTGATATATTTCTTACTTTTATATTTCTTAAATTACTTAGTACTTATCATACATATAACATGCTATTCATGACTGGCACCAAGGCCTAAGTGCAGGGGTTACAGAAGACCAGGTCCAATGCAATCTTGCAATGTATGAAATGGCACTCTGGGCAAGCTTCATCTTTGGCAACCCTCGTCCAGAAAAAGCCCCAGCAAACTGTGAAATGGGGCCACCCACCAACACTGCCTGGGTTCAGCACCCTTGGTGGTAATCAGAATCATCCGCCCAATAAGACGGCCCTTAGATACGTCATCACACACATCAAATTAAAGGTCTCTGAGAGTCACTAAACCATGTTATCATGGATAATAAACTAAAAGTTCCAGAGATCTTTATAAATGCAATAGTTCTTTTATTGTTTATGATGTGCCTTTCAAATTCAGTGATTTCCCAATGGGGATGTAGGTGGACATAAGTTTTCATTATTCTGGCAATGCCTGGAGTCCTCCTCCACCTCCACCCATATCACCTCAGAGACTGAGCAAGATTACAAGGTAAAGAAAACCCAACATTTCAGCCCTTTCTTTATTAATTATTTTTATTTAATTTTTCTTTTGAAGCAGTTCTTAAATAACCAAAGACATAAAATGTATGTTATAATGCCTTATTTTTGGCCACATGGGACCTGGGGAAGGTAACAAAAGAAAACAGAACAGGACTCCATAGGATGGCTACACTGTTCAAGGTATAAGATCTATATTACGCATGTGCAACCTACCATCCATCGACTGGATCCGGCCTGAAAATTTATCTAGTTATGTACATCATAGGGTGTAGCTTTAAAAATCAATCATCTGGCTTGCACTGTGGAGGAAGTAATGCAAGCCTAATCTAAATAATTTGTTACACCACTAAATGACAGTATTTAAAGCAAAACAACTTTTGGAAAACCAGTTCTCTAAAGTTTTCAAAATGTCTGCCCTTATTGAGATATTACATTATCTTGCTTGTGATACTTTTGACAATATCAATAATTTTGCCAGAGGTAGATATAGTGAAAAAGATGCAAAATTACTTTTTAAATTTAAAATTTAAGACATGGAAAACATTTTGTTTGTGAAAACAAAAGAGTTGAGGAATACCTTAAATATGAGGAAATACTCAATTTCCTGCAGGTAAGGCCAGACTACTTTAAGAAAAATTAATGATTTTATGAAAGTATTCCAATCACGGATACCTGCTAAACATTCTGTGAAAAAATTCATTCTTACCAACCAAGCAATCAGATAGATATTTAAAACTTTCAATTTGAGTAAGAAATTTTGAAATGTTTAGCAAAACTGGGGCTTGGAGATCATAACACCCTGAGTTTGAGTTTTAGAATGAGTTTTCGCTCTCCTCCAATCAAACCTGGAAAGATAAAGTAAAGCTGTTTTCAATTGGCTAACACAAAACAGACAGGTCATAAGTTTAGTGATTTCCAAGCCTGGTCTATATGTGACAGCCATGGTAGATCAGCTGCCAGAGTGCTGGACTCATAATCATAGGGTTATGGGTTTGATACCCGTTCAGTCCAGTCTAGTTAAGCTGCCGTGGTGTGTTCTTCAGAATGGCACTTAGGTCTCATTTCCTCAGCATGATTTAGCCAATAATGTGTTCAAAGTGCCATTCAAAACAGCAAACCAAACCAAACCAGGTCAATATTCTGATATCCAAAACATAATCAAACCAGGTCTATATTCAAATATCAGAACCCCAACCAAACCAGGTCTATATTCTGATATAAGAAGCCTAACCAAACTCGGTCCATGTTCTAATATCAGAAACCTAACAAACCAGGTCTATATTCAAATATCAAAAACCAAACCAAACCAGGTCTATATTCTGATATCAGAAACCTAACCAAACCAGGTATATATCCAACTATCAGAAACCCAACCAAACAAGGTCTATAATATGACATCAGAAACCCAACCAAACCAGGTCTATATTCTGACATCAGAAAAATAATCAATCCAGGTCTATATTTTGTTATCAGAAACACAACCATACCAGATCTATATTCTGATATCAGAAACCCAAGCAAACCAGGCCTATATTACAATATCAGAAACCCAAGCAAGCCAGTCCTATATTCTAATATCAGAAAACCCAACCAAACCAGATCTATATTCTGGTATCAGAATCCCAACCAAACCAGGTCTATATTCTGATATCAGAATCCCAACCAAACCAGGTCTATATTCTGATATCAGAATCCCAACCAAACCAGGTCTATATTCTGGTATCAGAATCCCAACCAAACCAGATCTATATTCTGGTATCAGAATCCCAACCAAACCAGGTCTATATTCTGATATCAGAATCCCAACCAAACCAGGTCTATATTCTGGTATCAGAATCCCAACCAAACCAGATCTATATTCTGGTATCAGAATCCCAACCAAACCAGGTCTATATTCTGGTATCAGAAACCCAACCAAACCAGATCTATATTCTGGTATCAGAATCCCAACCAAACCAGATCTATATTCTGGTATCAGAAACCCAACCAAACCAGATCTATATTCTGGTATCAGAAACCCAACCAAACCAGGTCTGTATTCTGATATCAGAAACCTATGGATGCTGACATATACTACTGGTCAATGTTTGTATTCTTACTGTGTATATGCACTGGAATAGCTATATAATATTTGTGTAAATTAACCTTCACATATGTCTGTGATGGTCTCTTGAGGACAAGGTCAAATCCACAACATTCATTTTCCTTGGCAGAAGGCACAGTTGTGGCAGCAAAGAATGCATCATAGAGATGAGAATCTCTGTATTTGGTTGGGTTTTTCGTCCTTTTTCTGTCACCTGCAAAACAAACAATTCTGAAGTTTTAGTAATACTATTTTGATGTTCATTAAAAAATGGCACACATTCTCTCTCTTTTTTCAGAGGATTTTGAAAGAATGTAAAATTGTTTTGAAAGTTCCACATCAATTTATGATAAATCTGACTATAAAAGTGCATGCATTATTACATCTGGACACTGTAAATTTAGTTGAAAGGTGTTTAAAACAGAATTTATATTCAATGTCATTTTTATGCCATTCAGAAAAAAATTGCAGTAATAACTAGAAACTTGTTTAAAGAACTTGAACACCCATTCTGCAATATATGAGTTCCCTAACAAACTAATGTAAAATTCAAATTTTTCCCCAAAATCTATGCTGTAATAGATCACACGAACCAAATTATCCTATAAAGCTGTTTTCCTCATCAATACATATCCACAAACATATTTGCAAATATCCTTCCTGCTAAAACTGCATGGAAAACTGATTTAAACACAACACTCTGAGCTAAATTTATTGATGAATGAAATTTAAGTTAAACTGATCTACTTTTTGCATAAGCATGTCACCTTTAAAAAGAGGCTTTAGTCCTGTTGTGGTTGTGGGTTCAGCAACATTTTTCAGTACATGATAGGCTATACATGGCAGCCAGTATATCTGGTGGAGGAAGAACCCAGAAAACCTTGGCAAGAACCACCATCTTACGCAAAGCTAATGGCATGCTTTCTCACATACCCATGCTGGCCAACCCTGAGACTTTAACCCACTCAGACAGAGTTAAGATGTCAGTGATCTGTAATGTGAGTGCCTTAGACCACTTGGCCACATGGGGCCCCTATAAGGAGGCATTCATACAGAAAGCTGTCTGATCCTGTAGCCAAAACAAGCAGGACAAACAGAGATAAATACAAAATTTCACTGATGTGTACTGGCTGGCTGTAAGGACGGACACATATGGGTAACTTTACATGCTCTTTCACATTCAAGCTAGGCCAATGCGTGACTTGCATCTACTTTCTTTTGCTCTAAGTTTTTCTTTGCTCAGAACTGTTTCCCAACACCAGCCTTGCATCAAACAATGTCCACTTAGATAAATTTCTACCATATGTTCACAGGCAATGACATGCCTACCACAGTTTGAGTATGAATGTCCACAATGGTAATGCAGCAATCACCTTTTTATAGCAGTACCTTATAATGGTGACAGTTCATCAATATGACATGAAAAATACCAAATATTTTAAAGTTTCAAATATACATATTTGTCTATCAATACAAGATTATTTTATAATTAGTTACTCTTGTAACACTTAGGACTGGAACAATAAACATTTAATATTGTTAAATCTATTATCAGTATGCTTACAGCAACTGACATCAACAGAATTATCTCCTGTATTTACTTTTCAACATAGCATTTGAAGATGGTTAGCATCTGAAGATGGTTTAGATGTAGTGCTGTGTATATTTAATTCATATTGTGTGCTTGACCTTTGACTGCGATTGAGTGTAGAGTTTGGGGCTACCTGGTTTCTGTCATTTTTTTAAAAAGATGTTTACATAAAATTTAAATTCACCATCAAAACTTGTTCATGACTTTGATAGAATTTTCCATATGAAATTACCCACAAAGTCTTCATTCCTGTTTCACATCAGTCTTTGGGAATCTATGATCAGAATTTTTAGTTGTGCTCAGATATAATTTGAGAAGAATCATTTATTTGAATTATTCATTGGAATTACAAAGTGTTCATTGACATTTAGGACAAAAACACTACTTTGGGATTATTGTGAATTCATTTAAAGACAATCTAAATTATATCACTGATATATCAAGACTGTTGGTACATCAACATATTCCAGACTATTGGTACATCAGCAGATTCAAAGCTATTGGTACATCAAGATATTTAAGAATCTTGGTACATCAGGACATTCAAAATTATTGGAATTCATTCAGAACATTCTATACTTTTGGATTTTCACTTTATGTCCAAGAGAAATAAATTGTCTGTCAACTATTACTAAACTTGTTGGTTTTGCTCCTTGCTGTTACTTAGTTTAAGACCACAGAGTCGTAATAGTACAATATTAACCATATGTGCTTGCTTATATATCAAGTCAAACTGAAAATCACAGAGACCATGGTCTGCCATTGCACAATTCACTGGCAGATCAGGGTATGTGTTGTTTGTGCTACTGATTATTCCTAAGAAACAACACAGACCCAAACCTGCCAGTGCATTAACCAATTGTAGATCTGGGACTGTGCTGTTTGCAGCTGTACTCAACTTATTAGTAAGTATATACAGTATATATGTCTGAAGAAGATACAGAAAAAACTACTTAAGCAAAGAAAGTCCTCTTTAGTCCTGAAAAAATATTTGTTTTAGCTGAAACTAGTTCATGGGTATTTGACCTAATCTTATACATAAGAAGTACATTGCACTGGAGCTGCTGTAATCAGAATAATGATGTAGTAGTAGTAGTAGTTGTTGTTGTTGTTGAGGTTTAACAGTACATCAGCACATTACTGGCTATGTGGCATCTTAAGCCATATACATGTTGGATTTTTGCATTATGACCTTTGAGTCACTACCAGGTGTTGGGTTGAGTATTGTGGATGGGAGAGGAAGTGGTTTAGAATAAGCAGTAAAATAATGTTGGTTTGTGATTTTGAGTCATTGCAGCTGCACTGATTTAATTTCATCCTATGATCTTGCTGGTCTTAAATGAAAACAGTGCTGCTCAAACATTCACTATGGCTGCCCCATCAGCCATCTTGAAAATCTTGTTATTGTTATTCCTCCTAAAAGGATGGTCATATCAACATTCATAAAGATGAGATGTCGTCAGAGGTACATGGACAGACTGATAGCTGGACAGATGGAGGATATCATGAAATACCCAATACCTTTTAAGAAGCACACAATATCCCCAATGCCTATTTAGAAGCACACAATGTCCCAAATGCATTTTAAGAAGCACACAACAGCCCCAATGTCTTTAAGAAGCACACAATATCCCCAATGCCTCTTTAGAAGCACACAATGTCCCAAAAACATTTTAAGAAGCACACAATATCCCCAATGCCTTTTTAGAAGCACACTATATCCCTAATGACTTTTAAGAAGCACAAAATATCCATAATTCCTTTTAAAAAGCACACGACATCCCCCAATTCCTTTAAAGAAGCAGGCAATACTCAATGCCTATCAAGAAGCACATAATATCTGAAATGCCTTTAAGAAGAACACAACATCCCCAATGCCTTTTGAGAAGCACGCAATATCTCCAATGCCTTTAAAGAAGCAGGCAATACCACAATTCCTTTTAAAAAGCACACAGTATCTCCAATACCTTTTAAGAAGCACACAATATCTCCAATGCTTTTTAAGAAGCACACAATATCCCCAATACTTTTAAGAAGCACACAATATCCCAAATGCCTTTATGAAGCACAAATATCCCCAATGCCTTTTAAGAAACACACAACATCCCCAATGCCTTTTAAGAAGCACACAATATCTCCAATGCCTTTTAAGAAGCACACAATATCTCCAGTGTCTTTAAAGAAGCAGGTAATACCACAATTCCTTTTTAAAAGCACACAATATCTCCAATGCCTTTTAAGAAGCACATATCTCCAATGCCTTTTAAGAAGCACACAATATCTCCAATGCCTTTTAAGAAGCAATGAGATACTGCAATTTATCCAACAATTTGATGCAGACCTGACTGATGATTGCAAGATTCACGGGCAAATAGATATCCCCCTTCTTTCAACCATGACAGCTGTTTCTTTAGCAATACTTGGGCTTCTTCATCTTCCAAATACATCATGAGCCAGTTAGAGAAGATCAGGTCAAAGCTGAAAGATAAAGTCAGTTTTAAAACACCTACAAAGTAAGAAAGAACATGGTCACAGACTATCACACTGTGCAGAGAATCACAGGATGCAATGTATTGATGTTCCATTTGATATTACAACCAATAATATTAATGAATCTGTTGACTATTACGTTATGGTATTGCTGTCACTTTATATGACAGTTCAAATTTTAAACTTTCACTGTCATTGGGAACAGTTATAGTCGACTTTTAACTTTCATTGCCTTTTGGGAGAATTTTGGTCGAATTTCAATTTTCATTGCCAAATTGAAGAATGTAGTAAAATTTTAAGTTTCACAGCCATATGAAAGAATTTTAGTCAAATTTTAAATTTCAATGCCATTTGGAAGAATTTTAGTCAAATTTTAAATTTCAATGCCATTTGGAAGAATTTTAGTCAAATTTTAAATTTCACTGCCATCTGGAAGAATTTTAGTAAAATTTTTACTTTCGTTGTCATTAAGATTTTAAATATCTGGTCTCCTGTTAATTTTAAAGAAATGATTCATTCATGATTTGTGCATTATCCAGAGTTAAAAAAATTTATTATTAGCCAACATATGTATCCTTTGGAAACGTGTATTTTTTCATTTCAGTATTTATAAATAGTCATTCATCACCTACAAAAGTGTATCTCCTGTATAAGAAATGCTATAAATTGAACATGTTCATGGTCTTATCAGTACAAAGATGCATTCTCAATCTGGCCAAAATGCCATATTTGCCAGCCTATCCGGCAATACTTTTTTTGACCAGAAAGTCTTAGCTTAGTCTTATATTCCGAATCGACTTATATCTGGATTATGTCATCCAAATCAATATATCATATTTTTTGTATGAAAAATAATTCTCCAAGAGTATGAAAAATAGTGTGTAAAAACATATTCATTTTGGGAAAGAGATTGTGTATGAGAAAATATAGGATCCCACACTGAGTATTTTAAACAATTACATGATTGTCAGTATTAAAAATTAACATAGATCAGATGTAACTGTGCTAAAGCAGCATGCACCAGTAATGTACGTTGTTTGTAACACATTGTTTAAATTTGATTACATATATGTGCGTTAGAATTGACAAGTTAGAAGATGAATAACCATGACAAAGACATATTCCATCACAATTTTCATCCTGCACCTAATGATCAAATAAAACATATGCCCAATTGACAGAGACAGACAGACAGATATACAGATGTCTTCACAATTGTAAATCTATATTGTTCACTTACCTGATGACTGATCTTACTCATGTACAAGTGCAGTACCATATTCCATTATCAATTAATACCACCTAGGTAAGTGATTTCTTATAGTTTTTGTTACCACTTCCATTATTGCAAGAATCCCATGGCTCTGAGGCGGTATTTACATGCTAATTAAATATGCTATGGCTGTATTTAGTCATTCCAAGCTAGCACCTGTTTTAGGTCAAGATTCAGCAGACCAGATCAGATTAGCAAGGCTACCAATAGGGAAATGAGGCTACTCATGGGTATTATGAATTCCTTACCATATAATGAAAGGAAATGCCAGGTGGTTACTGGTGTAAATTTCTCAACTAGTGACATTTTTTAACTTTCCGACAGAACTGACAGCAATTTAAAGTACATCTAGCATAAGCAAAGATCAAAAACAATTGCCACCTAAGTACAGTAAGAGTACATGCACTTTAAACAGAATCTTATTTGTTGGGAATGGAGAGGTCATTATACCTGCAAAGAAAATTAGACAGCATGCAAAATGGTCATTCTTGGGATTTAACCTAATGGAGTCTATATCGATATAACTAATGTGAATATTTAAACCCTAAAGGAGTATAGTACGTATTTTCATAGTTTACATTTACTGTTTCATTTATTAATGTTTTTTCTCTTTAACAAAGTCTTCAGCAACACGGGGGCAATAAGGTAATAAAAAAACACAAAGAGCTGAACTTTCTTTCTCTCTCTCTCATATATCAGATCATAATTTATTTTCATCACGATGTGCAAGAAGAAAAATGCAATAGAATACATATGTATCCTTCTCTCGGTATCTCTCTTTCCACCTCCACCCCAAAAAAAACTGGAAAAAGTATTTAGTATTAATAATGCAATTTCCCTATTGCTGGTAATCTGAAAAAGCATACAGTGATACTTTTAATATTTATGAAACTGGAAGTTATTATAATTCCACACAGCATCACAAATTTTATCCTCTCTGTAACTCAATAAATTTTCAGGTCAGCATCATTATATGAAGCTAAAGGTAAATAATACATTTAAAATACTTCATGTGAAACAAATTAGGTACTTTTAGTTATATTTAATGATCCTGACTGGAAAGGTTACTGAGTTACATATAAGATAAAATTTGCGATGCTATATGGAACGAAGTGAAAAACACATTCTGAGGTATTTATCTGGCTTTGTCTTACACTCAGGATCAGCTTATATATGGATGAAGGATGGAAAATTTGCCAAATTTGCTGATTCAACTTAAACTCCACATCGACTTAAAGGCCAGCAAATGCAGCAGATGAAAAAATCCTCAGTAAAGTTGTTAGTGAGGGGGAAGTTAAACGAATGGAAAATAAGGTGCCATAACTCCTCTTAACGGTATTGTGGATGCTGAAAATAATCTCAAAAAAGAAGCTAGATCCAAATTTTTTGTTGAAGTCAAGTCTATGTGATTTAGATTTTTAATGTAGCTTCAACAATTTGTTAAACACTCCTTGGTAAAGTTATACAGCAGAAACCAAAGTCCGGTTCAAGTCAATCAGGAGGCATAACTACTTAAATGATGCCAGGAACCAAATGAAATCAAACTCATTCAAGGTCTAATCAATGCCAAAAGACACCACCAGTGTTTGAAATAATTTTTGAAAATTCAAATAATATAGATTTACTATTAAATACTAATAAATTTTGGACAGCCCAATGTTAAACTCAACACACAAAAAACATCTAAACCCCCACTTACGTGATAGTTGCATCCCCAAGAGTGGTCACATGATGCAAAATTTCATAACTTGAAATATTTGGTTTCATTACCTTTAATTTTCATTGAAAAATATGCACTTCAATTAACATTAATACAATTCATTTTAGCCATTTACAAATCATAATTTTGTTGTTTTTGACAAATAATTTCATTAATTTTAGTCTTCTAAAAGAATTAAATTTTTAAAAAATTCATAGGAAATTGCATTAATGCGCAATTCATGCAAGTCAAAATCACTTAAGTCAGCAAATACATGTACTGATGAACCATGCTGACCATCTTGCAGACAATCACACAAAACGTTCCGTAAAAGATAACTTCAGTAAATATTATGTTATTGGTTCATTTTAGATTCTATAGACCAATCACATGGTTGCTTGCAAAGCTGTTTTGGAAACAGCCCAAGATTTAATGCCACAAATAAGCACAAAAAAGGAAAAGAATGTACACTGAAAGAAAGCATGTGGAAATATTCAGCTGATTTTTGTTTAAGATTCACATAAAAAACAAAAAATTGTTTCTCAAAAAAATTCATCCTGAAAAACAGGATCATCATTGATATTAGTTTCAAGCTAAATCAAGTCACCTCTTTTCCTCAAACTCAAGCTTGGTAACATCTGCACACATGAAAGTGATATTATTGTGGTGCCCATTCACTTCCTTATTTTTCTCTACAAATTTTTCCATGAAGTCGACAGCAACAACTTCTTTCCCAAGCTCAGCAAGTTTTCCTGTAAACCGTCTGCAAATACAAATGATTACATTTGACTGAAACTCATCATCTCAGAAAGGTACTTGTATCAATTTAGGTTATAAAAAAGTTTCAAAGGAGAAATTTTAAGACAGGTAAACACATACCATACTAAAAATGTGCTGTCAATAAGGCACAAAGATGAAATACAGGTTCAAAATATTCATGGTCCAAGCTGTATAGAAGTATGGACCATGAAAAGGCAAATAATAGCTACACTTCATGGAGAAGTGGAAAATTAATGTTTTTCTACTATCTTGTTAGATTTAAACTCTGATGATTATCTAATGTAATGAGAAGCAGAACAATCTATGCTTGTGATGATTATACTTGCTTATAAATGTAATATTAATCAGGGGTCAACCTAGGCTATATTTTGGCACCAATGGCACAAAAATAATTATTGATGGCCTACTCAGATATAAATAAAATTTCCACATAGCATGTTGTCAACATAATTAACACAAAAGATACATGTCTACATGCCTGCCATGTTCCTGATTGTGAATATTATGCCCTTTACCAATGTTATGCATTCTTCCGATAAGCATCTGACTGAGATAAACTGATGGATTTGGCTAGACTGGTTACAAAATACAAAGCCTCATCAGAGCTCAGAACAGTTTGCAAAATTTTGGCCCATCAAAATATCCCATATCTATGAATTCTAGACTTAACCCTGATAACTGAATGTGAGCTTGATGAAGGTACAAAAAAAATCAAAGTGCAATTTTAGTGTTTGTAAAAATTATGAAGAATGCATGTGGAATAGTAAATAGATTTGCAAGTACTCAATTCCATTCTGGAATCACTGACACATCTGACCCTGACCTTTCACCTCTGAACCTCATAATACCAAAGGATGTTTCAGTCCCCATTTAAACTTGCATACACAATATCAATATCATGAAAATTCAGCCATGAAAGTAAAAGATGCAGTCACGTACGGATATTGTAACAATTTACCATCAAAACTGTTTCATCATATAACCTAAAACTATGACTTTCCATCACTGAGTATATTAAATCCACCATGTTGAATCTGTGTAAACATCTACAAAAACATATTAAACAGCTACACATTAACACTTTATCAGACTGTTGTAACATGAGCTCGGACCTTTTTCGTTCTTTAATCTCAAATCTTAAACACCCCTGGTGAGAAAGACAACTAATTCACCTCCTGAACATGTGCCCGGATGCAGAAGTTCATGAGTTCAAACCTCAACCGAGTCATACCAAAGACTTCTAAAAATGATACTAACAGCTACCTCGCTAGGTGCTCAGCATTAAGAGGTTAGTGTTAGGAGTGGTCGGCCTGGTATCAGGATAATGTGACTGGGCGGGACATCATGCTACATGTCTGCGGCATGATGCCCCAGTGCTAGATATCACTTTAAACAGCCACACTGCAGACATCGTAGTGATATGACTGGAAAATTGTCAAAGCTACGTTAAAAATCTAAATCACACACACACATTGAACATGTGATAGCCATTGTAACTTAGTTGGAAGAGTACTGGACTCCTAATTCATGAGTCTCTGATTTGATTTGAAACCTGTACAGGTATTTCTGGGTCAGCTGCCATGGCGATTCTTTGGGAAAGGTATTTTCCTCCAATTTCCTATCCAAGATTAGGCTAATAATCAGTTGAAAAGCAGACCTGCACATGCTTATAATATGGTTTGGTTTGGATTGGTACATTACAGCATAGCAATACAAACTAGGTTATTTAGTGGCAAGGCAATTGTATTATGGTGCCTTGCCCAAAGACACACCACGGTAGCTTACCAAGGCTGGTCAGATGATACAATTTAAATCCACACCCTTTCTGTCAAGAGTCCGGTAGGCTAAGCACTGTGACCTTGGCTCCAGTTACCATATGGATCAATACAATACCAATTATAGCAAAGTTTTACTCTGCTCTTCATAGGAAATAGCATACTTATACATACACCCTTTCTGTCAAGAGTCCGCTATGGTAAACACTGTGACCTTGACTCCAGTTACCATATGGATCAATAGAATACCAATTATAGCAAAATTTTACTCCGATCTTTTTTGGAAATAGCATACTTAAACTGCCATATTAGTTCATTTGGTCTTTATGCAAGGGCACTCTCTAGCTGCTGATGAAGAAATATTCCTACTTTGTCTCATCAGGAGTGGCTCTGTTGTTTTGAGCAAAGTCAACAAAAGGTTTACGCATGATTGCTGCAAAATTCAAACCAATGTCATTTTAAAAAAAAATGGACATGACTTTTATACAGCCCATCTTAAGGAGGCCAAGTCTCATCAAACATTGATTGATCATTCTGCAGCAGAAGTCTAAAACAGATTTTCTACATGACTGCAAGAGAAGCTACTTGAACACAATTTTGGTGGAAAATGTTCTAAGAATGATGTCTACCAGTCTTTTGGAGAAGGTAATAATCGGCTTTCCATGTAGTTGTTGTGGACTCTGTCTGTGCCAGTTCGAGTCTCGGATTCAGCTAGTGTGGGTATGTGAGAAAGCTTGCCGGTAGCTTCTCGTGGGTCGGTGGTTCTTTCCAGGGTTTTCCCGGGTTCTTCCTCCACCATTAATACTGGCTGCCATGTATAGCCTATCATGTGCTGAAAAATGGCATTAAACCCCATAACAACAGTTGTTGTGGAAGCTACAACATTATCAGGGAAGCCACACCAGAGATAATTTTTATTAAAAAACATTTCAACTAAGTCTGACTGAAATCTGCATATGGTTGTTTTTTAGAAAAGAAGTTGAAAACAACAAATGTTGACAAGGGATGAAACAATACACTTATGCTACATATCAATACATATTGAAATATGCAATCTATGCTACAATACATACTAATACACATAAAGTTTAACGAGGCAAATGACTGATAATTATTCATGGCAACTAACATTAAAAGTAACTTAGTTGTATAAGATATGTATTATTTTAAATTGATCTTCCTCTTCGATATCAATTTATGTATTGAAATGGCAAAATTACTGATGCATAAAGACAGTTGTGATTCACTACAGACCTAATGTTTACAGACAGGTAGTCGATAACTACAAGCTAACATAACCTTTAACCGGGTGGACTAAAATTGTGAACATGAAATAATTGTTGCTGTTGTAGGGTTTAACGCCATTTTTCAGCACAAGATAGGCTATACATGGTGGCCAGTATAATTGGAGGAAGAATCCTGGAAAACAACGGGAAGAACCACCAACCCACAAGAAGCTAGTGGCAGGCTTTCTCACGTACCAACGTTAGCCGAGCCTGAGAGGCAAACTCACGCAGACAGAGGTGAGATGGCATTGATCTGTACGGTTAGCGCTTTAGACCATGCGGCCACTCAGGGCCCCCAACATGAAATAGAAGAATAAAAAAGGAAAGGTTTCTCCACATTTCATAGCAACTCACCCTATCCCTGATCCCAACTCCAAAATTTTGTACCCTTCGTAGGGTGGGAGGTAGGAGAGGATTTCCGGCAGCTCCAACCTATTTACCTCTTCTGCCTGTGTGTCCAGCATCATTTCCTCCAGAGAGGCATCCTGGGAATGTTCTACCCAGTATTCTATCATCTCTAGTCTTGCTAAAAATATAAATAAGCATATATATATATATATATATATATATATATATATATATATATATATATATATATATATATTTTAAAACACTGATTATTCAGTCATTTTTAACAACAGATTATCTCTTACCATATATATACCCATTTATAAGTCAGATCTCACTACATTAGCAACATAATCCCCAAACTGCCATAGCATAATGTACCAGCAAATCAGCATCCATGTTCTTTGTTCTACTGATTACACCTAACAAACTGTACAGAACCAGATCTGCAGACACATTATGCAATAGCAGATCCATTAAACCCAAAATAATAACAAAAATAATGAAACATCATCATGTGATTATTTTGCTTGATCAGAATGCCCTTAATTAATTCCAAACAATAATAGAGATCATCTGACAATCAGTTTGCAAAACCTGTTTGCTGCTATAAAAATTGTGTTATAATTTAAGCACTTTTGTCATTTTACAATTTACTGATTTTAATACCATTCTACAGCACATAATACAATGCTGATTTTAAATAGCTTTGTGATCTTTAGTTACATGGAAAGTTATTATATTTGTGTTACTATAATATAATATACTATAATATAATATAATATAGTATAATACAATATAATATAACATAATAACTATTCAAAAATCATAATTTAAAGAATTTATTAAGCACTTTTATTAATTAATTATGCAGATATTTGTGTTATTAATATCTGCATAATTGTCAGTGGGTAGAATCAAAATAAAATAAGTCGGTGTACTGGTTCGAGATTTTACTTGCAAGATAAATATTCAATGCTAAAGTTTGGTTTTATATTGTTTTACTCACCAGTAACTTTTTACAAAATATTTTCTTTGTTAATCCAAAGAAAACAATAATTGTATGAGGAATCAATAAAAGCCATGGGACAATATATACACTACTGTTTGATAATGCTGAATATCGGCGATACTCGCCTGATTTTAAAAACGTTTCAAAATGTTTTACAAATACATTTTTTTCCACAGAAAAGTTATTATGATTTTTAAAAATGCAATAACCACGTCAATTTAGTTCTGAACTTGAAAAGAAATTTGGGAAAAGCTTTCTAACACAAATTTAAGAGCTAAAATTCAGTTTTTACATTCTCATTTTATGTATCAGCAAGAACGGTAACAACTAGTCAAATAAATCAGGTATGTTATTCCGTTATGGTCCGAATCAGCTCGTGATTTGGTCTGAATAAACTCTTGTCTGATTCAGCCGGCATTCGGTCCAAATGGAATTACATCACAATTAATACTTCCTGTTCAGTACCCACGAATGTAGTTCTAGTCTATGTTTAGAACATTTTTTCCTCTCTCATTTTGGTGGTGATAGAAGAGTAAAATTTATGCATTTTTGGTAGGGATTTAAAGGTAACTGTTTATTCTCGATAATATGAGCTCAGGGTGTTGTTGTCTGTGTGCATTTCGGCGACAGTGCACAGTGAGTAATAAGGCCTTAGTGATGATCCGGAAGTGAAATCTGTGCTCTGTTTACATGCTGCTATGTTGACAGTCCATCATCTAAAAACAGAGCAGGTCAACCTTTGACGAGAACTTCACCGTGAAGTCATCTTTGAAGGTATTTTAGATTAACATATGATTTGCATTGATTGTCACACAGTGGAAAGGTCAGTACTGAGAAACAACTGTAGAGAACATATAGTAAAATTAATTGTGTTCTATGTCCTGTCAGGGCAGTATTGGAGTAAAGTTTAAATTGGTATAAAATCTTTAGTATTAATGATAGACACATGAAATTTGAATAGTCATGTATACTGACTTTGAAAATATAAGAAGGAAATTAAAGTAAAAAATTAATTTTTATTTTAAAAATTTTAATAAAATTTTTAAAAAATATTAAAAAAATAAAGAATTTCCCTTAAAATGCATATATATAACATTTTTGGGAATCATATTAAATGTTATCAGCATGTAGATATTCCTACACCATATAAAAGCTCCAATGTTGGATTTTTGTAACATTTTGTCAGAGAAAATATCTTTGTAATTCAAAATGAGACCTTCATTTAAAATACACGAAGACAAAATTATAATTTTTATTGGCGATTCAGACTATTTATTAGGTGTCCAAGCAGTTAATTTATGTGTTTATGATGGGGTCACTTCCTGAGTAACACACATTTGCTTGTATAGCTTCAGTAATTGTTTATAAACATAGTTATAATGTATTTAGTGAGAGGACAGTGATGAAAACTTTATACTAGAACCTACTCAAGTTCTCTACTAAATCATTTTAAACTGTCGGAGAATGAAATACAGTTTAAAGGAATTAAATATGCTTTTCCCAGGTATATTTACCCTTGGATGTAAGAAAACAGCAAAATGATGTAAGTTGAACACAAAATGCATTCCATTTTATTGTTCAATTAGGTTAAGATATTGATTGGTGTAGTGTGGCATTGTGGTTTATACGATGTTATGGAATTCTAATGATCCCTCTTGTTTTATGCATTATTAATTACTAATAATATTTGTTAACTGACACTCTAAAGATTACATAAGAAATATTCAAACAGGTTATTTGAATTTAACTTTGTACAACTGATCTTAACATGGTTACATATCCCACATGAACAAATATCCATCCATTTTAGAATGTTTGGGATCAAAAGTTCATATTCAGTACATCATATAGGCTGACATTGTACCTATAGTGAATCTGTAAGGCACATTTATGGCTATGTGCACTGAAAATATCCCAAAATGTTATTTTCATCATGAATATGCCTATGTATGGTAACATATTTCAATTTAGTACTTTGACAGAGTGCGGTATTGAAACATCAGCTGATATCTGATTCCACTGAATCAATGAGCTTAATAATTGGTATCCAACACTCTTAAAAATACACTATAAATGTTCAAATAGATCATTTGAATTATGTTTGCACATTTGATCTTAACAAGTACATTGTATATGTCCCACATATGCAAATTTCCATCCTTGTTTACAAGTTTTGGGGATCAGAATTTCACATTTAGCTGATGATATAGGATTTATTGGTACCTATAGCTGATTTGTGTGACCATATTTGGCTGTATTCACTTGCAATATCCAAAATTGTTATTTTCCTCATGAATAAGATTGCTTATAGTAACATATTCGAATTTAGTACATTGTTACTTGACTTTCCTGTATACTGGTATGTACTAATGCTTGCACCAATGATCAAACCTCACTGTCCCCAACATTGCCTTAAACTTTATGATACATAATCTACCTGATTAGTTATTTAATTTTTAAATGGCTAAATATGTTTCTAGAAACCTCATATATTTTTAGGATGAATTTATCACTTTAATACATGGCCAGTGCTTCACATTTCTGAGTGTCACTCTGTCAAGTTTAATATTTTCCCCAATGCTTGCAACCTTAATGTTATTTTGAAATCACCATATCTAACATATTTTAACTTCATTTACATAGATCTTACTGTTTTATAGAATTAACTGAAACATATTGTATCTTTTCAGGTCTAGCCTGGTATCTGGAACAAAGTGTTAGAGCTGGATCAGCTTGGAAGCTGTCCTGTAGTCTGGTGGTAATAGCAAGGTTTCATAAGGGCATGTGCAGTGTACATGTACTTCCATAAGTGACCAAGATTAGTTCATATCACCACACTGATATATAGCACCTCAAAGACATGGCTTAGGTTTTCATGAGAGAGATCAGCACCATTTTTCAGTAAGGTAGAGCCTCCCAAGAAACTATTTTCCTATCCCAATGCCACCTTTTCTAGTTATCGACATTGAAATGGAATGCATTTTTGCTATAAAACATGGTTACTGGTCCCATCAGAACTTTAATTCTGAATGTGCTATTAGTTATGGAAACAACTGCCTAAGTACCAGACACAATAAATGTGGAACATAGCACCTGTCATTGTTTCTTTAGTGTGTACATGTACACCTATATGCATCCGGATAGGCATACTGAGGTTTACTGCCAAAATCACTATGAGCTATAATGCTTCACTACCCCTGGGAAAAATGTTATCAGCTGCACAGGCCCAAACTACCATTTGTTTTAAATACCATTCATTAGTCAACTTTTCTGTCTAAAATTTGTCAAACTGTGTTTTAAAACTTGTATGAAAATTTAAGTTTTCAATAAAATTGAATTTTTAAAATTTAAATGTTTATTTAATTTGCCATTAAAATTGATTTATTAATATTTGTAACTTTCAAACATATTTTCAGACAGGGCTTATCTTGTATCACAATTAGGTTTTTACTGCATTGAAAAATTCCTATAATTAAGGAAGATATAGCAAATTTTGTTTTGGTTTCTCAAGAGCACTTGGACCAGAACTTGCACCCTGTGGAACACCAGCACTACATACTTTCTGACAGGTGTCACATGTTTTGTTTGCAAGGAAATTCAAAAAGACTTATGTATAAAGTTAGGGCCTAACCGGAAATCGCCTCGGACATTCGCCTCGGCCGAATATCCCGTTTTTCGGTACTATTTGGAAGTATTCGCCTCGGCAAATAATACGCGCACAAATGGTTACAAGTAAAATAATTCAATAAATATCGAACTTTTAAAAAAATGTTTTTTAATACCTAATAATTTAGTTAAAAATAAATTATAATTACACAAACAGTTAACATTTCAAGTTTAAGCTTTGCATACGATAATGAAACTAACGGTACTCTCTGGAGTTCCACCTACTGCTTGGTTCGTGCCTGGATCTGGCAAATAGTACATCCAAATACTCGTATTCGGTGCTCGGTGAAAATTATCTACTCGCTTAGGCCCTATATAAAGTGAAACAGGTATAGCATGCAAATATAAAAGTCTGCCTAAAATTGGCATAAAACATGGAGCCTGTCAGGAATTACATCACAATTAATACTTCCTGTTCAGTACCCAATTAATAACGAATGTAGTTCTAGTCTATTTTTAGAACATTTTTTTCCTCTCTCATTTTGGTGGTGATAGAAGAGTTTTATTTATGCATTTTTGGTAGGGATTTAAAGGTAACTGTTTATTCTTGATAATATGAGCTCAGGGTGTTGTTGTCTGTGTGCATTTCGGCGACAGTGCACAGTGAGTAATAAGGCCTCGGTGATGATCCGGAAGTGAAATCTGTGTTCTGTTTACATGCTGCTATGTTGACAGTTCATCATCTAAAAAAAGAGCAGGTCAACCTTTGACGAGAACGTCACTGTGAAGTCATCTTTGAAGGTATTTTAGATTAACATTGGATTTGTATTGGTTGTCACACAGTGGAAAGGTCAGTACTGAGAAACAAATGTAGAGAACATATAGTAAAATTAATTGTGTCCTATGTCCAAATCCGAAAGCATTGTTTCCTCTTACCTCAAACCTGTTTCACGACAAAAAGGCACATATACATTATAACTCCAATTCTGTGACAAAACTATTGAACTGTTTTTACGGACTGCCATGCAACTAGAATTTCCTTGATGTTAGTCTCTAATTTTTCATCGCGCATGTACAAACTGCTAGGTTAATATTGCGGAAAATCGCCGAGCTTGTCCGAAGAAGGAAATAAAACTATTATTTTAGTCGATTATGAAATCTGGATCCAGAATACTATAGAGCATAACAAACAAATACGATCCTTATGTTCAAGCAGGGCATGGTTAGTGATGAGAGTGATAAGATCTATAGATTTTAACAAAAGCAGCACATTTTGCCGAGTTTATGAAGGAACTGGCAATTTTGTGGAGTTTGTTTTCAGTATTGTATGATTGTATCTCAGCACTCAACAAATTAATTCAAAAAGGAAAAATAATTCTTAATCAAACCTGTTGAGACGCTTAAGAAAATGTGAATCTGTGGTATTAGTTGATTTGAACAGCATTTATTTACAGAAGTCAACAGGGAAAGTACACAAAAGCTTTAAAAAAAACACATATCGCTAAGGATGATATTTACTTTTACAATGTTGCTGATGCGAGTAATGAAAGCATAGCAATGCAAACATCGAAAATGCGAATGAAGTATCAAAAGAAAATTCGAAATATTTTAATAATGTCAGACTGGTACCTGTACGCATTTACAGCAGAAGCACGTTACTGTATAATTGCAAAACAACAAAACAAAAGAGTCGGGGTGTGTGTGCAAAAACATGACATGGCAATGTTTACATTGATGGACTGGGGGAGGGTGTAAGATAAAGGACCCTTAAATTCATGTTGAAAATCTCCTCGCTGACCTCAACTGATTACGCATTAATAAGAAAGTTATATTATTAATATGGTGCAAAGTTCTTATTCGGTCTCTGAGGGTAACACATTTTGCACAGTCTAAAAGAGAAAACGATTTGTGGTTTCTTGTTTACCACATGCATGTATATTGCTAAATAACAACCCGTTTTATGAAGAAAAAAACGTAGTTTAATAAACTAAATCCAATTCCAAGTCTTATAGATATAATTTGTGCTAATCTTTCTTCTTCATTGTAATAGACTGGAACTTTTTCTACATTCATATTTCGTTGTGATTTAGAAGAATATAACGAAAGTTAGTTTCAAAATTTCAAAGAAAGAATATTCCATTCTGCAACAGGCTTTGATAAAAATGAAAATGGTCCTGGTAAGAGGCATTTGAAGGTTTCTATACTAACACGAATGTGTCCATTATTTACGTGCTGAACTACGAAGTCTGCATGGTTCCTGTAGCCATGCCATGATACAAGTTTTTTTTATATAATTTTTTTTTATCATTCTATGTTTGTAGCGACTTTTTGAAAGTCTTTCCCATTTTATCTCCTCCAAATGTATTACAGATGATGCATATATTGTTCCCCACAAACGATTCTATCAGCTTTAGCTTGATTTTTTTCTATTTCACTATTCCATCTTTTTTCGTAGTGGGTGCAGTTATCCCATATAATATTCCCATACTCGAGAAGAGGTCCTACAAAGTCAAAATAAATTTTTTAAAATAATTTTCTAGAAATTCTAATAATTTTCTATCGTGTTTGAATTTCAGACTGCGTAACATATCTAATGTTATTCATGCCGTAATAGAAATGTTCTCTATATGTAATGCCATGATAAAATTTCATTAGAGTTAGGCCCAAATATTTATGAGAAATGATATTCCTAATAACCGTTTCATTCATCAAAAGTTGTGAGTGATGTTACTTTTGACATTTCTGCATATTGCAATATGGTCATTGATTCAGTTTTGTCTGGATTAAAATCAACCAATCATGAATTAGCCCATAAATTGATTTTAAGCTGGTCTTCATTCAAAACACCAGAAGCCAGGGCTGGGTCCTGAACAATAATTGACAACGATGTATCATTAGCAAAGAGTCTTACACTGGATTGAATGTCACAATATCATTATTGTAAATTAAAAGTAGCAAGGGTCCAAGTATTGATCCCTGTGGCACACTAGCGAAGACATGTTCTTGGACTGAAGCACAAGCTTCTATAGCAACTTTTCTCGTCCTGTTTGATCATCTTTTTTTAATTTTTCCAAAACGTTCGTTACCAATTCATATATTTATTTGCTTACGAGTTAATCCTTTTGTGCCAGTCTTTATCGAAGACCTCACTAATAGCACAAAATACTACCCTAACGACTTTGTCTTCATCAACTGCCTTGCAAAAAGTATTGTATATATCGCACAGTTGTAAGGCAACGTAATTTTCCGGGGGTGAAACTAGATTAAAGATAAATAATTAGGTTGTTGGCTGTAAGACAGTTGTTTGAGTATTTGAAGAGACATTTGTCAAACCTTTTGCTTATAGAGCTTAATGTGGAAATAAGTCTATAATTTGTAACAGCATTTATCTCCCCTTTATTATGAATAGGATTAAGATTGAACTAATTCCACGCTGTTGGAAAAAATAAAAATTGGAGTGAACTATTGAAGAGTTTTGATAAATATCGCGATGATATGCGAGTGCCTTCTTTAAGTAGTATAGAGTGGATCAATTCAGGATCACCTGCCTTGCTGATGTTGAGATTTTAAAGAACATTATTAGGGCCAGTCTCAGATGGAGGTATAGAAGACCGTGTAGTGGAAGCATCGTCTAGCAGCGATTGCTCAGAAAAATACTCATTAAATAAGATTGCTTTTTCAAGACTTACGTGAAAAATATTGGTTATTATGTATCAGAAATGAATACTTTGATTTTCTATTTTGCTTCAGAAATATGTTGGCTTTATTCCGTCAGACTCTTGGATCAATGCAGGCATCTTAGAGTCTGTTAACTAATTTAATAAAATACCCAAGATTTGGGCTTCTTGCAACGCTTATAACTCGGTTACCAATCATCTCTGACTTTCGTCAGGCGTGAAGAAATATTCTTTCTTTAGATAAGCAGTGGATTCTTATTCCCGTTGCCGAAGACATTTTCTAATATTAACCTTCTTATAGTTCAACCAAAGCGCAAAAACTTCATTTGAATATTGATCCTGTTGACAATGGGATTTTCAGTGAAGATTGCAGAATCAATATAATAATAAGCTGACTTTGACCTTTTATATTGCAGTTTCGCTGTCGCAGTGACCTATTTTTGCCGATAGTAGGACCATCCAAGGAGAAAGTAATATTTAACGATGACTTGATAGGATTAATCAACGACCACTTTGGAAATTAGTACAACACATTCAGCTACGCATCGTAGAATGGCGTTCTTTACCTAAATAATGCTGATTCCTGGATGTATCTAACTACAATATATTTTTAATTCTATTTGGTTCACGTATCGCCCTAATTTTTAATTTTTGCTGTTAACATTAAAAATAAAAATGTCCAAAAATGTTTCGAGTCGACTCCAAATAAACTTTATAAAATATATAAGATGTATCGGGCCTATACATACAATCCAGGATCAAATGAGATCAGTTTGCTGAAATTTATTTTTTACTTTTCTTGTTATGCATTTTCTTTCAACTTCTGTTGAATAGCATTTGCAAACTGTATGGGACTGGAATGACCACAAAGAGAAAGGATGTCTTTAATTTCTTTACAGAAAAAATATAGTATTTAAAGCTCTTGCCAAATTTTTCACTACCAATTATAGATTTCCAACAGAAAAGGACCTTTAGAGGGGATACCGAAAGATGAAACGAAACGCGTTTATGTAGAAATGCAGATACCGGTGACCACTAAGTATTCGAATGTGACTTTTTCAGACAGCAGCAAAACCGATTTATGAAAATAGATATTTTATGTTAGACCAGGATATTAAAATTTATGACAGACTTTGAACATGGAAAATGTCCCACTACTGAAACCAATAGTTAGGATCATAAATGGTTAACTTCTTTCTGTTTGTCACAGAAAGCCTTTCATATGCTCGGACTAGAGCGTCTATGTAAAGGCTTCACGTGTGTATTGTCTTTTTCACAACCTTGTTTTTACCTGATTTTCGCGAGCCTGGTGACTGCGGGTAAATAAATTATATTATTATGTCGTCTACTTGTTATAATTATCTGCTCCTACGACGTTTCTGAATTACACAAAATAATAAAGTAAAAAATGGAGCTAATTTCATTGATCGCAATCCGCGCACTTTGTGTTACTTATATGTCCTCATCTAGCCGACCCTCCTACCATCTAGACCGTGACAAACAAGTCAAAATCTAAAATCCGCGACATATATAAATTATAGTTCTGCTATGACCGCATGCATACATTTTAGTAAATACAATATCGAAAATTTCGCATAAAGCTCAGTAAATAAATATCAGAAAATTTCGCATAAAGTTTAGCAAATAAAATGTCAGAAAATTTCGAATAAAGTTTAGCAAATAAAATATCAGACTATTTCGCATAAAGTTTAGTAAATATAATATTACAAATTTCGCATAAAGTTTAGTGAAAATAATATTAAAAACTTCCCATAAAGTTTACTAAAAGAAATATTACAAATTTCGCTTAATGTTTAGGAAAAATAAAAATTAGACAGTCAAGTTTAGTGAAAATAATATTGAAAATTTCGCTTTAATTGTATTTATTTAACCAGAGACATTGTTCTAGCGACCCCAGAGGAGAGGTGACAAAATTGTTATCCCTACTGTAGGTAGTTACCGTTTGGACAAATTGATTACCAAGTATGGTGAATTTCCACTTAGCGGTCAATTAGTAGACAGAGTTACGGACAGAAGGACGGACAGACTGGAAAGTATACAATAAAGTGAGTGAATAAATATTACATCATCGATCAATCATATTGGTGTTCAATGGTTTAATTATTAATCTTTTGACACATTAATGATGAGTGCAAATGTTTAAACAGCTTGACAACTTACATGCTATCAAAGTCTTCACTCTGCTATAAACTCAAAATTAATCGGGAACAAAGCCTCGTTCTCACACAGACTTTAGTGGATATACCAAATGTAAACAGTCATATACAGTATAATATCTTGTGTAATTTGCGGTTTCCTAAGGCTAAAATGATGTAGTTTCCTAAACGGTTTCAATTAAGACTTTTAACTGAGGACAAGGAATTCATTGGGCTGAATCAGACATGGAAGACTGGCTCCAAATGTAAATGTACAACGTGATATTAACTATTGCTTTTTATACATGCATACATGTGCCGTGTCACTATTTCACTGCTTGCTTGACAAAGTTAAGTGTATCAAGTCTTTGTTTAATATCGCAATAAAGCACATGTAACTCTCCTGTATTGCATGTTTTTCGTTAATTTTAGACTTCGCAGAATGAGTAATTTAATGTATCTGTCTCTATAATGCACGAATTCCCTGTTTTATATGTTTATATGCCGCTGTGATGAATTTATGTGAAAGTATAACATCATTTTCGCTTATACAAGTAACTCGTACTGCATATATGTTCTTCATTATATCTTCCGATTCTCCTCTTTCACTGTATGCGGGCTTGTTCTTATCTCAGGTCACGTTCACGGGTCGGGGATTTTCACATTCTTCGCTTCGTGTATTGTTTGGATCAGTCCTTGTTAAGTCGCGCTACAAGCAAGGTTTTCTACAAGTTCCTTGTCCGATAACTTAATTGCATCCACTATTTATTTATACGAATTTGGAACTATTATGCTAAACGCTTAGTCGTATTGTTGGTAAAGGATAATGAAAGGGCAGATAAAAGCAGCCAAGTAGCCCTGCAGTCACCCTTTGAACTAGCCTTCATTGTTGCGTATAGATACCGAATAAAATCAAGGGTAGTTTTGATTCGTGTGACAGTTGGGTTTCTGACCCGTTACTTCCCGCATCCGAGGCAGACGCTCTAACCACTAGACCACCTGAGCTGTATGTATGTATGTATGTATGTATGTATGTCGTTAGGTAGGGAGGTAGGCAGGGAGGGAGGGAGAGTGTTGAATGGTAGGTAAGTAGGTATGCATGCATTCAGGCACGTATGGATTGTAATCCGAGTTTCTCTGACTCTTCCCACCTTAATTTTGATATTTGGACATTTATGCTGGGATGTCCAAATATTAAAAATGGGGTGGGAAGGGTCAGATGAAACTCGGTTTAGTATCCATTCATGTATGGGCAGATCGATAGAATTTACAATAAATCGTGAAATTATTTATTCTTTTTTTGTACGGAAAAAAATTGACATTTTCTTTTTAAAATTAGATATTTTCCGTATTGATTAGTACTTTAAGTTTCATGTGTATCAATCAAGAAAACCAAGCAGTTTGAACTGTTACGAGAATTTTTTTTTATTAACGGACCAAAAATGGTGAGATGGCATTGATCCGGAACGATGGGCACTTGAGACCACTCGGTCACTAGGTTACCCACTTTACAAATGGCATTATGTGCTTTTGAAGAAAGAGAGCTATGCATACCCATTTTATATAGGTAGTGAGTTCATGTCACGGCACAAAAGCGAAGATCTACATCTATTCCCAATACATATTGCATATGGACAGTTCAAGACATAAATAAAAATATGAAAATTGTACGTGAATATGATACATATCTTTCTTCAGAATGCTTATTAACCCTTCAACCAATCAGCGAAGTCACCAGAACCGGTTCTTAGATGCGTACTCTTATTAAATTTGGTTTGTTTTATACGGATACTTAGAGCTGGTTTAATTCTCAACACAAAAAAGTACACCCTTTTGTGGACTCTTTCTCAATGTTGCGCCAAAAAGGTTGAATGTAATTTGCAAACTGTGTAACCACCACGCACGATGTTAAAAAAATAAGTATGCCTGACAATATTGGAATGTCTTTTTTAACTGCAGTCGCTTGAAAGGAATGTTGCCAAACATAGAAAATCGTGCCCTTGATACGTGTTATGTAAAGAGAACAGTGTACTCGACAACAATATTGGCGAAATCGTGCAATACAACAATTATACAACAAAATTCTTTGTCTATAATGGAAAATAATAATGGTTTACTTCTCGTCCTTCTACTGTTATATCAAACGAGTAAAATCTACGTTGAAATTCTCCAAGAGTGCTCGAGTGTAGGGTAATGCTGCAGGAATATGTCCAACAATAACTTAACAATCTTCGGCTCATTATGGTCATGACGTTACAACTTTAGAAACGAAATATTTTTATGGTCAGTCAAGGGGCAGCGAACGAACTATTATATGGACACCATATCTCATTAGGACAATATGTGCATACGTTTGAACATACGCGGATAAGTTGCGTGTACTTATTTTGGGAACATTGTTTTTTGAAGAAAACCAAAACTTAAGATTTCAATCCTCTGACGGAAATCGATTGTTGAAATAATATTAAGTAGATAATCTTTTTAATTATAACATTCATTTTTTTCAGCTAGAAAATACTCATTAATAATAAATTGATATAGAGTCGTTGATTTTACAAGAAGTGACCATATTGGCAACCTCGAGGTAAATCGTACGGATCATGCCGCGAATGTATGTGGAGAATTCCATTTGGACGGCTTTGGCTATTTATGCAAGAAGAATTGACCAACAAGTTAAGCCTATCGAACTATATTTTTAATTCGTAACATCTCGGCCATTCCCACAAACAGTCGAAATTTCAGAAAACAAACATGGTAGTCCAAGTACATTTGCGTCTCTTTTCTGCGGAGATACTTCCGGTGAACAAAATGAGGATATTTTCTGTAAATTACTGCGCCAACATAAATCGGAGTCATATTTTTTCTCTCGCAAAACTAGCGGAGATAGTTCCGAACGGGAATGATCTGTTTTGAAATCCGCGATGTGTACAAATAGCTATGGACCGCTGTGGAACAAATGTATCTTTACAGAGATGCTGAACCATGTATAAACGTTGATGGGAAAGTAGTTCTCTGGACTAAACATCTTTCCACACTTCCTCACAACGATCGTTGAGATTGTTTTAAATCGGTAGGTTGATATTGTTTCAAATTAAAGATATATGACGAAGAAATTGTTCGATATTTAAAATGTTTATTACGTTTGTACGTGGAAAATGCAGATCTTCTTGCTACACATCAAACAGATCTTCAAATTTTGTAATAGCAGTACAAATTCTTCAGGTACAAGCATTACCTATAGATTACTTTGAACACTTTTGAATTCTGTGGACGCATGCGTTGCGTGCATGCGTTTTGGACTTTAACGTAGCTTTAATTTTTCAGTCATATCGCTACAATGTCTGCAGTGTGGCAGTTTACAGTGAAGTCTACATCATGGAGCATCATGCCGCAGACATGAAATATCATGTCCAACCCAGTCATATTATCCTGACACCAGGCCGACCAGTCCTAATACTAACCTCTTAATGCTGAGCGCCTAGCGAGGCAGCTGTTAGTACCAGACTTTGGTATGACTCGGCCGTGGTTCGAACATGCGACCTCCCGCATCCGAGGCTGATGCTCTAACCTCTTAAGCAAAAGGAGCGGTCGAATTCTGATGATCGCTACCTAAGAACCCATGAATCATTTACTCTGAATTTCGATGGATTGCATAATGTATGTAATGGAAATGATATGGGTGATATATATCGTTACACACATACACACACACACACACACACACACACATACCGGCTCATGGAAATTAATGTGGATTAGAAACTAAGCGAAATGACGAACCAACAAGAGGTAATTGAAATATTTTAATATATTTACAGTTGATCTAAGTCATTATTCTTTTTAAGAACAGCACCGACCATAATCTCTCTCTCTCTCTCTCTTTCTCTCTCTCTCTCTCTCTCTCTCTCTCTCTCTCTCTCTCTCTCTCTCTGGTCGGTTTGACTTTAAAACTGCAAAAGAGTGATATAATTAATATAATGAATTTATTTTGTTACACGAACTGCTTCATTTAATAGTACATGTTTTTGAATTTCATTTTTTTTTTTTTGCTGCAATAAAGTGACATGAGTGGAAGAAAGATCGTGGCGTGTAACTTGAAACAGACAGTTGTTTGTCAATGTTTCCCATATCGGTCTAACAGCCCGTTGCATCAGCCGGATAGATCCAAAGGCCAAATAAAGGTACAACACAACTGTTGTACGGATTTTTATTTCCACATGCCAAGCATGCGCAAAACAGCAAACACTTTAATACAATTAGCAATTAAATGTTATATTAGAAGAAAAAAAAGCCTTTTAATATGCAGATACAATTTTTTAAATAACCAATTGGCATCAGGGAATAATGTGACTAAATATTACAGCTTCTTTACTTTTCGAACAGTATCTGTTTGACGTAGATAACATGTATTTCCTAAATTGACATTTTAAAGAAATGTTTTTTCCGGTGTAATCCTTGCTTCTCTGTGTATGTGCCAGATTTCCCTGTGCTGTTATTAATCACCAAAAGGAGTAAATAAAGATGGATAATTGGTTTTTTAAACACACAAACACACTGTTCCTTTTCTTGTCTAAGCATATCTCCGTTTCAAAAAATGTTGTACATTCACTTTTCAAACCAGCTGCTTGTTAGTTACTTTTTATATCTGTTTATCATTTAAAAAATGAAACGAATGAATTTTGATGACCCTGTAAAAAAATCTTCATTTATTCTAGGTGTGTATATAAAAGCTCAATACGAAACATAATGGCAAATCAAAATGGCCATGAGACGAAAGCAATCAGTGTAATATTGATTAAAGTACTTAATTATTTCATGGACTTACCTGAAATAACTGACATTTTCGGCTTTTTCCGTATGAATGTGCTTGCCTACAGTGGTAAAAAGACCGCCAATGCAGCCTGGCAAAGGATAATATAATGAGTAATATCATGCCACGAACAGCCTTGAAAGCAAAGTCCTGCCACGAACGGTCTGAAAGCAAAGTCCTATGAATCGTACGCCTTTCATCATTCAGTGCGCTTGTGCCACGTTGAGTTCTCTGCCACATGTTTGGTCGAACCGCACGCTCGTACACTAATCCTATTTCGTGAGATAAGATAACCACTTAAATTAAGTATAAATATAGGCAATCTATCTGTGACGAGGGGTAGAGAGAGATAGCTCTTCATGTGCTGCAAATTCTCCACCTTTGATCCACCCATGGTTTAGCATGCATATATACGTACGTACGCACGTACGTTCGTTCGTATGTATGTATGTATGTATGTATGTATGTATGTATGTATGTATGTACACAATATATAAATGGATAAATGCATGAATGGGTGGATGGTTTCATGGATGGGTCTACCGTGAACCCATTAATAGAGGAATTAATACATTATGGAAGGATGGATGTAATTATGTGTCCAACACTTTTTACAGATTTGAACTAAAAATATTCTTTTTCTCTCGAGTAACTTTAGGTCATTTATATGTGTCGTTAGGGTTTTCCCCCACACTAATGTCAAGGTTAAAATTTACAAATCATTTGATATCCCAACCTACTAAAAATTAGGTGAGTCGGGGAAACTAAAGACTGATAACAATGTATAACTATCTTACACGGATCTAAATTGATATTTTTGTACAAACAAGAATAAATAAGTTTTCATAAAACCAAATATGGGAATAAATGTACTATATTATTCATAACGACGTGTGCTACAGTCCGCTCAGTCTACATTAACAGTAATGTTGTGTCTGTGAAATTCAAACAGCACCGCTCTGGTGGCCGAAGTGGTAAAAGTGTCCACCTTGAATGCGGGAGGTCGCGGTTTCGAACCAAGGCCGATTGATACCAAAGACTTATATATATGCGCTCAGCATTAAGAGGTTAGTGTTAGGACTGATCGGCCTGGTGTCATGATAATTTGACTGGGTGGGGCGTGATGCTAGGTGTATGCGACAGGATGCCCAGTGCTAGAAGTAGTGAATAGGGATAGTATAGCCTCAATGGGAATTAGCATTAAAAACACCCTTGGGAACATATAGCCTCAATGAAAATTTAACATGGAGAAAAATCGTGGGAACATATAGCCTCAATGGGAATTTAACATAGAGAAAAATCGTGGGACGATATAGCCTCAAGAGGAATTGAACATGGGAATTGGGACTGTATAGCGTCAAAGGAATTTAAACAGGGTGGGACTGTATAGCGTCAAGAGAAATTGAACATGGGATTATTTTTTTAAATTTTTTTTAAAAAAAGGGGTAGGCAATTGAAAGGCTATCTCTTTTCGAGAAATATGGCTGGCCCTGAAAAGGGCCTTTGGGTTTATGTTAATGTATTCATTAACATAAATGGCACCGCATTGGTCTTCTTCTTGTCCTTAGGCTGCGTCTCACTGTTGGCCCGTAAATTAGCACTCTTTTCAGGCATCCTTGTCTTTCAACGTAGATCCTACGTATCCACAGGCTGGTGTTTGTTCTGTGGACAACGGTCCACTTGGATCGGACATACATGAGCAAGTCTGTCCGAAACATCATGGAAGACACAAGGGTGGATGACTCAACTGTGGTCCACATCTTGAAGCGACGAGAACAGGTGAATCAATGCAGTGAACTGCGCTTATTTATAGGCAGAGGTAGGATTGAAACGGATTGAGTTCATTCACCAATCCGAACACGCGTTACAAAATTCAGTCAGCTCGCATCCAATCCGAAGAGAGCAGTCTGTGACGTCACGTAGTCTATATAGATTCGCTAGCGCTTGTGTGCAGTCAATCTATGCGACAGTGATTCAACATGACGGAAACTCAGAAAACGATCCAATGGGGTGCACCAGCAGGGGAGACCGCCCAAGGGAACCCGGACTTACTTTCAGAAGAGGTGAACTGGGATTTTGTGGATTTTCTCTCCTCGCAAGAATTTGTTCCGGAACCTTCGTTACCTTCTTCATTACCGCAAGTGGAGAATTTTAGACAGAGACAGAAAGAAGAATTGGAGAAATTTATACAACGACAAAAGGAAGCGGAACAGGCTTTTCTCCTACAGCAACAGCAAGAAGAAGAGGTAAGAAAAAAACAACAGCAACAACAGCAAGAAGAAGTAGCAGCAAAGAAACAAGAGGGTGAAAATCAAACGGTCACGGTACTGTTGGACATTTTAGCGGAGTTAAGAAGTCTGAAACAAATGTATCAGACTTCTTTATTACGACCGAAGAGAATAAGACCTTCCCGAGCTAAACACGTCAACCCTGTGACTAAGCCTACCGTACCACCCTTAGTGATTTCAACCCAATCATTATCATCATCATCAACATTACGCAGTCCAGAAGTAGGCCTTGGCCGTGGCAAAGGCATAAGGCAGTTAAAGTTGATTGCTTAAACTCACCCCTACACCGAAATAAAAAAGGCCCTTTTCAGGGCCACCCACATTTCTCGAAAAGAAATACAATTTCAATTTGCCAATAACTGAAAAAAACCCCAACCATTTTACCCTTATAGTACGTGTCTGTGTATGAGTGCGTGAGTGTACGTTCTTATTTTAAAATCAAAACTCAAAGACACTTACCTTATATCATTAATTTATTCTTTTATCCAATTTTTACAATCCAATTCACAATTCACAACACAACACTTTAATAAAAAGTTCATTGACTTCTTCTTTCTCCTTGTTTAGTCTCTCTGTTTTTTAAATTTCTTCACCGTCTTTTCCTCATTTTCTTCCCTTTTTCTTTTCTTCTTCTCCTGTTTCTTTGCCTCTTGTAAATAGAATTGTCTTCTTTCTTCCTCTTCTTCCTCTGAAGAATCCCTCTCTTCTTCCGAAGAATCCCTCTCTTCTTCTGAAGAATTTCTCTTTTCTTCTGACTCCTCTTGTTTCTTTTTTGGGCAATCTGGAGACCAATGTCCTTTTTCTTTACAATAATAACAGGTATCTTGACTTTTGTCTTTTTTAGTCCCTGTTTTTGTTCTTTTTTGACGGTCTGGACACTCTGAAGACCAATGCCCTTTCTTCTGACAGATATAGCAAGTATCTTGACTTTTATCTCTAAAGGAAGGAGAGTAGTCCGTAGGCTGGTCTGAAGAGAATTTTCTAATGACCCCTCGCAAAGCTCTGACGAAACGTTCCATCTGGTTAGTCTCTTCCATCGTTGTGCTCGGCTTGAGAGTGAAATGAATAGTGAAAGGACAAGACACACACCCTTTTATATACGCTGGTCTGCTATGACTATAAAGTAGATCATGGTGTTTACACTTGAGTCATTTGACTTTTTGCTTTCAAGATGAAACGATCTAATTCATTCGAGAAGAAAGAAGAAGAAAGTAAGAGGCAGAAACGTGATCTATCGCCTCGTACCAGGGCTGAAATCTTGGCACAAATTCATGCCAGTGATTTTGAAGAGGACATGAGTGAACCAGAATTTGAAACCTCTAAACCAAGTTCACCACCCTTAGTCAACCCTGAAAAATACTATTCCATTCGAGAGACGGAAAAGCGCTCCTCTAGAAAATTTAGAACCACGGCTTACAAATACACGGTGAAGTTTAAAGATTTCAAGTCCGAAGTACCGTTAGAGAAAGCAGAAGGGTTCATCACCGGAGTGTGGGATTCTCTGCTCACTGCACTCAAGCGACAATGTCAACCCAAAGAAGACGATCGCTTGAGACTTTCCATACAACACGACGGTTTGAAATCCCCTGTTTGGATCGAGTTTAGCACCCCTGCAGAATTGACCGCTTCCAAAGTCATGGACAAGATTCAACACGTGCAACAATCTAATGACCAGTTTGACATCACCGATGGAAAAGCCACATTGGACATGACCCACGTCTCTCCTCCTCAAGGGACCGGACGCAAAAAGATGTTATTGGTGAACGAGCTTCGCAGCATTAAGCGTAGCCTTGTCCAAATTCACAATCCTCATGACCAGATGTGTTTAGCCCGTGCCATCGTGGTGGGACGAACCTATGCCAACAAGAACGACACGGTACAATGGAAAAGAACCTGGAAAACTATTCGACAATCGGACAGAGCCAAACAACGAAACGAAGCAGAACTCCTGTTGCAACAAGCTGGCCTGTCCAAAGACACACCCTGTGGCATTCCTGAGATGCAAAAATTGCAAGATGCCCTAGCTCCACGATACACCTTGAAAGTGCACCCTCAAGAAGTGCGCGGGCCTCTGTTGTTTCGAGGGCAAGATTTTAAGGACGGAAAATACATTCATGTTTATCATCACGATGACCATTTCGATACCATTACCAGTATCACCGGATTCCTGGGATACGGTTATTACTGTGAGAAATGTGACCATGGTTATAATAATCGAGAGCAACACAAGCATTGTGGATTGAAATGCTCAGGATGTTTGGCCTCTTCACCCTGTCTGAGCGAAGAACCAGTGCCTTGTTCAACTTGTCTGCGCACGTTTGTCAGCCCTACCTGTTACCAACAACATCTGAAAACGCAAGGTTCACAGAAGAAATGTGCTTGTCAACTCCTGAGATTGTGCCCTACGTGTGAACAAGTCATATGTACCAATGCTGCCAAGGCACACGTATGTCGAGGAAAGAAAAAATGTCACATTTGTCACCACATCGTGGACTTGGAACACCAATGCTACGTGCAAAAATACCAACCCCCACCAGAGAAAGAGGACGGTCACAAGAAGAAAGGCAATTTCATCTTTTTCGATTTCGAATGCATGCAAGAAACCGGCATTCACATTCCTAATTTCTGCGTGGCTCATCGAGCGTGCGAGAAGTGCATTCAAGAACCTATTTTCAGTCATTGCCCTCACTGCAGCAAGATTCCCGGAGGGCGTGAAAAAATCTTTCGGGGACCGAACACGTTAGCCGATTTTGCCCAATGGGTCTTAGACCCCATCGACAAGACGTGGAGCCAAGAGGACATCGAACGTTACGGAGATTGTCATCGTCATGCCACGGTGATGGCTCACAATTTCTCCGGATACGATGGACAGTTTCTTTTGAGGTACTATACGGAACAAGGCACCGAGCGTCCTAAAGTGACTTTGAACGGAGCCAAAATCATTTTCATGCAAGTGGGACAAGTACAGTTTAAAGATTCGATGAGTTACTTGGCCATGCCTTTGAGTCGAATGCCTAAAACGTTTGGAATGACAGAAATGGCTAAAGGGTACTTTCCACACTTTTTCAATACGGAAGCCAATCAACACGCCGTTCTACCCCATTTGCCTGAGGCTCACTATTACGACCCCGACAACATGCGTACCGAACAACGAGAAGCTTTCTACGCTTGGTACCAGGCTCACGCCTCCGACCCTTTCGACTTTCAGGAAGAAATGCTAAAGTATTGTCGTTCCGACGTGGACATTTTACGGCGTTGCTGTGGAAAATTTCGAGAACTGTTCATGGAACACGGAGGGGTCGATCCTTTGAAAGAAGCTTGCACCATTGCCAAAGCGTGTTCCCTAGTGTATCGACAACGATTCATGCCTGAAAACACCGTGGCTGTCATCAGCCCTCAAACGACCCACTTTGTCAAACGTCAATACTCGGTCAAAGCCCTACGTTGGTTACATTACTTGTGCGACAAGGAAGACAAGTGGATTCAGCATGCCCGCAACGGAGGGGGCGAAAAGACCATCGGAACGTATTCGGTCGATGGCTGGGACTTAGAAAACCCCAAGATCGTGTAAGAGTTTAACGGTTGCTTATTTCACAGATGTCCCGTTTGTTACCCTGACCGTGGCACTAAAAATCAGTTTTTGCAACGAACCATGGAAGACTTGTACCAGGACACTTGTCAGCGACGCCTAAAGTTAGAACAGCAAGGATACCAAGTGGTGGAAATGTGGGAACACGAGTACGATCACCGTTTGAAAACCGATCCCGAGTTTAAACGCCTCGTGGAAAGTTACCAGTTCATGGACCCGCTGAACCCGAGGGATAGTTTGTACGGAGGAAGGACCAATGCCACCTGTTTGCTGTACCAAGCCGACGAAGAGAAAGGAGAAGAAATCAAATACTTGGACGTGTGTTCGCTGTATCCCTACGTGTGCAAATATTGTCGCTTTCCTGTAGGGCACCCGCAATTGCTGACGGAACACATCGACCTGAAAAACATTCGACAATACGAAGGCTTGATCAAGTGTAAAGTTTTGCCTCCCACGAACCTATACCATCCCGTCTTACCTCACCATTGTCAAGGCAAACTGATGTTCCCCTTGTGCCGTACTTGTGCCGAAACGTGCAACCAAGACCAGCCTTGTCAGCACAGCCAGGAAGAACGGGCCTTGACGGGAACCTGGGTCAGCGTAGAATTGTTCAAAGCTTTGGACATGGGATACCAACTGTTAGAAGTGTACGAAATTTGTCACTTTCCCAAGACACAACAATACCACAAGGGTGATCCCAGTCAGAAAGGCATTTTCGCCGACTACGTGGATGCCTTTTTGAAACTGAAGTAAGAAGCCAGCGGCTATCCTTCCTGGTGTCACACTCCCGAAGACCAAATAAAATTCAAAGAGAAATACTACGAACAAGAAGGCATCACTTTAGACCACATCGAGAAAAACGAAGGCAGGCGATCGTTTGCCAAAGTGATGTTAAATTGCTTGTGGGGTAAAATGGCACAACGACCGTGTTTACCCAAGACGGAATATTTGACAGAACCTTCCCGCTACTTCCAGATGATTCACGACAAAACCAAATACATGAAACACGTGGACGTCGTTCGAGAGAATTTAATCTTGGTCAATTACGAAGAAGATCTGGACTTTGTACAAGACGACCCTTTTGGAAATGTCATCATTGCGGCTTACGTGACAGCTCATGCTCGCTTAAAATTGTACGAAGCTTTAGAACTGTTAGAAGAACGCGTCCTGTACTTTGACACGGACAGTTGCATTTACATCCATCACCCGATTCAACATCACCCTGACATCGAAGGAGACCGTTTAGGAGCCTGGACAGACGAGCATCCCGACGACAAGATTCTAAGTTTCGTCAGTGGCGGTCCCAAAAATTACGGCTACGAATACCGAGACAAACAAGGAGAAGTGCACACGACGTGCAAAGTGAAAGGACTGACTCTGAATTATCGTACCAGTCGAGTGGTCAACTTTGGGGTATTGAAAGAAGCCTTGCAATCGGGAGAGGATGGAAACTTTAAAGTGACCACTTACCAACCGAACAAGATTGTACGTTTACCCACTCACCACATCGTCAGTCGACCCTTGGAAAAAGTCTATCAAATTGTATACCAGAAGCGAGTGCGACTTCCCAATCATTCCACCTTACCGTATGGACATGTTGGTATAAAACATTGGTTGTAAGAGGATAGTTACCAGAAAGATGACTTCGCCACAGCAAGAATCGAGTGAGAAACCCGATGAGAACTCCAAGTTCAAGCCCTACCATTTTCCAGTCTTCTTACCTGACTATTGTGATTGTGCCCGTCGATTGGACACGTTTCAGAAATGGCCTACGGATAGGGAAGGATTACCTTCTTCGCATGTTTTAGCTAGAACAGGATTTGTTTACTTGGGACCTAAGTCAGGATTGGGATACGAGGTACAGTGTTTTGCTTGCGGACTGAAGTTACGAATGGATCTATGTATCTATAAAGATTCAGCTATTCTGGAACATACTCGATGGTCTCCGCACTGCCCTTACCTTTCTATGGCCTTTCCACCCATCACACTACGGTACAATGTTGACGGTACCTTAGAGACGGTACCTTCCAGAACAAGACATAAAAAACGTAAAAAAGGAAAGATGTACAAGCTGGAGACTGCATTGAGACTAGTATAAAAAGGGGGCTATGGTCAAGATCGATAGTTCATTGTGACTACCAAGACCGAGCAAACAAGATGAATACTTTGAAAGAGACATCGTTCCAGTTTGGGGATTGTAAAAAAGTTGTATCCTCCTCTAGTGTGACTAATACTGGATGGATAAGACCCAGACATTGCGACGGAAAATGTCCGGAAGGAAACTGCGATTGTCCATGTGGTTACCATTGTAATTGCGTAACGGAGTTTGCAGACGAGTGCGATTGTGAGCCTTGCGATGGATACGATGCTGTACCTTGTGACCTGAGCGATGCCGTAAAGCATCATGGGAACTTTGTTCTCACTGCCCCTATCATGGAAAGTGATGCTGTGCGTGTCAAACCTGAGGGATGCGAAAGCGATGCCGCTCGTCCTCTTAGACATTTTACCGGGTTTAAAGGGGAATGTCGACCTTCACGTTTACCTCCCTACGGATGTCATCCAGCCCTGAGCAAACTCCTGTTCATGTCACCCAACCCTCATCGAAACGAACCTGTGAAAGACGAATATTCGTTTCCTGTGCGTTTGTCGGAATACTGCGACTTTGAAAATCGTCTTCAATCGTTCAAAGGAAAATGGCCAAAGTATCTGGGAGGACCGACCCCTGAAGAATTAGCCAGAGCCGGATTTTTCTACTTGGGCGAAGGAGATAAAGTCAAGTGCTTCAGTTGCGGTGTGTCACTTCACCACTGGGAACCGCAAGATTCGGCCTACGTACAACATGCTCGATGGTCACCGAATTGTTATTACTTACCCTTAGTGGGACCGAGACATTGAAGGAACTTACCATGTCGTTGACGAAGAAACCAGATTGGTTAGGAGTCAAATGTTGGACATCACCGAGACCAGTATTTAAACTGCATTTCAAAAACGATATTGAATCATTACCTAAAGAACTACAAGAGAAGATTTACAAGGAAGTTTGGCAGGGGTTTGCCAGAGTGAAATCTCAGTGGGTCACTGTAGAACTTTTGTGTCGAGAAATTCATAAGAGGAAAGTGAAAAAAGTCAACCAGTGTGTTAGATTTCTTTGGGTCAAGGGTGCATTTCTTCTATTGTATCGCTTTAGACCGTTTACATCAAAAGAGTTCAGTGACATTCTTGGACGTTACCCTGAATGGCAGTGGTCAGAAATTACTCACTATGTGGATTACTTTTGTGAATTGTACGGACTGACCTATTCATGAATACTTTACAAGAGAACATTCGTGCTTTGCCTGAGGAGTTGAGAGAAAGGATTTACCGAGAGCTGGTCAAAATACAAGTCAAACGTAAAGAACAATTGCATCCGTTACGTCACCAGATCTTTAAGCACTGGTACCTGAATGGTATAAGAGAACTGATTCGTCAGAAATTGTTTCAGTGGTCAGACCTTGTTCAATACTTCCAGGCCCCCGATGATCCACGTGTTGATCATTTTGGTTACTTCGAGATTCACCTAGAGCAACCCATTGAGGAAGACGAGGTAAAGGATTACCAACATATTTTCCGTGGAATCTACTTAGCGGAAGAGGAAACTTCTAATCGAACTCTGACGTTTCGGTTACAATATGCAAGATTTACATTCCCAACTGGAGAACGAAGATCACTGGCTAGAAAGTACGTGTATTCTTTTCGAAACAAAGAGACTATAAAAACAGGCTGCTATGCCACGACTTATGTCGTATGTAATCCAACAGATTCTGTGGAAGGAACTCAATGACCATATTCAAACTGTGGATCATTACCATCGATTATTACAAGAACTGTATCCATTCAATTTGGGACGACAAGTGGTGTGTGTCTTAGTGACTTGTTTTCTGGGATTTCGTTTACCAGCCGATTCCTTGTGGACTCTTTACGATCAGTACTTACCACCTCCATGGCCTTAAATGGTCACGAAAAACTCCTTTTGCTCAAAGCCTTGCGTTTTCATCTGGATACTTCTCGACCTCTACGGGAAAAAAAGATTCGTCAACTTTTAGCTACCCAAGACGTGTATGACGATGTGTGTGTAGCTTGTGACTTACATCCCCATTGGACAGATGTCCGTGCCTGGAAAGAATGGGATTTTGAGGCTTGGACCCAAGAAGTGGCCCAGTATGCACGAGAGTTGTTCAAGGAAAAAAGCTACTTTTCAACCCGTGTTAGTGACGGTGCCAGAAGAACCCGTCACCCAGGACAGGACTGTCGTCGACAGACCTGAAAGACCCTTTCGGGAGGACACTTGTGTGACCTTACCCCCTACTATAGAACTGGTTAGAACATTACCCAAAACATGTTGTTGTACAGACACTTGTGTTTATTCCACGTTCATCGTTATCATGTGCCTTTTATCCTTGTACTTAAGCCTTTGGCTTTTATGTATTTTTGTCTTTCGTATTCATGTTTGATAAAAAACATTCAATAAACGTGTTCTGAAAAAGTATATAAACTCTTGTCTTGTTTGTTTTCGTGTCACAAGTGACATTTCTGACACCATGGCTACCTCTACTGTCTCTGCTCCCTCTTCCTCTACTGTCAAAGTCATCGACGAACACTTAGATCGTGCCAGTTGGGAGGCTTTGTATCTTCGCCATCCCTTTAACATGCTCATTGCTGGACCTAGCGGTTCTGGCAAAACCGAATTCGTCAAACGTTTGATCGAACATAAACATCATTTGATCGATCGGCCCCCTCAACGGATCGTGTGGTGTTACAAAGAGTGGCAATCGGCGTACAGCCTCTTGCGAGAAAGTCAAGGCGATTCCATCGTGTTTGTGGAAGGCATTCCTAAAGAAGACGACGGCATCGTCTCTGACTCCCGTCAAACCCATTTGGTCATTTTCGACGACATGTTAGGAGAAGACGAAGAAGAAATTAAATTGTGGTTCACGCGCAAAGGGCATCACCGTAATGCCAGTGTCATTTACATCACCCAAAATTTGTTTCAACAAAGTAAAGCCCATCGCACAATCAGTCTCAATGCGCATTACGTAGTCTTGTTTAAAAGCCCTCGAGATAAATCGCAAGTGCAAGTCTTAGCCAAACAGTTAGGAACGCCTTGGCTGACTCAGGCGTACGACGATGCCACTCAAACGCCACACGCCTATTTACTCGTCGATTTGAAACCTACGACTCCCGAGGATTTGCGATTTCGTACCCACTTGTTTCACCACTGGTGCCAAGACGGAGGGCCTGTCCTGTACACGTCTCCGTCCTCGACTTCATTTCACTCCCCATAAAAAAAATCTATAAAAACCTCAGACCCTTTTTCGTCTGTCTCACACAGTGTGAACATGACGTCCCTTCAGTCGCATCTTCCCGTCAAATTGATTCGTGCCTTGTATGGCATCAGTCGAGAAAAAAATCCACAAACACGAGCTCGTGTCTTAGAAGCTAGTCTCAAAGAAGTCTTACGATGGTTCACGGTGACGGCACGTCAAATACTCCAAGGAATCATTCAGATTCCTCATCAAACCCAACGCTTTTTCGATCGAAACAAAGTCGCTTTGGTCCAACTGGCCGATCCCCGCATCGACACTCAAACCAAAAAACAAATCATTTTGAAACCTGGAGGGAGCGGTACTCTAGGAGGGGTCATCATTCGCTCACTCTTAAGATGGGATCCTAATGCCCCCAAAGTTATCCCCAAGACAAAAGTCCAACGAAGCCCCAAGAAGAAAAAGAAAAAGACCAGGTCCCCAAGAAGAATAACTTCTCCAGTGGCAGGACCCTCCTCTTACCAAACACCACCCCGGAAAAAGAAAAAAAGCCCCCAGAAAAATAAACAGAGAAAAAGTCCTCAGAAAAAGAAAAGTCCACAGAAGAAAACTAGTCGCAAGAGAGGCACTTCGGCCAGGACGCAACCTTACACTCGCAAACCACGACCTGCCACAGCGGTGACTGCATCTCCGGCAGCCTCACGTTTGTCCACTTCTCCGTTGATGTCACCAGGAACTGAAGAGTACTTGGAGACGTTGATCACACCAAGAACTTCTCCGTTGATGACCCCCAAAAGAACTTCCCCAGTGGCAGGACCTTCCAATTTAGCGGCAGTGGCTGCTGCTCACAAAGTACCTTCTCCCAAAATCAAAGTCCATGAAAGATCGGGCATGTTACAAAGTTTACTGGATTTGTCCAAGCAAGAACTGGCTCGATTTAGTCCGTTACGTACCCCTGCACGACGTGTCATGCCTGTCCTCAAACTAATACGCCGTAAAGACAATCAGTGGCGACGTGTTCCAGTATAAAAAAGGCCTGTGACCGAGTAGGGTATCAGTGTTTTTAGGTGCTCCTGAAGACTCAAAGATGTCACCCTCCCGAAAACCCCAAGGAAAGAAAAGAAAAGGACTGCCACCACGTTTAGCCAAACATGGGGACCTGTTATCTGTCCTGTCCAAAGCTTCTCCACCCCTACGAAAGAAACTCATTCAAACGGCCTCCAAAGAGGTCATCGATACCGTGTGCGAATGTTGTTTGAACGTTTTGAAAGGCACGATCCCTTTGTCCAAACACCAGAAACAATGCTTAGGCAAACATCGTCACGTTCTTCGGAAAATGGTTCAAAAGAAAATTCCCATTCGTCAAAAAAAGAAGATGTTGGTCCAACGTGGAGGCATTTTACCTCTCTTGTTAGGCCCCATACCGAAAGGAGTCTTGGGAACCATGTTGGGAGGACTGGTGGGAGCAAGATAAAAAGGCCTCGGAAGTCCCAAGATCTCAGAATCGACCCCTGACAACCCCATGGAAGGACGAAAACTAGCTTTAGTGCCTTACAAACGATGGATGGAATACCATCGGTGGCAAGAACAACGCACCCCGCATTTACCTCCCAATCCCAATTTGAGCGAGATGTCCCAGTTGCAACACGAATTGCAGTCCTTGATGGATCGCCAAGATTTGTCCGAAACAGAAAAATCGCAAAAGTACGGTCAACTCTTGCAACGACTGCAACTCTTTCACCAGAAAGCTTTAGACGAAACAGCTCTACCCACTCTGAAAGATTTTAAGACCTTGATGAAAAGTCCAGCACCATCACCAGTACCAGTACCAGTACCCGTGACCAAGACAGAAAAAGGAAAAGAAGAAGAGGAAGGGTTTCAAACTCCACCAGAAAAAGTACGCAAGTTAACAACACCACCTACCTCCAGAATTGGATGGATTAAAAAGATGATGGCCACCCCTTCTTCATCACAAGAGAAAAAGAAAGTGAAGACAGAAGTGAAGACAGAAGTGAAACAAGAACCGATATCCCCCGCTCAAACATCCTTCTCCTCTTCGACACCTATTGCTGGCCGCACACGCAAAGCCTTGCAATCCAAGAAAATACCCCAAGAGAAAAAGAGTAGCCTCTTCCAAGAGTGGGTGCCTTATTAACACACCAACCAACACAAAAAAAATGGAAAAAGTCTTAGCCAGCATTTACTACGATCCCTCGCATCCTGCAGGTTACGCAGGAGTTCAAAAATTGTATCGTGCTGCCAAAACTCGACTGAAAAGTCTCCGTTTACCTCAAGTGCAACGATGGTTACAAGAACAAGCTACCTACACTTTACACAAACCCATTCGACGCAAGTTTGCCAGAAGTCGCACCCGAGTGGAAGGCATCGATCATCAATGGCAAGCCGATTTAGCCGATGTCTCTCATTTGGCCAGCTACAATCGTGGCTACAAATATTTGTTTTGTGTCATCGACGTCTTTTCCAAATTTGCCTGGGTCGTGCCCTTGACTTCCAAATCGAGCAGCGAGTTAGTGCGAGCCCTGCAACGGGTGCTGAAACAAAGCGGTCGTCACCCTCTTCGATGGCAAACGGACAAAGGCACCGAATTTCTGAACCAAGCTTTCCAAAAAGAATTAAAGAAACGTGACATTCATTTTTTTACCACCGAGAATCCCGAAACCAAAGCCAGCATCGTGGAACGTTTTCAACGCACTTTGAAAGAACGCATGTGGAAATATTTTACGCATCACCACACTCTGAAGTACATCGACATCTTACCGCACCTGGTGCAAGCGTACAACCAATCTTACCATCGAAGCATCGGACGTGCCCCGCAAGACGTGACTCCCGACAACGAAGTGCTGGTGTTTGAGCGCCTGTTCGGTACGTCCCCGACGAGGGCTGTCCCCAAGAAAAGTGGAGAGTTGGCCGTAGGAGATTGGGTGCGCATTGGCAAAACCAAACGCACTTTCGACAAAGGTTACTTACCTAACTGGACGACCGAACTGTTTCGCGTCACTGGACGAGTGCATGGCCGTCATCCTACCGTCTATAAATTGGAAGACATGAACGGAGAAGTACTCAAAGGAACGTTTTATTTGCCCGAGTTACAACGTGTCACCAAAAAAGAAGACGACGTGTACGACATCGAAAGCATTCTCGAACGCAGAACCCGTAAAGTGGGCAAACGACGTGTCAAAGAATTCAAAGTACGTTGGAAAGGATATCCACCCAGTTTTGATTCTTGGATCGACGCTTCGCAAGTCATCGACTATAAAAAGAAGTGACCATCATGCCCTTTCACACATCAGACGCAGCTACGTCGACCACTCCTCCTTCACCTAGTTCTTCTGTGCAAGATTTACAAAAACAACCCTTGTGGGTGTGGTGTGGAGAACGTGTGCCTAAAACGCAAATCGTCTTTTTCTGCCAAATCTTCGTGGTGTATTGTGTCATCGGGGCAGCCATCGCCAATTTGAGTTTGCAACAAGGAGACAAACAATTGTGGACGATTTTATTGAGCAGTTGCATCGGTTACCTGCTTCCCAATCCCTCCATGAAATTCTCTTCCAACGGGAACCTTGTGTCCAGTGCCAGTGTCAGTCACCACTCCAACAACAACCACAACCAGAACCCCATTTTGGGCGGAGACACGCCTCTGACGTCCAGTAATATCCCCTCGGACAGCCACAGAACTCTGGAATTATGAGTCACCAAACCCAATTTTACTTAACCTTACCCAGTGACAGTTCCATGGAGGTGTTTCCCAACAACACGTTGTGCTGTTACACGGCCAAATTACCTCAGGCCATCCCCTTAGATCACGAAGCCCATTGGGAAGTGGCTTTAGTAGAAATGATTCACCCGACCCAAGTCCTCAATGTCCTTCCCAATCAAAATTTTTTTCATGTGGAAGTTCATGACGAGCAATTGCAACAGGAATTGAATAAAAGAGCCATATATGACAATAAAACCTATAATGAGAAAACTCAAAGGTGGACCTACCACTTGTCCATTCTCCCAGGCTATTATTTCAGTGGTCAACATTTGGTCAACACCATAGCTGCCAAGTTTAATGGCGTGTTTGGGAAAGCTTTGGAGCATGTCAACAACAAAAGTGTCACCATGGAGTACCACAAAGTAGCTCGTCGCTTCTCGATGAAATTTGAGCGGAGTAAAATCATGTCCATTTTATTTTGTCCTGAATTGTATGACATGTTGGGCGGAGACATGAACATGAGAACGATCATACTCAATAACAACGAATTACCCATCGTTTACGACAACGAGTCTTTTAGCAAGTTATTTCGTACCCCAGTAGAACTGAATCAAGGACTGAATTTGATGTTCGTGTATTCCGATGTGGTGGAGTACAACGTGGTGGGACACACCTCCGTACCGTTACTGCGTGTCATTCCTTTCAAAGTGGATTCTGCCGCGAACGCTGACGAGGAAGGTGGAAACACTTACCACGTCCACCGCGAATTTGTCCATCCTCACTATTTGCCTGTCAGCAAGTCGTATTTGGACACGGTCAACATTACTATAAAAGGAGATTTGGGACAAAATATTCCATTCACCAAAGGAAAAGTCACGGTGAAACTCCATTTTCGAAAACGGTTCTCTCACGACTCGTAAGTAAGTCATGTATCCAGTGTACCGAGGGGTTGCACGACAGCGAGGACACGGTTTAGGAGACATGTTAAAATCAGCCTTTCGTTCGGTGGCTCCGGTGTTGAAACCGATGGTGACACGCGGATTACACGCCTTGAAAGATGCGGCACTGACGCAAGGCAAAGAATTTCTCCAAAATGTTATCATCGACAAACAAAACCCTAAAGAAGCCTTCATGAGGGCAGGCAAAAATGTCTTGCTGCAAACGGGCAAAGACATTTTGGGCCGACGAGACACACCTATAAATGCCGTGCACGCTACCGAGTCAGGCATTCAGCAAGGACAAGGCAGAAAGAGACGACGAAGAAAACACCCTTTCACCAGACTTCAAGCGAGAAAGGCCAAGAAAAGAAGAACCGTTCGAGACTTAGACGTTTTCGATTATTGAGAAAGAACAGAACAAAATGATGCACCGAGAGTCTTGCGCTTGTTCCAAAACGGAACTGGATCTGTTTGCCATGCCCCCCACCATGATGACGATGCAAGAATCCCAGTGGGTGGAATTTCACCCCGTCTCCTCATTGACCGATTCCGCTCCCATTGAGTTTGAAATCAAAGGACAGCCCGAAGATTACATCGATCTGAATAGCAGTTATTTGTACTTAAAAGTCAAAGTTCTAGATAAGGATGATGGTGGAATAGATGACACTGAGAATATAGCTCCGTCAACAATTTCATGCATTCCTTGTTCAGCTCAGTGGACTTGTACTTGAATAACAAACTGGTCAGCAGCAGCATGGATACTTACCCTTACCGTGCCTACCTGGAAAATCTCTTGACGTACGGAATAGATGCCAAGGGTACTCATCTCAATGCCTGTGTGCTGTGGGAACCTGACGAAGCGGGCAAGTTCGACCTTGTAGATGGAACCAATAGCGGCTTTGAGCAAAGAGAAATCAAAATCTTAGACAAGAAGAGTTTAGAACTGATGGATCGTTTGCATTTGGACATGTGGTTGCAAGAGAAATATTTGCTGAACGGGGTCAATGTCCGCTTGAGACTGAATCGCAGCAGTACCGCTTTCCATTTGTTGGCTGAAGCTGCTAAGGCTCCTAAAAGCAAAATCGAAGAGGCCAAACTCTACGTACGACGCGTGGAAGTGTTACCCAAAGTAGGTAACGACATCAGTCAAACGTTGAGCAGAACGACCGCCAAGTATCCCATACGACGTGTGGAAGTGAAAACGTTCACCATTCCCGCTAACCATCATTCCATGATCGAAGATCATCTGTTTCAAGGACAGTTACCCAAACGTTTAATCCTTGGTATGGTCGAGAATGAAGCCTTCAACGGAGCCTTCAAAAAAAATCCTTTCAACTTTCAACACTTCAACGTGAAGAAAATCGAAGTCAGTCGCGATGGCAAGACCTTGTGTACCCGACCTTTCGAACCTGACTTTAGTGACAAGAAGATGAATTACTTGAGATCGTACTTGTCCCTGTACGAAGCCACCGGTCAGTTAGGAACCAACACCAGTCACGGCATTACGTACGAAGATTACGCAGGAGGCTATGCTTTGTGGGCTTTCGATTTCACTCCAGACCAAGGCAGCGACGAGGGACATTTCCACCCTATAAAATCTGGCCAGATTCGTGTGGAACTTCAGTTTGCAAATCCTCTGCCAGAGACAGTGAACGTCATCCTGTATGCAGAATTTGATAATACCATAGAAATCAACAGTTTGAGAGAAGTCATTCTAGATTACTAAAAGCCATGGAAGACTGTTATCCCTCTTTACCTACTGGAGAAACTTTGGACATGGAATGTGAGGAGACCGTGGAAGGAGAAGAATCTCAAGATAAAGACGAAGAAGATATCATGATGAAGTCGAGATGGCCAGAACAAGAAGCCCATTTAGTCTCCTGTTTTGCCAAACACTTGGTCGACAAAATGACGGAATTGATCAAGAAAAATTGCTATGGATGTCAAAACGATCATCCCAGTCAAATTCAACACGATAAATGCCTGATGTTAAGTCAAGAAGAAAAATTGGACGAGTATCTGGACGAAGCTTGGAGTCTCATCTCGAACAAAGACGTGTTGCACCAGTGGTATAAAGACTTGCGTGAACATTCTTGTCCACCATTAACCACTCAAGAGATCCATCGTATCGAAGCTCTCCTGAATCAGAGTGAGGAAACAGAACGAATAACCGTTTATTCGTCAGACATTTTCAAGCAAAAAGTCAGGATCGAATTGACGACTTATTATTACCTGTGAAGAAGAAAAAAACACACACAAATCAATGGATACCTGGGAACTTTATTACCTTTTGAACCACAGTTCGTATACGGCTTCTTGGAATCCTGTCGTCTGTGCTAAAGATGAACTCCCTCATCGCAAACCTAAAGAGCATCAAGCTTACGTGATCAACACGGACGACAGTCATCTCCCAGGAACCCACTGGGTAGCCGTCTACTTTCCTCAAGAAGGATGTGTGGAATATTTCGATTCGTACGGATTGCCCCCTTTGGAAGACGATATCATCGACTTTATGAGAAGAAATGCTCAAACCACCCGATTCAATAACGTGAAATTACAAGGCACAGATTCTTTGGTGTGTGGACAGTACTGTGTGTATTTTCTGCATCATCGCAGCCTGGGCTATTCCTTAGAACATTTAGTGACTCATTTTGATCCTCGTTCTTCTGCTAGAAACGATGTGAAAGTAGATCGATGGTTTTGTGACCATTATGCTTATCTTTTGTCTCAAGCTAGGAAACGTAGTGTCCATCAATGGCCTAATGATTTCCAACAGTGGAAATCACAATTTCATTCACAACGTTGTCAGCCTTGTTCAAAGTAGATTGTCTATTGAGAAAAAATGTTTGTGATTTGAAAAAAAATTGTTTGATGTTATAGTGTTGGATTATTGTTAAAAAATGTTAGAAATGTTGTTGTTGTTTAGTGTTAAGTGATTTTTGAATAAAAAATGTTGTGTTTTGAAAAAATGTCTTTGTCTTTTGTTTAGCTAGAAGAATGTTGGATTGATGCTCTTTGATTTCTTACTATCCCTCTCATGACACTCACTAAACGTTGCGGCTCGAAAACCGTGTGGGGGGATGTTTTCCTTCACGTCCGCGCTTTGACTTTAAGAACCGGGGTTGTTTCCAGTCTAACCATCCATTGTCGACTCATCCTCCTACGAAGATGTGCTCCAAACTAGCTAAGCTCAACGAAGCCTACGTGAATTTGCATAGGGTCAGACACAGTCTGATACCGAAGCCAGAAGAAATAGAGAATGTGAGAATGTTAAAAATCACTGAAGACCTGATAGAAGAGCTCTTCAGAGAAGAAATGAACAGGGGAAAAAGAAGAATGGACAGAGAAGTACAGACTTCAGAGACAGCAGCAACAGCAGCAGCAACAGCAGCAGCAGCAGCAGCAGCAGCAGCAACCTGAAGCTGACAGAGGCTTTGTCGATTGTCGTATCGACACCAAAGAGTTCTTCTTCTCTTTCCGAAGAAGCAGACCTATCGCCAGAAAGTCTATCCTCAGAGGACATCGCATTCTTAGAAACTAAAAAAGAATGCCATAGCAAACAAAAAAACAGCCCTTTTCAGGGCTACCCAATACTCTAGAAAAGAAATAACCATCAATTTGCCAATGTGTGTAGGTAGAGTAGTGTGAAAATAAACACTAACTCTTTTTCAAAAAATGTGAGGGTATGTGTTTGTGTATAGGATTGTGTGTTTGTGTGTTTGTAAGTGATAAAGTAGGTTGGTGTGGATCGTAGATTAAAATTATGTCTTTTTGGTGTTTGAGGTGTATATTTGGGGTTAGATTGGATTGCTTTGCTTATGTGATAGTCTATTGAAGTGATTTATAAAAAATAGTGATGGGTAGCATAAAAAAGTGAGTGAGTGTTTCTTTTAGGTCCGCGCGTTGTTGTTTTTTGGTCATGATCTAGGTAAGATCAATTTTATGTTATTAGGGGATGTTTTCCATCACGTCCGCGCTTTCACTATAAATTGAAACTCGCTGGGCAGTCTAGCTACCCTTGTTGATTGATCAACACAGCCAGAAGAATGACTAGCAGAATAGTGAAACTGTTAGAACTCCAGATGCACCTGGAATATGCCAGGCGCATAGTAAACGAACTATCAGCGGAGGCTATAGTAGAAGAAGCAAGAGTAAAGAAGGAAGAGGAGGAGAGAAGAGAGAGGGAAGAAGAGGAAAAGAAAAGAGAAGAGAGGATGTCGTTCAATATTCCCTCTGCGCTCCCCAGAAGAAAGGTGAAAGAAGACTGGGGAAGAAGATGCGTGTGTGGCGCCAGGCCAGGAAGGTGCAACCATTAGATAGGTGCATCAGGAGTTAAAAAAAACAGCCCTTTTCAGGGCTACCCAATACTCTAGAAAAGAAATAACTATTAATTTGCCAATGTGTGTAGGTAGAGTAGTGTGAATATAAACACTAACTCTTTTTTTAAAAAATGTGAGGGTATGTGTTTGTGTGATTGTGTGTTTGTAAGAGCTAAGGTATGTTTGTGTGAATAGTAGATTATGGGTTTCTTAGCGTATGTGAAGAGTATAGTTGGGTTATATTATATGAAATGAAAAAGTAGGGGGATGTTTTCCTTCACGTCCGCGCGTTGTTAGGTCATGATCTAGGTAAGATCAATTTTATGTTTTCAGGGGATGTTTTCCATCACGTACGCGCTTTCAGTATAAAACTAACAGTGTTGGCCATTGGAACCCATTCTACGGAATAAGCAAACAAGAAGATGCCAGCAGCTTCAGCTTTATACAACGATCTTATGGGAAGTTGGTATTGGATGGTGGATGGATTGAGTGTAGTAGAAAGGGTTGAACAGGAATGGAGGTATGCAGTGACAAAAGACTTCGTCTCAAGACAAGTAACCAGCCTCCACTTATCCGTAAATATTGTAAAAGAAATGATAGAGGATGAGGAGAAGAGAATCAGAGGTTTAATTAACCCACCGTATGTCAAAGTGGGTAAGTTAAAAGAAGCGATAGATCATGTGACGAGTGCAAGGTTCTTTCTAGAAGACATTGTAGAATGGACAGATTGGTGTTTCGCGAAGTGGGGGTTAGAAAAACTTAAGAAAGCTGAAGAACTAATGAGGAATGTGCTGACCGAAGAGGTCAAGAAGATCAAAGAAAAGTGGTCCAATGAAAGAAAAGAAGAAGAAAATAGAAAAAAAGGGATGAATTCGATAAACTGAACACAAACTGGATGAAAATCCAAGAGAAGTTCCGGGCCATGGGCCACCCGGACTGACTGCCGGAAACAGAAAAGAAAAAGAAGAAAGGAATGATGGACAAAATAAGAGGATGGTGGAAGAAGTTAAGAAGTTAAGAAGTTAAAAGAAGAAGAAGAAAAACCCAAAGGCCCTTTTCAGGGCCAGCCATATTTCTCGACAAGAGATAGCCTTTCAATTGCCTACCCCTTTTTTTTAAAAAAATTTTTAAAAAAAATCCCATGTTCAATTTCCCTTGACGCTATACAGTCCCACCCTGTTTAAATTCCTTTGACGCTATACAGTCCCAATTCCCATGTTCAATTCCTCTTGAGGCTATATCGTCCCACGATTTTTCTCTATGTTAAATTCCCATTGAGGCTATATGTTCCCACGATTTTTCTCCATGTTAAATTTCCATTGAGGCTATATGTTCCCAAGGGTGTTTTTAATGCTAATTCCCATTGAGGCTATACTATCCCTATTCACTACTGCTAGATATCATGATAAACTGCCACATACATACATACATACATACATACATACATACATACATACATGTATATATGTATGTATGTATGTATGTATATATATATATATATATATATATATATATATATATATATATATATATATATATATATATATATATATATATATATATATATATATATATATATATATATATACATACATATACATATATACATCAATACATGCATACATACATATATATATATATATATATATATATATATATATATATATATATATATATATATATATACATACATACATACATACATACATACATATATACATACATATATATATATATATACATCAATACATACATACATACATAATACATACATACATACACACACACACACATATATACATACATACATACATACATACATGCAAACTCTGTGGAAAAGAGACTGACGACAGAGCGAAACATCTTATTTTAGGCTGCGAAATGCTGCTTGAGGAACCAAACGTTTTCTTTGAGAGAGTGATTGACTCTTTAGAAGTGAGAGTCGGGGTTAACTTATTCAATCAAGAAGAAGATATATTGTTGGAGACACTTCTTGGAAGCAGGGTTGACTGCATGTCGTCTATTGACGATGATGTATCAGATAGGCTCATGCTGGTGACCGCAAACAGCACAGCTTCATTCTACAATAAAATGTGTGCCCTACTATCAACTAACATGCTCTAACATGAGTAAGTAGTAAACTAACATTAAAAATAAACAATTAAAGGCCAAAGTCTTCTTGTCAAATCCGCAAATTTTGTTGTATGACAGCTGTTTGTGTGTGTGTTTTGTATTTGTTTATGTTTGTTTCCTAGAGATTTCTATATGGCTTTCTGTATTTGTATATCTCATTTTGTAAATGCATTAGTTGACGATGTATATATCATGCTTGCGTTCTCGTCTATGATGTGTCTCATAATCCTATGATATGTATAATATGTATCTTAGCAACCTGATATACTCTTTGTTGAAGAGGTAACTAAGTCATTTAGACGGTCAGTCGTAGATGAATGCATGCACGCACGCATACGCGCAAACAAGCATATACATATATGCATAAATACATGCGTCATATGAAGAAAAAAAACTACATATAGAATTACACTGTTATAAGTTTTTCATTTCATTTTCGTTGCTATCTCGAACTTAATGTTAAGCACATAACACTATAGACGTATTAACTTTTCGAAATATTATCATCATCAAGCATCTGGTAAAAGATCAGTGCCATGCTCCGCCAAATGATTGCAGATTTGCATAATTGCAGGTATTGAGATATTTCGTTTTCCCAATACGGTAGCTGACACATTATTACTATTGTATTTTTGTCGATTTTCTGTTCTATTTTATGATCTTGTATTATCATGAATTTGTTTAATCTGATGTAATCTCTTTTTCAGAGGAAATAAAGTCAGTCAGTCAGTCAGTCATACATAGATACATACGTTTGTGCGTGTATGTATATCTGTTTTGTCATTAAATGAGAAGAAAGAGTCTGTTACTGATTTGTGTATTTGATTCAATGGCATATGATTCATGTGTTGATAGAGAAATTTTAGGTTGATTAGAGAGCAATGATTTATTCAAGCCACGATGTCCACGTCAACAATTTTGTAAATTTCCATTCCTTTCGTCAGTGATGCCATGTCATAACGACGTTGAACCCTATCATCGAAAAGCAGTCTAATTATAGTATTGTTAGATAACCTACTTAAGCCTCCATGCGATTCTCGGATGACCAGCTATGTATATTGCCTGACTCTTCTGTACATGACCTAACAACCCGTGAGTAGTATAAGTCGGATTTTCTGGACCAAAACGAAATTAAAACAAGTATGTGTGTGTGTGTGTGTGTGTGTGTGTGTGTGTGTGTGTGTGTGAGAGAGAGAGAGAGAGAGAGAGAGAGAGAGAGAGAGAGTGAGAGAGAGGATTTTTAACGTAGTTTTAACATATTTTCAGTCATATCGCTACGATGTGTGGCAGTTTATAGTGATGGGCAACATACCGAAACATGTAGCATCAGGTCCCAACCATTAATATACGGCAACCAGGCCGACCAGTCCTAACACTAACCTCTTAATGCTGAGCGCCAAAAGCCTTTGGTATGACTTGGCCGGGGTTCGAACCCGCGACCTAACGCATCTAAGGCGGACGTTCTAACCAGCAGGTCACCGGAGCGGTCAAAGACTGTCATGGAAAGATATTCGGCCTAATACGGCCAAATCCAAGTCTTATTTTCTTATTTTAATAAGTACATTTATGTTTATTTAGATCTAAATGATAATCAATATACTCATGAATGACGCTGTTTAAATTTGTATGTGTTTATGTGCGTTTGTGTGATTTGGAATTTTAACGTAGCTATAACAGTCCTATCCTGTCTACAGTGTGGCAGTTTAAAGTGATGTCTAGCACTGGGGCATCATGCCGCAGATACGTAGCATTATGTCCCACCAAGTCAAATTATTCTAAAACCAGGCCGATCAGTCATAACAATAACCTCTTAATGCTGAGCGCCAAGCACGCTAGCTGTTAGTACCATTTTCATAAGTCTTTGGTATGTCTCTGCCGTGGTTCGAACCCGCATCCTCCAGCATCCAAGACGGACGCTCTAACCATTAGGCTACCGAACGGTCAAATTAAAACAAATCAACAAAATAATAAATGATAAAATAAGTAAATAAAGAAATTAATATTAATACATATATAAAAAATAATTATGAATCAAAGAGAGATTTTCAGAAATTCAAATTCCAGTGACTTCTATTTGTCGCCTTCTCTAAAACGTAATATTTCAATCAGAGTCGATGGTATTATTTACCAAATTAAAATCTCCTAGTTCAGTAAGACTTTTACAGAGTGAAAAAATACCACATTTTCACAATATCTTTGAAGAAAAACGTTCAAGAGAATGAATATGTTAGTTTCATGCCATGCCTTTAGATATCTTAGAGATATATTCCAATACTTTTGGGATAATGTAGATTTACAGATACAATTTTACGATTAGACAAAAAACTGTATGTATGTATGTATGTATGTATGTACACAATATATAAATGGATAAATGCATGAATTGGTGGATGGTTTCATGGATGGGTCTACCGTGAACCCATTAATAGAGGTATTAATACATTATGGAAGGATGGATGTAATTATGTGTCCAACACTTTTTACAGATTTGAACTAAAAATATTCTTTTTCTCTCGAGTAACTTTAGGTCATTTATATGTGTCGTTAGGGTTTTCCCCCACACTAATGTCAAGGTTAAAATTTACAAATCATTTGATATCCCATCCTACTAAAAATTAGGTGAGTCGGGGAAACTAAAGACTGATAACAATGTATAACTATCTTACACGGATCTAAATTGATATTTTTGTACAAACAAGAATAAATAAGTTTTCATAAAACCAAAAATGGGAATAAATGTACTATATTATTCATAACGACGTGTGCTACAGTCCGCTCAGTCTACATTAACAGTAATGTTGTGTCTGTGAAATTCAAACAGCACCGCTCTGGTGGCCGAAGTGGTAAAAGTGTCCACCTTGAATGCGGGAGGTCGCGGTTTCGAACCAAGGCCGATTGATACCAAAGACTTATATATATGCGCTCAGCATTAAGAGGTTAGTGTTAGGACTGATCGGCCTGGTGTCATGATAATTTGACTGGGTGGGGCGTGATGCTAGGTGTATGCGACAGGATGCCCAGTGCTAGATATCACGATAAACTGCCACATACATACATACATACATACATACATATATGCATACATACATACATATGCACATATATATATATATATATATATATATATATATATATATATATATATATATATACATCAATACATGCATACATACATACATATATATATACATACATACATACATATACATATATACATCAATACATGCATACATACATACATATATATATACATACATACATACATACATACATACATACATACATACATATATACATACATATATATATATATATATACATCAATACATACATACATACATAATACATACATACATAAACACACACACATACATACATACATGCGTACATACATATATACATGCATACATACATACATATTGACAGAATAACTAAGAAATATGGTATGGGAAGTGTTCTTTTAGACTATGCAGCAAGAGTACAAACTGAAGAAAAACTCGTCTGGAATCGACATCTTATTGATATTATTCAAAACCATGAAGAAACTACCTGTATAGCAAATATGGAACTAAGGGGTGATTTAATTCACTTCAGAAACATTCATTTGGACTTAAAACCAAGTAGTATATGGTTTCTTGGGCGTAAATTTCCATCCATGTTATGGCCTCTCTCTGAAGTAATGAAACTATATATCATGCCTGTTGGTAAAGTTATGGTATGCAAACTCTGTGGAAAAGAGACTGACGACAGAGCGAAACATCTTTTTTTAGGCTGCGAAATGCTGCTTGAGGAACGAAACGTTTTCTTTGAGAGAGTGATTGACTCTTTAGAAGTGAGAGTCGGGGTTAACTTATTCAATCAAGAAGAAGATATATTGTTGGAGACACTTCTTGGAAGCAGGGTTGACTGCATGTCGTCTATTGACGATGATGTATCAGATAGGCTCATGTTGGTGACCGCAAACAGCATAGCTTCATTCTACAATAAAATGTGTGCCCTACTATCAACTAACATGCTCTAACATGAGTAAGTAGTAAACTAACATTAAAAATAAACAATTAAAGGCCAAAGTCTTCTTGTCAAATCCGCAAATTTTGTTGTATGACAGCTGTTTGTGTGTGTGTTTTGTATTTGTTTATGTTTGTTTCCTAGAGATTTCTATATGGCTTTCTGTATTTGTATATCTCATTTTGTAAATGCATTAGTTGACGATGTATATATCATGCTTGCGTTCTCGTCTATGATGTGTCTCATAATCCTATGATATGTATAATATGTATCTTAGCAACCTGATATACTCTTTGTTGAAGAGGTAACTAAGTCATTTAGACGGTCAGTCGTAGATGAATGCATGCACGCACGCATACGCGCAAACAAGTATATACATATATGCATAAATACATGCGTCATATGAAGAAAAAAAAACTACATATAGAATTACACTGTTATAAGTTTTTCATTTCATTTTCGTTGCTATCTCGAACTTAATGTTAAGCACATAACACTATAGACGTATTAACTTTTCGAAATATTATCATCATCAAGCATCTGGTAAAAGATCAGTGCCATGCTCCGCCAAATGATTGCAGATTTGCATAATTGCAGGTATTGAGATATTTCGTTTTGTCAATACGGTAGCTGACACATTATTACTATTGTATTTTTGTCAATTTTCTGTTCTATTTTATGATCTTGTATTATCATGAATTTGTTTAATCTGATGTAATCTCTTTTTCAGAGGAAATAAAGTCAGTCAGTCAGTCAGTCATACATAGATACATACGTTTGTGCGTGTATGTATATCTGTTTTGTCATTAAATGAGAAGAAAGAGTCTGTTACTGATTTGTGTATTTGATTCAATGGCATATGATTAATGTGTTGATAGAGAAATTTTAGGTTGATTAGAGAGCAATGATTTATTCAAGCCACGATGACCACGTCAACAGTTTTGTAAATTTCCATTCCTTTCGTCAGTGATGCCATGTCATAACGACGTTGAACCCTATCATCGAAAAGCAGTCTAATTATAGTATTGTTAGATAACCTACTTAAGCCTCCATGCGATTCTCGGATGACCAGCTATGTATATTGCCTGACTCTTCTGTACATGACCTAACAACCCGTGAGTAGTATAGATAAGTCGGATTTTCTGGACCAAAACGAAATTAAAACAAGTGTGTGTGTGTGTGTGTGTGTGTGTGTGTGTGTGTGAGAGAGAGAGAGTGAGAGAGAGGATTTTTAACGTAGTTTTAACATATTTTCAGTCATATCGCTACGATGTGTGGCAGTTTATAGTGATGGGCAACATACCGAAACATGTAGCATCAGGTCCCAACTATTAATATACGGCAACCAGGCCGACCAGTCCTAACACTAACCTCTTAATGCTGAGCGCCAAAAGCCTTTGGTTTGACTTGGCCGGGGTTCGAACCCGCGACCTAACGCATCTAAGGCGGACGTTCTAACCAGCAGGTCACCGGAGCGGTCAAAGACTGTCATGGAAAGATATTCGGCCTAATACGGCCAAATCCAAGTCTTATTTTCTTATTTTAATAAGTACATTTATGTTTATTTAGATCTAAATGATAATCAATATACTCATGAATGACGCTGTTTGAATTTTTATGTGTTTATGTGCGTTTGTGTGATTTGGAATTTTAACGTAGCTATAACAGTCCTATCCTGTCTACAGTGTGGCAGTTTAAAGTGATGTCTAGCACTGGGGCATCATGCCGCAGATACGTAGCATCATGTCCCACCAAGTCAAATTATTCTAAAACCAGGCCGATCAGTCATAACAATAACCTCTTAATGCTGAGCGCCAAGCACGCTAGCTGTTAGTACCATTTTCATAAGTCTTTGGTATGTCTCTGCCGTGGTTCGAACCCGCATCCTCCAGCATCCAAGACGGACGCTCTAACTATTAGGCTACCGAACGGTCAAATTAAAACAAATCAACAAAATAATAAATGATAAAATAAGTAAATAAAGAAATTAATATTAATACATATATAAAAAATAATTATGAATCAAAGAGAGATTTTCAGAAATTCAGATTCCAGTGACTTCTATTTGTCGCCTTCTCTAAAACGTAATATTTCAATCAGAGTCGATGGTATTATTTACCAAATTAAAATCTCCTAGTTCAGTAAGACTTTTACAGAGTGAAAAAATACCACATTTTCACAATATCTTTGAAGAAAAACGTTCAAGAGAATGAATATGTTAGTTTCATGCCATGCCTTTAGATATTTTAGAGATATATTCCAATACTTTTGGGATAATGTAGATTTACAGATACAATTTTACGATTAGACAAAACACTGAGACAAAATTATGGAAAACTCAGTTTCATTTAAAACAAAATATTGTCACTCAGTATATAATGTAGCTGTAGCAGAATTAACAATAGGAATGACAAAATTTGACATCAATATGAATCATTCAAAGCCTTTAAAGGATTGCAGATTGCTGAAAATAAAAGTTCTTGTTGTTGATCGACACGTAAAACACCTAAAACAATCTGTCAATAAATAAGTAGTTAATGGATCTTTTTCGTTCAATTTAAATCACGAATAATTAACAGAATTTACTGCATTTTGACTATAATCCCCACAGTTAGATAGTTACACAAATATTAGTCGATTGCGGAAATAAACTAAATGAACAAAGAGAAAATAAGATTCTCTGAATTGAAAGAATGGTTAAACAAACAGTCTATCTATACACTGCGCAATAAAGCAAGTAACGGTTTCCGTATAGAATAGCCCATGTAGCTACGTGGATGATCAGTATCAGGCAGATAGTGTTGTTTTGCAAGCAATATATACAACAACATTGGATACAAATACATTTTGGCAGCGATAAATATTTTCTTGACATACGCTTAGACTGAGAAAAAAAAATGGAATATGCACAATACCTTTTGCAAATATTGAAAGAGTTAATAGACGAAAAGATTCATTTTGATCAGGAAAAAAACTCTTGCAAGAAAGATAACGATTTAAAGGAAAAAAAATAAAACACTGTGCACGTCTCAAGTAACTCTGACAAAGAGGTGACTGCATCAAAGGTTAAGTACAGCTATGAAGACTAGAATGTGTACGTGTTTTGCACAAAATCAAACCAAAAAAGAAGGATTGACGCTTTAGCAAAGCTAATTCATTGTTACAATGACACGATAAGCAGAGATGACATATACAAAGTTTAAAATAAACAACTTGAAGACCGGAACAGATGATAAGAAGTATTGGGACATAATCTTTTTTAGTAAAAGTAATAAGACTGAAATTTTCTCTAAACTGTTAAAAGTAACTTTTCCTGAAATTATATTAAAAGTAATTTTCTACTAAAATATATTGAGATTAATTTCATTTATTTCTGTATTACAACTGTATACTATTTTAATAATTTTTCTTTAATAATTTAAAAAAATAATTTAATAATTTTAATTGTGTCCTTATGAGCAAAGGCAAGACTCTCTTGTACTATACATTTCTCTTGTATCGTAAAGTCAGCAAAAATTACTCTCGGTTAGTTATAGAGGCTGTGGAACTAACGAATTCCAAAAATTCGTTCTGAATGAGTAAGGTGGCGCTCTACAGTTTCGTATTTTGCATAGGAGGGTTAGGATTTTCAAGAAAAAGTATTTCCCCGGCTTTCCTCACTGGTTATACTAGCTGTTTAAAAAAGACCTTGTATATCTTAGGTATAATTCAAAGAACCTTTAATTCCCTTTAGTTTGTTATATGATTGATGGGTGTAATATGGGTTATAGAGTATACAGCTTGGCCTTACTCTAGATGTGCACCTTTCAAAAAAGTGCTAGCTCCACTTGGTCATTTTCACTTCCTGAACTTCAGAGGTAAATTGTATAAAAAAAGAGCCGATAACTTTTTTTTACATTTTATATATTTGGTAATTCATTCATTGCACTTTTAGAAGCTGGTATTGTCTAGTCTGGCAAAATTCATTTTCCCTATTTTAATATCTGCTATGGATAGTGTACTTCAGACAAATTAAGTCTGATTTTTCAGCACAAGGGAGCATTCATTTTAGTTAGCAGTGTGTTTAAATCATGTACAGTTTCCAAAAGTACAATATCCAAAGAAATATCATCCACATTACATTAATCTAGCGTAGAGGTATGGCACCATTCTCTCCATTGTTCATGCTTTAAATGCAAACAGCTTCACCTTACATACGTCACTCTCTCAAAAGTACATAATAACTGGTGAGCGCCCCCTGAGCAAGATGATGTGGCAGAATTGTCAACAGTCAGTTTCTGTGAGAATAGACGGGAACCTCGTTCTGATTCGAGACGAACGGACGCAAGAAAACTAGACGTGTGTCCATATTTGGTCACGGTCATACGTTAAAAATTGCGTACAAAATAGAGAGCGGGTTTGCGCAAAATCAGAATTGTTCGTCGAGGAATCAGGAGACTCTGTCTGTCTTTTCCTACAGGTAAGAATCGCCTGTGTTAGAAAACTTCTTTAAAGAATAGGCACTTTTTAATATTTGAGATTTTAACGGTAATGTTCATATTTTTGCAACATTTTTTTTTATATATTTTATATTATAGTGTAATCGGATGTATAATTGTTTTAAAGAATTTATATTAATTTGTATTTAAGGTAATTATTATTGGAAAAGACGAGTTCGTTACCAACTTCATGTTTAGATTTAATGTCGAAATAAAATATTCTTTAAGCAATAAAGAATAATGTTAGTAACCTATTCCAAATTAGTATTCTATTTTAAATCTAGTAAAATACATTTCTTCAAAATGATGGTTATAAATTAATCGCAACTACTGAATTTTATACTCTTTGGCTGTCATCAAGTTAATCAAGATTTAACTCTATTATATTCTAAAATGCAAAAATTATACAAAAGTATGAAGCTGGTAAGCTCGAAGGAAAAGTGTAATCTAATATGTATTTCGTGTATTTTAAATTTAAAGGATTATATATGCATCTCTAGAATATAGTATCACACACACACACACACACACACACACACACACACACACACACACATATATATATATATATATATATATATATATATATATATATATATATATATATATATATATATATATATATATATATATATATATATATATATATATATATATATATATATAATTTAAATAAGGGATCGTTCGTCGAGGAATCAGGAGACTCTGACTTTTCCTACAGCGCTTGCCGTACCTCCGCTTGCCATATTCCCTAAGATGTAACCATATCTACACCGTCATGAGTAACACCTCTTTTAAGAGAGTCTGAACTTCTTCTTCTTCTTCTCTCTCTCTCTCTCTCTCTCTCTCTCTCCATATGGTCATGGAAAACAGCATTGCTATGAGTTTATGAGAAAATATTCTCATAAAAGAAGTATTTACTGGTGCAATTTAAAGGTTTTGTTGATTAAAAAGTAAATGGTATGGTAAAAAGAAACTACATCCTCAACACATCACATGTAAACAATAAAATGGTAAACAGCAAAAACGTGAAAAGACGACTAATATATGTACAATGATCTTACAGGGTAATCAACCACGTTCCAGAAGAATGAAAAGAGATAATAACGAAACTTGAAAGTTCATTGCAAATACATCTAAACGAAACTGAAAAATAGTTTTAAAATCTTATTTTATATAGACCATGACAATTGTCATAAGATGAAGGGTAACAGCAATCGTTGATGCAATGATAGGAAATTTAAACTTCTTCCAAACGGCATTCAAAGATATAGCAATCGTATCATAAATTATGCATTTCCCACGACCCGTTTCTAACAACGCAGTTTCAATGCATCAAAACGCTTTAGTTTACAAACAAAATATCACAGAATTAACCGAAATAGTAAAATGACTATACAAAGTTGATATTTATTTTCAAATTAGGAAAATGTTATCTGAACATAAATCCCTTTACAGTAGGATGAAACATGTATTAAAATTGAATGACAGTAACATTGAAATAAGCAATTTAACATAGTATAGGCAAACTGCAAGATCCCACCACATGATTGGAGAGATATTAAAGGAAAGAAGAAAAGAAACATGGATGACTTAAAGAATTATAACTGAATAAAGAAAAGGCTATAAAAGAAGACGATTGGAACAGAAACTATCTAAGAAAATGCATTATAATGATGCCAGATCTGCTATTGTGGCCCCATACTCTGACCATCAGGTGACGCAAGACAATCACGAGGTGTGGACTAAGTCTGAAATCAATACTTACCATGATATAAACATACAATTATTTATATTGACATAGTTTACTTTTTGAAATACTTTATTAATATTTGATCGTGATACAAATAAATTGCCTGTTTACGGTAAGAAACAGTTTGACCAGCACCATTAAGCAACCTACCTACCTATCATAGTGTCAGTAATTCCAAGCAATGGAACAAGAAGACTCTACAGTATAATAAGATGATGCAGGCACACTGCGTGAGAAAAACGATACTAATCAACAAAGCTCATTAAAACAACGTTGCCTGTCTTTAGAATGATGACTTCGGTACCAAGACCCATAGTAACTTTCACATAACGTATGTCACCAACTACAATACAAAATTATATGAATTCGACATATGACAATACTGATGACAGGCAATCCCATGATGGACAGCAGATATGCTTCGAAGTTTCCCTTATGCCATCCCTGACACTTCGACATTGACTCTGGGCCGTGAGAAGATCGCGCACAGTATCGCTCCACCTGTCTGAGTCTCGCCCATATTAAAAGTGCAGACTTTGAACGGAGGAGAATAGCAGAGGCAGTGCAGACAAGTGAGTATCTCCTAACTGCAACACGTCCTCTGCTGGTCAAGTAAACCCAAGAGGATTCAAAAAAGACGGCTATGTTTGGCTAGGAAGCTATTGCTGTTTTTTTTGTAGGTATATACATATTATCTTTTAAAACAGCAGCAGGGAGGGCGAATCGGACATTTTGTCCAATCGTCATTTGGCTTAATTAATACTTTCTGCACTCACCGGATCCAGCGTCGTCAGCGCCTGGTAAAAAAAAAAAACGACGTCGTCGTTGGGGGGGATCGTCCAATCGTCATTTGGTTTAATTAATACCTTCTGCGCGCCGATCCCAGTGTCGTCAGCGTCCGGTAAAAAATATCGACGACCGCGTCGATGTCATCGCCCTCCCTGCTGCTAAGGGGCTATTTACAATGATCTTACAAACAGAGTGATCACTAACTCCTCCTCTTGTAGATCAATTAGGTTATTTGACTGATCGGTAAGTCTGAAATTAATTTTCGTTAAAAACCGATTATGGCATCTCATATAGACCGGATTAATCGGACTCTCAACGATTAAAAATCCCGGAGGGGCTGTTGGTGAAAATGAATAAAGGATATACCCCTGTTGAGCCTGATTTGATTGCTTGGTATCCACCTGGTAACTCCCTTCGATAACATCACACACTAGATTGATTGCTATCACCGATGCGATATTTACGTTGTATGGAGCAATATGCCTACCATCCTCTCCGTTATCGTGTTTGAGGATAGTTGATGGGGCGAAAAAATCATTAAGAGATTTTCTCAGTTCTGGTGCGTTGTATCCTGGAAACTTGAAATCGGGTAAATTGGCTTCTGTGATATTATACTCGGTTAGGAATTTTTGTTTATTATCATCGCTGTTAGCAGATATTGTTTTAACGATTCGCTCATTGATATATTCCATGTCTGATATAAGTTGATTTAACACCTCAACGTGTTTTCGTGCTTTTGTTTTCCGTAGCTGTTCTAGTTGTAATTGGTAATTACGATTAATCTCGATAAAAGCATCAGTGATATCATTTAAACTAACTGTGACCACGGCGGATGATTCAGGAGTTTCCTTATACGGAAAATACCATTGCATGGTATTCCTGTTTTGAAATATAAACCTACTGGGTAATAACGTGCTTTTTATAATAGACAAATCATCTCGATACCGGGGGGTAATCTCATGATACGATTGCGCATTCGTGTGCAAGTCCGCGGAGATTTCATGAGGTGGATTCTTAGGCCATCCTAGTATGGTTCTTATTGAACTGTTATAAATATCAACCATATACCCCGGTGTGCTTATTTCAATCGTCGACGATAACGTCGGTTCATGAACCGTAATAGCGATTTTTGATTCTTTTCCTGTGATCGATTTTATCCTGCGTTGAAATTCTTTATTGATTTGTTCTATTTGGTATGAACCAGTTGGTATTGTAAAACCTCCTTCCAGTCTGGGGTCCCATCGGGTTTATTTGTCCATGCAAAAACCAGCGAGTTATTAGGTTGTTGTCCGTTAAATGCGTCCGCTCGGATATTAGGCCAACTGTGATATATTCGCAATTTTGCCAGTGCTATTTCCTTTACTGGAACCGGTGATGGGAAGTTTACACTGAATTCGGGTTTCGTTGACGTTATCGATATCATACTTGTTTGTACCGGAGTGGTGTTTTCCGCGATCCGTTGAAGTAATTGAAACCCTTCGGGGTTCAGCGACATTATTATCATTTGTTGTTTTTAGTGTCTAATTTTGACACCGAATATCAACAACCTGCTTGTTTTCAGAAGAATGTTTTAAGCCCATTGAAGTGGTTTCAGCGACGTGGTTTCCGGCTTCCAGTTGAAAATTTTCGATTTTTGACATCGCGGAGCCATACAACTGGACCATCGTGGAGAATTCAACATCGGATATGAACGAATTACACTGGACAACAAATTTTTACAAAAGTCATGTTACTGAAATAAAATTAGTCAATTCTTATCAATTTTTATGTGCTGAACACGAATATGACAGTCAAATTGCAAAATTGGCTCTAGCTTTTTGTAATCTGCAAGAAATTAATGTTTACATAACGAAATGCATTCCAATAGTAAAAGGTCAACTGTAATAGCCTACCTATAAAAAATCAAGTCATTGACTACATCTTAGATTTCTTCGCCTGTCTCTTGTACAGCTGTTCGGGAGCATCTCTGAGGAGTGTCCAGCAGTAGTCAGCCAGCATTGTAGTGGACCATTTTCCCTGGTATCTTTGTTCCATTGTTGCGATATCTTGATGAAAACGTTCGCCGTGTTCATCACTAACAATACCACAGTTGCTAGGAAAGAAATCCAAATGGGAATGAAGGAAGTGAATCTTTAGAGACATATTGCAGCCAAGTTTCTTATACTTTATCAACATGTCTTCTACTAGTTCCTTATAGTTTTCTGCCCTAACATTTCCGAGGAAGTTTGTAGAAACTAGGCGAAAAGCATTCCATGCTTGTTTCGCGTCACCTTCCAGCAAGTTGTTGAACCGGTCATCTTTGAAAAGCTCTCGAATCTGAGGACCCACAAAAACTCCCTCTTTAATCTTTGCTTCGCTGAGTCGAGGGAATTTTTCATGCAGGTATCGGAATGCTGGCAAAGTCCGGTCAATGGCTTTCACGAAGTTCTTCATCAAACCTAGTTTGATGTGAAGGGGTGGTAGCAAGATTTTCTGAGCCTCAACCAGAGCTGGGTGTTGGATATTCTTCTCTCCAATGGCTACATTCTGCCTGTGAGTCCATTCCTTCCTCATGTAGTGCATTTCCCTTGCTCGGCTATCCCACTTGCATAAGAAACACATGTATTTTGTATATCCTTGCTGCAGTCCCATTAAAAGGGCAACTACCTTCAAATCACCACAGAGGTGCCAGCTGTACTTGTTATACTCAATGGAATTCAGTAGCTGCCTTAAGTTATCGTATGTCTCTTTCATGTGGACAGCATACGCTACTGGAATAGATGGAAGAATGTTTCCATTGTGCAAAAGCACAGCCTTGAGACTCAGTTTCGAAGAGTCCACAAATAGTCTCCATTCTTGTGGGTCATGAGTGATTTTTAAAGCATTCATGAGGCCCTCAATATCGGAACAGAATATCAGATTACTTTCCTTTCTGAAGAAAGGCTCCAATTGCTGGTGGCGCTTTCGATATGCAGTAATTGTGACATCTTCTTCTAGAAGATTCCATTGTTGGAGTCTTGATCCTAGCAATTCTGCCTTGTTCTTTGATAAGTCCAAATCACGAATCAGGTCATTTAGTTCTTCCTGTGTTATTCTGTGTGGGGTTGATGATGCACCACAGTGAAAATCTGGATCACTGCATGCTGATGGACCAGGAGAAGAACAGGTCGACTCACCTTTGTCTTCGTCAGATGAATCAAGAGAATATTCTGCTGGAGGTTCTGGAATAGGAAGTCCCTCACCATGTGGAACTGGTCTCAATGCAGACGGAATGTTTGGGTAGACTATTCTCGACTTCTTTCGCTTCGTTATTCCGCCGGAAAGAGGAGGAACCAAGCAGAAGTAACAGTCGTTTAGGTGGTTGCTTGGCTCTCTCCACACCATTGGGACTGCAAACGGCATTGATGACCTTTTGCAATTCAACCACTGTGAAAGCTGTGTTGTACATGTAGCACAGCATATATGCGGAGCCCAAGGCTTGTCTTGGTCACCAACCTTGCATCCGAAGTAAAGATGATATGCCTTCTTCACTTGAGAATTGATACTTTTCTTCTGGTTGGCAAATGTCACTTCCCCACAAATATAGCAAAAATTGTCCGCGGTATTAACACACTTTCGAGGCATTACTGTTCTTTATTGTACGTAAATGGATAAAATAATAAGTTTTATGTAACAGAAGCTTGAACTGTCTCGCACAACGTCTAAAATATTTTAAATGCTGAACCTATCTGATTGGGCTTTATATAGTACACTGCTTACGTCAGCTTCAGCAGCCGCCTGGCATTAGATTAATAGGCCTACACATGTATAGTACACTGCTGACGTCAACTTACTTCAGCAGCCGCATGGCATTAGTATTGCATTGCATCAGAAAATGATGCAATCAACTGTGGATGATGTGAGCATGATGGTATTATGCAATGTTACATCATTATTCCGGATGTTGCTGCAGTCCTACTGGAGAAATTTACACAGTGAAACATAGAAAATGAGGTATATGAATATCTTCAAAACGAGAGCCAATACAAATTTTTCACGGTTATATTCGTGTTCGGCACACCAAAATACTACAGATTAGGGCCTTTTTAAGTCAGTAATGATTTCACTGTTGACCAGTGTTATCAATCGACAACGAGATCAACCCGGATAATTTCGAGTACGCGTCGGATACTATTTGATGTTTTACTGTATACTCGTTGAGTTTTTTCTGAGAACACGATGATATCTTTTTAGTGATTGCGTTGGCGACTCCAGCAATTGTTGTCGCCGCGGAGATAGCGATTGGAACAGCGATCGGGGCTATCATGGTCACCGTGGATAAAATGACACCGGTGCCAGCTACTATACCGGACACCGAGTACACGGCCACGTCGATGGCGGTTATTTTACGACGGTATTTTTTTATTTTTGCACGGTATTGTTCGGAAAGCGTTTTTAAGCTCGCGGAGAATTCTTTTGCGGTATCGAATCGATATTGATGTGACGTCGGTGATACCTCTGATTCAATTGCCTTGGTGGTCATTTTTATTTTAAGAGAGTTAGTGTTTTCAATTACTCACTTAGATCCACTACAAATTCCGCATACCATGTGATGTTTGTCCTAAATAGACTGCTATCAACGGCTTTAATTATAAACCGTTCGATTGTATCCTTGTCAATGATTGTTGATATTGTATTGTTAAACCCGGATGAACTCGGCGATGATATACTGAACTGCATCGCCGAAATCAATGTCAATCGATAAATGCCCTTAACAATTGCGGTGATATCTATTGCATTACGCGTAGGAGTCCAATCGAATGATCCGTATTGAACCGTGTATACGCTATTGCCGATGCTCCCATGAGGTGTTTTCATGTTTTCGAGTTGTTCTGTCATTCTAGGTAGTCTGTCTTTAATCGCTTCAACATCAGTTTTGATCGTTCCTATTTCCCCTGTATGCGCGTCTATACTTTTTTTGTTCGCTGCAACATCTGTTTTGATTGTTACTATTTCCCCTGTATGCGCGTCTATACCTTTTTGTTCGCTGCAACATCTGTTTTAATTGTTACTATTTCCCCTGTAAGCGCGTCTATACTTTTTTTGTTCGCTGCAACATCTATTTTGGTTATTACTATTCCCTTTTCATGCGCGTTTATACTTTTTCTGTTCGATACAACATTAGTTTCGATTGTTCCTATTCTCCATTCATGCGCGTCTATACTAGCTTTGATTTCTGCAACATCAGTTTTGACTGTTTCTATTTCCCCTGTATTCGCGTCTATATTCCCTTTGTTCGCCGCAACATCTGTTTTGATTGTTACTATTTCCCCTGTATTTGCGTCTATATTCCTTTTGTTCGCTGCAACATCAGTTTTGACTGTTTCTATTTCCCCTGTATTCGCGTCAATATTCCCTTTGTTCGCCGCAACATCTGTTTTGATTGTTCTTATTTCCCCTGTATTCGCGTCTATATTCCCTTTGTTCGCCGCAACATCTGTTTTGATCGTTTTTATTTCCTGTCCATACGCAGTGATATCATTTATAGTTGTTGTAATCTCATCCAGCTTGGTATTTTTTTACCAAAGAATTTATCAAAGTTGTCATCGATCCTGTTAACATTTTTTCGTAACGTGTAAAATTGGCCCGACAGCGTTGTAAACTCCGAAATAGTAGTTTTTATCCCCGCAAGATTCGGTTCGGTTACCGTCGGGGTCCCAAAAAAACTAGCGGTAGTGAGTTGTATATCGGTGACAGATTTTTTCACCTCGGTGACAGATTTATTCACCTGCGCGTTAAGTTCGGTCACCGATCTATCCAACCTTATAAAACCGTCTTTGACTAATGTTATCGTCAATAGATGTTCACCCGGTTTGAGTCGTCCGTCGCCGGTATACAGCGCGATAGCGTTCTCGGCGGCGTCACGCTGTCGTGTTAAAACGTCATCCAGCGACACATTACTGGATTTCAATTTACCCTGGCGGTCTTGAAATACAATATTTCGCCCGGGTCAACACTGGTTAGGTTCAACGTATCGGCGATTTCATCCTCGATTAGTTTTTTTATGTCATCGGTGGCGGGCGTTTCCGTGGATTTTTTCAGCGCCGAAACCGGTCGTCCCCAAATATCAATCATCGTTATTGTAAAAAAAAACGGTGTTTTTGATTAACCCGCCGGGCCTCTACGACCCCACTAGTGTATTCGTTTACAACCACATGAGGTGGTTTCCGCGATGATGAAATCTCCGCGAGTACGTTCAATACCTCACGGCCACATATCGGTGGGTCACTTAATTGCTGTGTTGGCAGCGTGGAATAAAAAACCGGGGCTGAACACGCCCGGATATACCGCATGAACTCGTTCGGCGGGGCTAACCCGTATGAATCAAAATAGACGATCGCACGCGGATCAATCTTGTACGCAACCCAATGAGTTCCCGCTCCGGTAGAATTATCCAGGTTAATTATGCCGGTTTCAATATTCCTTGGTGCCGCCGGTAATTGATCTCTCATAAAAACACCCCTGAAGTTTTTTATCGCTAACGCGTCGGCGGCGTCTATTAAATCAAAATTAGACATAGGAGTCATTAAACGGTTCCCGGTAGTCTTAGACCCTTTCCCGAGTACCATGAATACGGGGTTCCCGGTAGTCTTAGACCCTTTCCGGCCACGGATCGTTTTTTTTTATAGCCTTTCCCGGTTGCCTTCTTCAATGCCATCCCCGCCGCGGTACCAACGGCCCCCAACGCCGCCGCCTTAGCCACTGCTGGTGCGGCCGCGGCAATCAACGCTGGAATCGCAGCTAACAGCGGAAATATCTCACCGGTCTTTTCCATGTTTTTAATCGCTGCGGCCGAGAAATCTATTTGAATACCCTTTTTATTCTTCATCGCATCATTGAAATGTTTTATTTGACGCGCCGTCAACGATATCTTATGATTACCACCTGCCATCTGTGACGGCTTCAGCGTTATTGTGGTTCCGCATTGTTTAGCCGACTTTGATCGTAATTTCTTGACTTGACCATCAGTCAACTCTACACTGACAACACTATACGACATTTTATTGTAAACGCGTTTGTGTTTTCAATTACATGTTTTCCACTGGCGCATCAACGATTCTCATTCGTCCACCAACACCTTCTAGCAGCATTGATTTATCGCTGAGAATGACAGCAACCGCTCTATAATCGGCACCACCCGGGGCTATACGAGCTCGGAAGTGTATATCAACGACGGATTGTCTCGTTAAATCAAGATGTTCCAACGAAAAATAATAAATCGGATACAGTTTTTTAAAATCAAGTTGTGATATTTGCAAACCAGTGTCGACGTTTTGATCACGACCCATGTATGACAGCAATCGATGATACACACGTGCGATATGGTTGTCGCCGTAATTAAGCTGTATATCCTCGGATGGTTCCTGTTGTCCGTTTATTCTCAGCGAAACATCCCTGACTCCTAATTGATCAAATATCATATGGCTGCGTTCTTGATTACCCAATCGTTCCCTATTCTGTAGCGCTATGAATATATGACGCGGGGCTGAAATACCCTGTTTTGATGCCAAGTGCCATGTAAATGTATCAGCGACATTATCCTCTTTAGCATCAGTTGTTACCGCTAGCCAACTCAACAACGATTTCCCTCCCTGTTCCATAAATGATAACAATCGTGCTTCCGTGGTAACTGATGGAGTCAACACCGGCATCCACAATGCTATTTTAGTTAAAACGACTTTACCGTTATCGACGCCAGCAGCACGCCATATTGCATCGTTATCATCGCCCTTTCGCGTTAGCGCGATTGTATGCTTAGCCCCATAGATAACTTTTCTGACATTTCTGCAAAATCCGAATATGTGATGGAGTGGAATCGCGCATGAAAACTGTCGGCGTTGTCCTTGCAACATCCCTACTCGTGTTGCGAATCCTAGATTGTAATTATCGTTAATACTTTTTATAATATTGAAATCAGCGCCTGGTCTTGCCCTGCGGTCTGGGTTAGCTGCTTCAGCTTGATTAGCAACTGAAGTATCTTGTGGTGTCAGCACGTTAATGTACTGAAGATGATCAGCGTTATTAGTGGTGTCCTTTGCGAACATCATAGACGGGCCCGCCGATCTTGTATAATCATCCGAGTATCTCGCTAACCCAATTATCGTTGTTGCAACATCAACCTCGCGTTCTATTGATTCAATTTCTCGCCCGTCAATAAGATATCTGGCACTCTCAAATAACGCCATGATACCGTTGTTGACGAAACCAACTCGAACACGATTGTCATTTGCGTACGGTGTATTAGCGGCAACATTTGTCACGAGTTCTCCCTCAATTTCGATAAACGCTTCACACGGCAAAAAGTATTTACTGGTATCTTGGACTTGAAGTTCAATTCGCGATCGTAGGTCGGCTTGTGGTGGTTGATAGGAATAAAATTGATAATCACGGACAGAATCATCCCTGCGCACTGGGGCATCCATATCAAACGCGGGGTCAGCGGTTCGCGCAAACATTTTTATTATTATTTATGTTGATGTTTTCAATTGAAATCCATCAACGTCGCTTTCGTCGTAAATTCTGTTTAAGACCACTTCCCGCTATCGCGTTCATGAGCGCGTTGGTTGTTGCATCGGTGGACGACTGAGCCGCCAATGACTCTAGTTTTTCTTCCACGGCGTTATTTATTACTTTGCTGACATTTGCAGGCATCACTGTCGTTGATGGCATCACCGGTGGTTTCTGTTTTCTTTTTCTCACCAACGACATTAGTTTGTCCTTTGCTGCAGAAAACGCCTTTCCGGCAACATCTCCAATAGCACTAATACCCCTATCACGAATAACATCAATGGCCTTCATTCCTAATTGTTTGGCTAACGGCGCCACTTTTGGAGCCATTCTTGTAAATAACCCCGCAATGGTATTACCGAGACCATCTCCATAGTACGCGCGGTAAACAGGCAATCGCGAGTTTACCACGTAGACGAGTACTGGTTTATCATGGTTGTAGTGTATGATCATCTTTATTATAAAAACACCAGTTTTCCAATTAATCATCCACGAGCTCGTCTATGAGCGTTCGATATGCATTAATGTCCATGATACCGCCTGCAAATAAACGCCTGCAAATATCAGCGGCCTCATTGATTATTTCCGGAGAGTTATTTCCGGCTCGTTTTCCTCCGATTAGTACTTCCAGCCGTGATATATCACTGAGAACACTACCAGGACAAGCGTTTTCAACCACACCGCTGTATCCTTCTCCTTTTTTTGGTTTTGCACTTTTAACCTTATCGAGGAATGCTTTGTAATCGGGATCACCACGACGTGGTAGTTCGCCCCTGTGTTTACTTGCTAAATACACTATTCTTGCCCAATCCTTTAACTCCTTTACATTTTCCTCGTAACCGCTATTGATATGCTTCTTATCTCGTGTGCTCTTAGCAAAATTTGTGACAGTAAAATTAACTAATTCTTCCTCGCTGAAGCCTCTAATTTTATCTATTGTGTCCTTTTTAAGTACATTACGGGGTATATTCTCCCCTTTCTCTTTTTCTTTCGGTGTTTCTTCCGGTATTTCTTCCGGTATTTCTTCTTCTGGTTCTTTCGCAGTAGCACCTAGTTCTTCTTCGTCGGCCATTGTAACATAGGGTTCTTGTGGGTCCGTTATAGCGAGTGGTGGTGGCCTCCGTGTTATTTCCGCAGGAGGTGTTTCTAAAGACCTTTTTGTTTGTTCGGTCTGAGCCGCTATCTTTTCAAGTACGCCAAGCAGTGGCGCCTTTTTCTTTCTTTCTTCGTCGGGAATATCCCCGTATATCGCTGTTTTCACATCCTTGGTTGCACTCGTTATCGGAGCAAAGAGTTGTTCACTTCCAACAGTAAAATCAGTTTGTAGTTGCTGCCGCGTTTGAAGTTGTTCTCGGACCCTGTCTCGTAACGGTATGAACTTTTTAAGCGCTGCTAGCCGCTCTCTGGCTAGCCGAGTAGTAAGTGATTCGCCCACCATTATTGCAATTGCTCCGCAATTTCTAATTTCCCGCCGAGTGTGGCGGGGGGGATATGTATAGCCATCGGGGGCTCCACGGAGTTTTCGTCTATAATCCTTCTAATGTTTTTGATCTTACTAGAAATCTCCCGGCGTCGTTCATAAACACGTCCGAGTTTTTTTCGTATTATTTCAACGGCAGTAAATAGTCCAATGAATGCATTTACGTCATTGTGGTACAGGTTCTCATTAATCGTATGTTGTAATCGTTTTATAAAAAAGTACTCGCGGGCCAGGGTAAAACGCCCCCGTTTCGATTGTTCGTTAATAATCTCATAATCGGATAATATTTTTTTCGCTGTTTAGACCATCGGATAATTCAATTCCTTGATTTTTTAATTTTGAAATCTCGGTTAATATATTATTGATGTCTTCGATATTCATATTCTTATAAAACATCTTATTTTTAAATAAAAAAAAAAATTATTTTACAAAATGAACCCCCGCGCAGTGTGTTTTTTTACAGACAATTCGTCATGGTGACCTTGTCACTCGCTGATATTTATATACGAAAATCGAATTCTGTGACCCGTCTTTTTTGAGATCGCTGTTTTAGTTATATTTTCTGCAACAAATCGTACTGCGGGCATACAAATATCAAAATATCTACTGGCTTCATTCATCGACTGAAAAGTTTTTTCTTCGTGCGTTGTTGTATCAAATGATTTTACACTCTTTGCTTTCTTTGAGTATTTACCAGTTCCGCCTTTTTTGGTATTCTGACTTTGCGAGATAGCTTGCAGATTACACAGTCTGTTATTTTGAGGACATAAATCAATGTGATCAATCACAAACCCATTCTCGATTAATCCGTTAAATACTTCAAATACCATCCTGTGAACATAATAGCTTTTTCCTCCCGCAGTAAACATCAAATACCCCTGATTATTTACGGTACCAACCGGCCTCTTCAGTCTGCGGTTTCTAACAACGCCGTCGCGAGATGCCTCGTAATTAACGAGCACAGGATGCGGCTGAAATTCTTAGTCCATTTGTATAATAATACTACTTGTCTAATTCATTATTTGGTTTAATTATAAACCTTTCAATGTAGTCTTGAGGAGTTTTGATGATTTTGTCTTTGACGGAGTCAGCGGTGGGGTCAATGACGGCGTTTTTAATTCGTTTGTCATAATAACGTTTTAACTCCCTGTATCGCTTTCGACCACAATTGATACACAACTGCGATTTTCCTCTTACACCAACGTGGCAAACCAAGCACGGGAGGGGGCCAAGAGAAACCATTACGAACGCTTTGTAAATGATACCCGCAGAATTCACCTCTACATGATTTATTGCACGGGGTTGTCGACCCAATCATCAACCATTTGCAGTGATTCATTATACTATATTCTTTCATTTAAATACTTGTTTTAATTATATGGATGAGTTCGAGAGATTAGCAGCAATTAAGCCCTGGAAAAATATTAGGTTTAATCTCGACAGAGTCCTCAAGGACGCACCAAAAGCGTTAATAAACGATAGAACCCTGTTGAATAAAATACGCGATTGTATCAATGAATTTAAGCGTGATGGTGCATCTCATAGTTGGTCAACATTTCGAATTGATGGCGTTGTTGATGCTACCATGAACGACAACCGCGCAGCAACGATAATATCACAACTTGACGGTAAAAAGTATTTCTTCAGAGTAAAATTCATTGTCCGGGTGGAATCAGGTAATTGGATCATACGTGATAAATTTGAACCAGTTCTCAGCGACAAGAAAACAGTCATTGTTAGCCGCGACTCCAAGCCGGGGCTGTTAACCGGAATTGACAGACCATACTATGAACGAGCGTATCCTGAAACAGCAGTTGTTTATGGAATATACCCGTTAAATAAGAAACCTGATATCGGAAAACTAGCGCCGATGAAACAGTCAACGGGGATAAATTGTGTAGCAGAACGAATAATAGAGCATTTTACAAATGCGTGTCGAGGAAACAAATTAACTGATTTACGACGCAGCAAAATCAACCAGTGGGAGGAGACAGTGCGCGAGCGTGGAGCAACCATCAGCGACATAGCGAGATTAGAAACGTCGCTGAGATTTCCAATAACCGTTACAACGATAACCGGTGAAGTATTACACGAATCAAAGTATAAATCAAAGGGAGCCCCAATTAAAATTATTGATCATAACGAACACGCGTGGACGCCCGCGATCACAGTATTTCCACGGGATAGAACAGTAAAGTATATCCCGGGGGAATTTATACAAGATGGTTTTCTCGCGGAGAGGAAACTATTTGATGCTATTGCTTGTTTGTGTAAAAACGACCCTGTATCAGTGTGGTTACTTCGCAGCGCTGAAAACGATGCGGATACCTTTGATCAGTTTGTAAGACCAAACGGTGAATTATACCGCACTGAAGCGTTTCACAACAAGATGAAAAAAACCGCCATAGAATTTGGAGAGCATGATGAACAACTGCTAACAAATTGTTTTACGATTCCATCCGTTGCGGCTCATGTTGCAGCAAGGAAAAATGCCTGGAGCCCAACGCGCAAGGAATTTCTACCGGATGTACAATCCAGTTGTTTGGAATACTATCACGGTGGACTATGGAACACTGAATACAACCGCGACGCTATGATTTCCGTTGATATGGTTGCCTGTTATCCAGCGAGTTTTCTTGGGTATGGATCCGCCGCTGAGTACTTTAAACGATTTGGACACCCCAGACATGAAATGACTCGTGTTGCTATTAATGGACCACTGCCTGATTTTGATTTAACCGGATTCGCTGGCGTAGTATCATTTGAATTCGCAGCAGGACTTCATCGCTGTTGTTATATTTGGATCGGTAGACACATGGCTGAAAAGAAGTGGTTGCCAATAGCGCTGCTACGGTATATGATTGATTGTAAAATGCTGGTTTCGTTGATTGTCAGTGACGCGATTATATCATATCGAGCGCAGACTGAAGTCTGGTTACCAGAACCGGAGCGTCTAGATAGCATAATTGACGAGTCCAGAAAACACATTGATGCCAACGAGGAATATATCATCGAATGGTCCAAAAAGATATTCAACCAACGAAACAGAGAGGCAAAAGATCTCGGTAGAAGAATAATTGGTAAGTTCACACAAGGTGGAAAAAACTGCGACTACAAACGATATTGCTCACGGTTGATTATAGATGACGCAGAATATGATTTCGTAATCAAGGACGCAGTGGCGAAAAATAGATACGTGAACTGCAAAACAGCTTTCTTGTCCAATGGAACAAGGTTGGGTACAGTTGTTACCTACAGCGATGGAGACAGCCCGGCATATCCACATTTGAGGGCATCTATGCTGGGTTACGCCGCTATCAATTTATTCTCGATGATAAATAGATTTCCCGACACCGCGGTTAGAGTAGCCGTTGATTCATTTTACATAGACGCAAAGTATAAGGGAAATATAGCCGAGTTTACTAGTTCGGACGAGAGTTGGGGTACATGGAGAATTAAAAATGAAATACGACGCGATTATTCCCCGTCAGCAGATGTCACCGTTGAAAACAATTACCTACGCGGTGATAATCTATCAGAATGGTCTAATGCACCACCGTGTTCTGATCCAATTTGTAGGCACAAAACAGTTTATTTAAGCGGCTGTGGCGGGTCAGGAAAGACGACTCGGGCAATTGAATTATTTCGAACGCGGGCAAGTATAATCGTGCTTACACCGACCCATAGACTAGCGCGAGAGATAAAACAACGAAATGTTGACGACGTTACTTATCACAGCTTTTTTCGATACAGCGGCGGTGAGTGGACTCCTGATCGAATGGGCGAAAAATTTATTCCTGAGGTTATCATCTGGGATGAGATATGTACTGTTTCGTTAGATGTTTTACAAATGTTTCTTGATTGGTTGCTGCTCGCGAATACAGCGGTGATAATGTGCGGAGATCATGGTCAACCACCACCATTTGTCGGCGAGGGCCCACATGATTGGTTAAAGGGTTTTGTGGACTATTATGAAGAAACCGATACTGATTACCGAGCACTTGATGAACAACTGCGCGAGGTTAAAAAATTAATCAGATTACAGCCGGATAGAATTCAGTGTGAAATAATCCGCGAGGTGATTCCGGAAACGCCGTTAAATGAATTCTGGGAAACATGGAGACCAAATGATTTGATTGTAGCGAGTAGAAAGATAGTCAGAGACACACTTCAGCGGAAGTTGTTTACGTTGCATAAGGAAAAGTTTCCAACGCGTCCAGTGCCGTTATGTTATAGACCCGCGGATACACGGCGGCAGAACATTGAAGTTGAAATCCCGGCCCCGACAGCGTCAGGGACAAAAAAACAAATTCTTGTGCTGAATGATATTGTGCTCGTTGATATCAGCGTCGTCGAGGACGCGCTACGTGCTGATAAATCCCCGTGGACGCTAGGATACGCAACGACAATACATTCCTCTCAGGGACTGACTATCACGGACACAATTGTTTGGATAGTTGATAATCGCATCGAATGGTCAAATCTAGTCTATCTTGCAGTGTCCCGAGTACGGAGGATAAATCAGCTTCGAAGAATTGTTATTGACGGAGTCAGTGACGGAGTCGATAACGACAACGACATCATCGATGCAAGCGTCATTGATAAAATACTCTCGGGTTAACGCCAACAGGATAAAAAAAAACAGCGGCGTTTTGATATTGATGCCGAATTAATAATTGCGTTACGACAACAACAGAATAATCACTGCGCGAGTTGTAATTGTGTAATGCGCTGGCGTTATTCGGATAAAGACGCTCGCCAATTTACCGTGGACAGGATCGATAACAGTCTCGGTCATGTCAAAAACAATGTGAGATTAACCTGTCTTGAGTGCAATAGACGCAACGGCGCTAGTTAAGACCACGCGGGGGCAATTGAGTATCGTCAGGTATCACTTGTAGTTGCTCGCGTGTAAAACCCCGCTGCGGGGCAGTTGAATCCAGTCTATAGATCGGTGGTCTATTAGTTGATCGTGTTATCGTTGATATGTTATGTGTGGTAACACTCCAGATAGGATCAGTAGCTCTTTTTTTACCGCCTTCAAGCTCTCCTGGTTCATACAGATATCTAACAGTGACATCGCCGAGAATCGGCTTGGAAACGCTATCTATTTTTGATCTTCCGGGTATATACTCGTATTTAATCGCGTCGCTGGGCTTCATGTTGATTGCTCGGGTAATCTCGTTATTTAACGCGGCAATTACGCCTGGCAACCTTTTGACCCATTCACGAGATCGTTTTTCTTGGATGAATTCCTTCGTGTACTGATATCCAAATAACCGTTCAGCAAGAGTCCGATTGAATCGTTCAACAATTGCCTGATCACGATGTAGCGCAGTATGACCTCGTCGTATCGCGACGCTATGATGTTTCAGCGTTGATAAAACAGCACCGCGAAATTCACCACCAGGATCAACTTGTAATAGATTTGGCCAGCGCAGAGGACCTCTTCGATAAATCCGCTCAAACGCATCGGCTACTTCAGTTGCTGACTTTGTTTTTAACGGCTCCGCTTGTTTGTATCGACTCGCAACATCAACTACGGTTAGCGCGTATTTGTAACCGTTGTCATGCGGCAAAAATAGTATATCAGCCTGATGAACTTCATTAGGTACGCTGACATCAAAGCGCGAGAAGTTGATTTGTCTAGGCGGTGGTAGATAGATTTGCCATATAGCCTGTTTGGACAACCAATTAGCCGCAACGGCCTTTTTCACTTTTGCAGCGCTTGCAAGCTTACCAATTGCGGCCTTCCCCTTCCAGTATCCTCTTGGAGAATAATAGATGGATTTCATGTTGTTATTATAAACGCTAGCGTTTTCAATTACCAGCGCGAGAAGCTCCGCTTCCAATCATTAATTTACCTTTCATAGCCGATTTTACCAACCATGAGGCCAATTTTTCTTTGAAGGATTTATCAGGAATAGCATTTAACGCGTGAATTAATTTTACATCCGCGATATGACGCTGTTGCAGATCGCTACTTTTGTAGTAAGCAACATCATGAGCATGACACGCCTTATCGATAGCGTTTATTGGATACTCACCGGGTTTGGGCTGATTTTGATCATCGAGTCTAATATCTAATCGCGTTCCGGGGCCACAGTAGCTATATCCTGGGAGGTGTTTTTCTCCTGGATACTTTGCCCACGGGGTTCCGGGGAGTTTTGATAACTTGGCTGCAATATCACCTCCTCGCTTTTTTTAAAAACATCGCCGGGTTTAATAGAAATAAATCTAAATTTCTTTACACCGCATTGTACACACTTACCAGTAAGTGCCGATCTATTATTTCTTGTTGTAACGGTTGTCATATCATTTGTGCCAGTACGCACTCTACACTTCACACAATATAGATCCATAATTTATGTATAGAGATATGAATATAATTGACTTTTCAGCGACTAAAACAAGAGAACCAGTTAAGCATGTTGCAGCGTTACCAAACTCGATCCGGATGATTATCATCGGACCATCTGGATCCGGCAAGACGCAATTGTTACTCAATTTAATAATGAGATGGATGAAGTGGGAAAAGTTGTATTTAATCGCCCCTAGCGTAGATGATCAACGATGCTACGAGGTGTTGAAAGATTTTAACGAGAATGCATCAGCGATCACTGAAAAAAATGTTATTGAGTTTATTACAGATATCAATGATGCACCAGGTATTGATGATATTGATGGCGACGTTAACAATCTAGTCGTGTACGATGATGTTATGTTAGACAATCAAAAAAACCCAGCTAGGATATTTTCCAGAGGCAGGCATAAAAACACTGACGTGATATATGTCACTCAACGATACACTCAGATTCCAAAAGTAATCAGAGATAACTGTAATATTCTTGCTGTATTCAACGGCGTTGATACACACACGCTACGAAATATTTGGCAGACATGGTGCGGCGGTGACATGGACTTCAATGTTTTTCGAAACTTTTTTAGTCATGCTCAGTCGACCCCACATGGATTTGTAACGATAAATTTACATGATCCTCGGACACGATATCGTATCGGACTTGACCAAATATTCGGTTAAATTGTAAGTAGCCACTTAGCAGCAGGGAGGGCGATGACATCGACGCGGTCGTCGCGCTTTTTTACCGGACGCTGACGACGCTGGGATCGGCGCGCAGAAGGTATTAATTAAACCAAATGACGATTGGACGATCCCCCCGACGACGACGTCGTTTTTTTTTACCGGGCGCTGACGACACCGGATCCGCTGAGTGCAGAAAGTATTAATTAAACCAAATGACGATTGGACAAAATGTCCGATTCGCCCTCCCTGCTGCTAAAACATATACAACCGTTTTTTGTATTTTGTTTTTGTACTTTTTTAAAAATCGTTTTGAATGTAGGAGTTATGTTCCTTGTTCTATAGTCTTTTGCAAAATATTACAAAAATCGTTTACTCATATATGATGAAATCTTAATTTTTTGTCACATTTAAGTGATAAAACACACACACACACACACACACACACACACACACACACACATGGCATTTATATAATCTCATACAAGGAAATTATGGTTTTACACCTTTCAATAAAACGTTGCTTACTAATCAGTTTTTTGTGAACTAATAATATCTTTTGCTTAGGTAAAACTCGCATTTAGAACAGCACGTGTTATGAGATGAACAAAAGATTCCATATACGTCATTGCATCACTTTATAGATAGCAGACACAAAGCTTAGTCTGTTTGATGTAATAAAAATAATAATAAAATTTTTTTTAAAAAAACCTAGAGTTTGTGAACAAAATTCCTTGATTCTCATTCGCACGGAACTAGCTGAAGAAGAGAACACGCGTCTTTATTCTGTGGTAAATCAAGCATGTCCAGAGACACTAGATGATCTGGCAGGTCATTTTCTACAAGTCTGAGATTTGTTTGATGACTAGTGTGCATGAAAGTGTGACACTAGAATAGAGGAAAGCATGTTTTTCCAGTATTCCTCGGATTAGTTCCCTGATTGAAGCGATTGCCTCTGAATTAAATTCTGTATGCTTGTAAAAGTAGAAGAAGACATATAGTTGCTGTTACTTCCATCAAAGAATGTCAAACTCACTGGATAAATCTATTTTATATGAATGGAAAACTGAATTCAGAGGCATTGTTTAGATTTATTGATCTAAACATGATAGAGAAATACTCTGGAGATATTATCAATTATAGTGCTCCAATTTTCAATCCAGAGAGTGTGATCATTATAGAGAAGATATTGGCTTAAAATGAGTGATATATATATATATATATATATATATATATATATATATATATATATATATATATATATATATATATATATATATATATATATATATATATATATATATATACATATTTCATCGAGTGGGTGAAAAACTGAGTATTTTCACGAGCTTAAATATATTTTTTATTCACTTTAAGCAAGTATGTTTTCTTTTTATATTAATCTCAGATGTATTTCCCTACCAGTATGCACTTTATAACAGTATGTATTGTTTAACATTGGAGTAGCAGATTTATTACTGGATCCAGCGCGAAGTCCGCTGTTTACCGTTCATGCCCTGCTGTATTTTATAAGTATTCATACAGGAAATATAACTGTTACATAATTTTTCGTAATTCAAAGCAAAACAGCACAGTAAGAAAACAAATATGCCCCTTCTTGGATTTTAACCCAAGGCGTCTGTATTGGGAGGCAGCCACAATAACCACACTGTAATGTCAGCATCAAATAATAACTATGAATTTTACGATTATCTTGTTATTGATGTGGCAGTGAAGTTATCTATCGTAATTCACTCCAGTGAATTATCACAATTATTTTCTAGTCACAACCTAGCATAAAATAAAAATATTCTTATGACATTTTGTTTAGTTTCATCTGCAAATAATACCAAACGAAACATTTTTTTACATACGTGTCTTGTACACATTCAGTACCGACTATTTCAGTAACGGTGTCGTTTCTTTAAATTTGATTGCACATACCATTAAATGGCGATTATTCGCTTTACCTGGATCTCATACATCCCTGTTTCTTTGGAAGGTCTTACACATACGGCAAACTCAATATTAAAGTACGTGGACTTTTTTTGTGACGATTAGACCCGATGTGCTCTTTTTTTAACAGCCAGTATAGCATCTAGCCGCTGTTGTCAAACTAGATAGTGATCAAAACATTTCCTTTAGAGGTTTCTTGATGACAGTTACGGTGCAAAGCATTCAATAATCGTTACTGAATAGACGTTGTTTAAACTATATTAGTATTAAATTTTAGAACATCAATTAATATTTAATTTAAGATGAGTAAATCCCCCTGCATAACCATATCAACATACATTATAGAAGTATCAATTTCTACAACCTTTGCCCTAAATAATCAAACAAAAAAGACACGGTGCTTGTTAAGTTAATTCGTAGCAGTTTCAAATGTTATGAGAATTATTCCATTGTTGATCAACGGAGTTGTCATCCATAAGTAGGGGAATAAGAATTACCTCCCATATCACGTTTGCTTGCAATTTTATATAGAACTTAACTCCCCTAGGACAAAATAAGGAGTGAAAATATCCAAAATCGTTCTTTTCAAACTTAAGTGAAAAAGTGAAAGCTAATAAAATGTAGGTCTTTTCCAATTATGCGTGCAGATATGTAATTCTTAAGAGTGTTTTTATTGGTCAACGTGTATATATTTATGATAATGAACATGGGTGAACTTCATGCAACATCTAGCACAGACTTTCTACAAAATCATGTTTGCGTCTCATTTGTCCTACTTTTCTCTTCAGTCATATTTATAATATAAATTAATTGCTCAAATATCAAATTGCAGTAGTGATAGATCGCGAGTATTAGATACAAGATTAAAGTTACTGGTTTATATATCAGGGTACAAATTATTTGTTTCTCATTGATGTTCGTAGGCTTTTCGATTACGTAGAACACAAAGGATTGCAGCAAACCAAATTATCTTTTAAGTGGTAGACTTTGAAATATATGTGTGGGTGACTGAAGAAAATAACGACATTTTTATATATAAATAATTACAAAGAAATGCATATTTTTCATCATTACAATGGACAAACAGGAAATGAGAACTATCTTTAAAGAAAACCATATTGTTCCAAACAAAAAAGAAGAAATCGTAAAATCTCTCTTAAAGAACAAAAGAACAAGTTTGTAATGAGACTTGAATAGTAGCTTGGCTCTGCTTTCTTCAGCGAGATCAGAATAGCTCTTTGTCTTTTCTTTCTTTAATGAGAATTGAATAGCTGTTTCACTTGACTTTCTTTAATGCCATGTGAATAGCTGTTTAGCTTTACAGTCTTTAAAGAATGAGCCTAATGTACATGACTGTGGAGCCTAATGTACATGACTGTGGAGCCTACTGTACATGACTGGAGCCTAATGTACATGACTGTGGAGCCTAATGTACATGACTGTGGAGCCTAATGTACATGACCGTGGAACCTAATGTACATGACTGTGGAGCCTAATGTACATGACCGTAGAGCCTAATTTACATGACTGTGGAGTCTAATGTACATGACTGGAGCCTAATGTACATGACTGTGGAGCCTAATGTACATGACTGTGGAGCCTATTGTACATGACTGTGGAGCCTAATATACATGACTGTGGAGCCTATTGTACATGACTGTGGAGCCTAATGTACATGACTGGAGCCTAATGTACATGACTGTGGAGCCTACTGTACATGACTAGGGAGCCTAATTTACATGACTGTGGAACAATTACGTGACCGAAAGTTAATGTATTTATATTGTCAAAAAATAAATTTAACCTCATAAACAATAACCTTATTAATTTTAATGACATACATATCCTTATTCATTTCCTGGAAATATGAGTCAATTCCTTTCTTGGTGTTCTTCATTTCCTGGCAATCTGAGTAAATTCCTCTCATGGTGTTCTTCATTTACTGCTAATTTGAGTAAATTCCAATCCTGGCATTCTTCATTTTCCGGTAATTTGAGTAAAGTAAATCTCCTGGTAATCTTCATTTCCTGGTAATTGAAGTAAATTCATTTCTGGTATTTTTCATTTACTGGTAATTTGAATAAACTCCTTTCCTGGTATTCTTCATTTTCCGGGAATGTGAGTAAAATTCATTTCCTACTATTCTTCATTTTCCGGTAATTTGAGTAAATTAATTTCCTGGTATTCTTCATTTCCTGGTATTTGGAGTAAATTCATTTCCTGGTATTCTTCATATACTGGTAATTTGAGTAAATTAATTTCCTGGTATTCTTCATTTTCCGGTAATTTGAGTAAATTCATTTTCTGGTATTCTTCATTTACTGGTAATTTGAGTACATTCGTTTCCTACGATTCTTCATTACTTATAATTTGAGCAAATTAATGTTCTGGTAGTTTTAGAAAAATCATATTTGGGTAATTTCCTTTTCATTTGTCCAACCTACCTGTTAAATAAACCAGATTGCTATAGCCCCTGATTATAAATTAGACTAGACTTACTGGTTGATGTCTATCAAGGTTCAAAACGTTTGTTTCTAATTGATGACTGTGATAATCTGGATTATTCTGGTTTCGAATAAGACCTGTTGAGCAGACTACTTCTAAAATTTAAACACACTTCTGTCGTATTCACTGGATGTGATCTCAATTTCTCCGGTTAGGTCACTTTGTTCTGTAGGCCCATTTCTGACAAACACATAAAGATGATATAAGTTGCACACTTTTACGTACATTTCCGTTCCAAATCCGATTGTTTATGATGAAGATGAGACATGTAGACCACCCCACCCCCGTATATGACATCATCAAGATTATGTACGTTGTATTATTACAAGATGCCATTGCTAACGTATTTAGTGGGGGTGGGGGTGGGGGTGGGTAGGCGGAGAGGTTCTCTGTAAGGGAAAATGAAACTATAGCAAAGTTCTGAGAAATGGCTGCAAAAATATTAAAGTGGCTGGATGAGTTTGTCTATTCTCTCTTTCAGCTGAACGGTGAAACGGCTGGCACATATTTTCAGCCTATGGAACTTTGTTGGCAAAATTAAAACGTTTCTGCTGGAATGCTCGTGAAGGAAACGACACCCTATGGAGATACTTTATCTACGTGTGTGTCAAGAATTATCATAAGATGTCGACTCCATCAGACCTTTTAACACACACACACACACACACACACACACACACTAAATTCCAATGCGTTGCCATGACCAAGTTATACAAAAACCCATTAAAATATATATGAATAGATCACAGATCAAAGCACTGTTATGGGAGAATACTTTTGTTTGGGTAGCAGTCTTGTATAACCAGACTGGTTCGTTTTTTTCTGCAACTTTTCTTGTAACGTGGGCCAGTTTCAAATGCCAGTCTTTCAGGTGCAAATTTAACTCAATGGTAATTATTTTAATTACTACAGGAATATGTTAGGATGATGGTTTATTATTGTTGGCAAAGTTAAAACGTTTCTGCTGGAATGCTTGTGAAGGAAACGACACCCTATTTTTCAGCATTTTCCCTCGCGTTCCGGCAATTGTTAGATAATGCAGAGATTACAGTACGAAGTAAATGTCAGGTCAATAAAATCAAGCAGCATATCTGTAAGAGCTTTACAATGAAACCTGTTAGCATATGTGAGGCAACTAAGTCAAAGGGTGCCAAAAACCTAACACCTACAACAAAAGAACATACATTTGATATAAATCTGAGAAATTTCCAAACTACAACCCTGAAATCCATTTCAAATTCATCTCATTATAACAGCTCATAACCTAAAATTTGTTGCACGCTTGCAAAGTAGCACATGTATGTATGTATGTATGTATGTATGTATGTATGTATGTATGTATGTTGACAGCTGGATAGTTAGGTACACACGTCTATGTTTATTTTCTTTCTGAGAGAGAAAGAGAGATCGAGAGAGAGAGATCATTTATCACCCTCCGACTTTTACAAACGTTTTAAAATCTAATAATGTCGTTGCCATAAGATTGTAGGGGTGTGGATCTTAGGGTTGGGTTTGGTGGACGGGGGCGGGTTAACTCTTTCTCTTAAAATCAAAACTAATTCCCTTATTTTTCATCTCATTAATTTTGGCCTGTATTTCACCAGATTCATTCCCTACCAAGTAAACACAAACTAAGACAATAGAAAACTGACATTGATTTATTTGTTCTCTTTCAGCGAGTTATCTAAATAAATTGTTACACCATTATTGTTACCAATATAATGACAATATCGATGAGAATACATATATGTATGTATGTATGTATGTATGTATAAATGTATGTGTGTATGATGAATGACTTTAACAATGGTAAATGAAGAATAATATATATATGTATGAAAACTGTACACTATTATATAACTGTCTCGTACCACTCCGTCCAATCTCGCCATCGCGCATACCTCCTTTATCCGTGTATGCTGACCCATTCAGCGTCGACTTAGATCTGCCCTTGTATAATGCGCCGTCAGGCTAGCGTCTTCGCTGATCGCTTGTAATGATACAACGAACAGTGCATACTCATTTGTCATAACATCAGTGATGGCAGATCTGGTCCCGCTTTCATTACATTTTTCAACTTGAGTATGTACTCAGCTTAAAAATGTGTTCTTCTGTACATTTTATTATTATAAAGTCAGATTGAAAACGAGAATCTGAATGCTAGGCCATCCACAAAAACACCCATCATTTTCGAAACATATGCTTAGTGCAGTTATCTCACATAACAGTATAAATAATCAGCATGCTAATCGTTTAGCTGAGGTTTTACTCCCAGTTGAAATATTTTACGAAAGCTGGACCTGGTCTATTAGGGGTTGGGGACCCGTTATGCAGGAGGATATACAATCAACCTTTGATGTACTTTTATCAAAGAAGCACATAAATTGGTTACTGCTCGTTCCCTATGTTGGTGTTTCGATTTCTCTGGTTATATCTGGAGCTGCGTCAGCATCAATATTTTTGTACAGTAATGATTTTCCAAATTTGGGAGTATCTCCCCACCCATAACTTCCATCTGCTTTGATTCTAAATTTAGATGATGGATAGCTATTAGGACTAGGGTCATATTTAAATTCCATGGTCATTCCACCCGTAACATTTGGAGCGGTCTGGGAATGTAGTGTGTTATAGTGGGCTAATTTCGATAAATTTTCGGCTAAAGTTGGGGAGGCGAGGTTGTCGCCATGCTGCCCTGGATGCCCGTACCCTCCCCAGTACTGATGTTCCTGGGTCATGCCAGGGGGACAGGGATGGTGCTCCACTATGGTTGTGAAAACCGGTCCTTGTCCATACGGGGAGGGGGAGGGGCTTCGGACAGCTTCATCGTCCATGGTATGCTCAAGTTGTAAAAACTTCTTGAAAGTGCTGGAATCTGAGAGATGGTCCCCGTAGTCGCCCTCAGATGGAGGCTTAGAAAAGCTGTTTCTGTGTTGCATCAGGGTGGCTTGGCCACTTGGTCGCGGTAGTGAATGATAGTAACCTTGACTACTCTTTTGTGCCTGCGCATACACGTTTTTAGAATTTCCGCTGTTCAGAACCGCCATTTCTAGCGTGTTTTTCTTCTGCTGTTCTTGCTGGCGCAACATTTCCTTTCTTTTACGCCTTTCTAGTCTCTTGTATCTGCACGTGATGCACACCCCGATGATGACTGACGTCAGCAAAACACCGCCAACTGCAGCAAGAATGATGACGTGTATAGGCATCGAGTCAGAACTCTCGGAGGCAGCTGCAAAACAAATAATAAAGTCGTTTTGTGTTATAAATACAAACGAAGTTATAAGTGTAAACATTAGGAACGACGAGACCAGTGAAGCGGGAGAAATTAACTATCATGGAAATGTATCTCTGTGTGTCGGCATGTGGAAATGGACCACCGATTGCAGACGCTTAAAGTGAGTTGGAACAACCGATTCGCAAATGGTGCCAAAAGCATGACAATACTTGTTATATACGTATGTAACACTGAACTTTTGTCTGTCAAACCAGTAGCGGCCTTAGCGAGGTGCGAAAGGGCATGTACGTCGAAAATTTTGAAGTTTGTTTAAAATAGATTAAAGTTTAATTATTTAAAAATAAATTTTGTTTTGAAAACAAGCCTGTATATTTATATGAATATTTCACAGAATTTCTTCAGTGATATATAAATTAGATTTTGTTACCCCATTGTCCTCAAACTGCCGCTGTATACACTCACACCTACAAAGATCTACTGCAGAACTTGAGAAAAAAGAAGCCATGATTGGGATCATAAGTACATCCCAAAAGTGAACACTGGGCAGAAATAAAAAATAATATGTGTGGGACCCTCCCCCACCCACGCCGAGTTTTAGTTCTAGTTTTAGCTATTATTAGGCAGTATGTCCGATTTTTTTAGGAACCGGTATTTATAAGGGTTCTATTCTATCAAAGACGTTCGTGAATATTGGACAGAAACTTTGTCGAGTCACCCATGATGGATGTGTATTGCCTGCTCTCCAGCCCTTTCCAGGCATTGCATTCTTTGCCATAACTAACGTGTAAAACCTTATAAACCAGGCCTTTTGAATTCTCCCACTTGTTTGTCTTGGACTAGGCACCTGCTATAGTTTGAACTTTAGAAATTTCTTGAATGCGGCAAACTATCAGATGTAAAACTTGAAAAGTAATTATACCGATCGGTAGCATCAAATGCAGGTATAACTTACGAATTAGAATTTATAAAAAGAAGTTCATCTTGATAGGAAAATCTGGGTAAATGTACAATAAAACCGCCTTCTTTCCCTTTGCAGCGTCGTTCCGCTTAATCAAACACACCCTACGTCATCCCCAGCCCCGAATAAGCATTCATTAATTTAATTCACATATAAATCAAATTTGAATATCACTAATTAAATCTCGAGAAAAGATCGATTATTGATGTATATTTTCAGACAGATGGGCTAATGATCGATTTGCTGTGTTGATTAGCATCCAGCAACCATCGAATGGTGTTTGCAGAATTACAACTTATCGCTGCTTGAGCAGTTTAACCGCGCCTTTCGTGTATGTAAAACAATACCTAATCGCACTCCGACCTAATCTGCTGGTCGGACTCAAGGTCAAAGCAATTTAAATGTCTAAAATACATTCTTTACCTATCACTGACAGACAGATTCAAGTGATATTAACTTTGCATGTTTTTGGTCCTCGTTTAAATTTCATTAAATCTGAAAAAATTTCTAAACAAATTTTATATCAACTTCATTATGAACTATAGTATTTTCAATATCTTTGCCAAAAATGATGCAGCTTTCTCCTTGGCCAACATTTAAATGGAAACCAGATTATAAAACTAATCCAGAAAATTCTAACCTTCTGTAAAAATATTACAGTTTTCTTCATCGGTTCCACCGGGGCAATTTTTGCGTCCATTGCACACAAGCGATTTGCTTATACATTTACCATCGCAGGCAAAGTCTTGAACATTACATTCTGGTCCTGGAAAAGACGATGTTAAACGATGGAATAAATACATGTCCTCTTAACTAGATGCATACAAAAAATTTTGGTCAAATCAGCAGCGAATGTATGTGTGTGTGATTTGGAGTTGTAACGTAACTTTAAAATTTCTTCAGTCATATCGCTACGATGTCTGCAGTGTGGCAGTTTATAGTAATGTCTAGCACTGGCGCATCATGCCGCAGACACGTATCATAATGTTAATTTTGCCACTAGGCCGACCAGTCCTAGCACTAAACTCATAATACTGACAGCCTAGTGAGACAGCTGCTAGTACAATTTTTTAAAATAAGTCTTTGATATGACACGGGGTTCGAAACCGCGACCTCCTACATCCGAGGCCTACGCTCTAACCACTAGGCCACCGGTGCGGTCCAAGCAAGCGTCACATGTGTCGTGTGAAAGGCCACAGCAACGTGCACCTAGACGTTGAAAATTTCTTAATTTGTGCTTCAATCCCATGCAAATAGATATCACTCTCTCGACAGTATGACTTCTTTGTTAATTACATACACATTTAAACAACTGAGTACGATCACTTCAAAACCTTCCTTAGAAAATTTATACGCAGTAAATATAAACGAAGTTCCAAGAAAACAGCGAGTTTTATAAAGTTACGTTTTATCTAATTATTTATAACTAACTATAAAGGGGCCGTCCTTTTTTTCGATAGATCAATAATAAATAAAATTAAAAATTAAAGAAAAGACTAACAACAAAACCAGCGGGTTCACGAATCAAATGAAGATTATTTTTCTGTTATTTATTTTGTTACCGGCTCGTATCACCTCTCCAGTTCTCTTATCAAGCTCCCTTAAACGAATGTTAAATTTGTTTATACTTCATGTTCCATAGTTCACTCACTAGTTTCAGTGGTTATGAAACAAAATCTTATGCTAATGTTCAGCCATTGAAATCTAAACAACCCAATTCCAATTTGCAAACGGTGACTCATGTTATGGTATGAAATATCGCATTATGATAAAATGTTAACGTGTCTTTCCTTAACGGATTACTTTGTGCTGTAGATTTTGAGGATATGCGAGGCACATACCTTGAACTTTCTTGTATTTAACAATCTGAAATTGCATGCATCAAATGTATAGTATTCCTCAACCAGTAAACAATCACAAATTGCCACTGGTTTTTCTGCAAATGCTCAGTCTGAAGTTTGGACAAACACATTGTTTTGCTAATATTTTGGTCACAAATAATTATGTCAAAACTGACATTTCCTTGTCCAGTTAACGTCACTTACTTGTCAATATATCTTTTTCATCTTGCCACATTAATGTTTTTTGTTTGTTTGTTTTTTCTTTTTTCTTTCTTTTCTTTTTTTTGTTTTCGCCATAGATGAAAATCACCTTTGTAAAGTGAAATAATGGCGACCAAAGCAGCCATGACTGATTGTCTTTGTGTTGCTAATTAACATCAGTGGACGAAATAACTGATACTATTTTGACATTATACACAGCTAAGAACTCAACCAATCAACGTCATCTCCCAAGAATAACATTTTCTCATTCTTTCCATATTCTCCATCCTCATATCCCAACTCCCACCCCAACCATGAAAGAACTGTCCCACATAAAATACGTTCCGACGCGCGTGTCGTAGTCTTCAAGAGCAGATCCACCAACCTTCTTTAAATACAGTATAGACTGCCTTCAAAGCTGGTTTCCAGGCAAGTCGTTGGCCCAAGATTCGGATGAAGACCCGGTTTGTGTTGGAGACGAACTCGTCCACTGGTGCCCCTTTACAGTACACTGCTTCACGGCGTGACTCGGCTGTCGTGCCATCGTAGATCTCAACGATGTTTACATCGCACTCGTTGGCCTTGGAAAACTCCAAAGTGAGGTCACTTATTCGTACCTGTAAGGAAAAGATATTTATCGGATGTATTCTGATCCTTTTATCTGAAAAAGCGCAGAGAAATGGAATAACATTTTGAAGAATAAGTATATAGTGTTACAAAAATTATGTTTACACATTTTATTTTCCGAACGCTATAAACGTATTGCTTTTTTAAGTAATAAAATACCTTGGACTTGATCGTCATGCAGTCTAACAGTCCATAGTTTCAATTTGGAGATTAAAACGTCATTCCCATGGGTTTATCTAAAAATACATGGCGATAGTTGAAAAAAATATTTTAAAAAATGCAAAAAGAAAAACGAAACGAAAAAAGAAAAGAAAAGAGAACATTAAAAAAAAAACTTTTTAAAAAAAAGCCAGTGGAAGCTAAAAACTCATTCTCTCACGACTAAATTCCAGTATATTGTCAAGGTCTATACGTTTCACTCCATAACACATTGTACTATGACTTCGAGTAGCCGCCGAAAGTATCATATTTGTAACTTGGACATTTTGGGTTAGACCGAAGAAAAATGGGGCGAACGTGAGAGCATTATGTACTTCGGCGAGACCACAACATCTAAATGTACAAGCCCTAAAATGTATTATCTACTTTGGTTGATAAAATTATGCAAGTCTTGTATAGGGGAGATAACTCAAACAATTTTTAAAATTAATTTTGTAAGAGTTGTTTCCCCGTGACCAATTTTTCATGAGCGCCGGCACGTAGAGGCAAGGGGGAGGGATGCGCACTTGAAATTGGTTTAGCCTACTTCCGTAAAATTTATCAGCTGACCACTACGTGTTTGCTCCCCTTTATATATATATATATATATATATATATATATATATATATATATATATATATATATATATATATATATATATATATATATATATATATATATAAAACACAAATTATAAGGCGAATAACAGTCCTTTCAAGTACACTGGATCCAGCAAGCGTTCACGTGTGTCAGGGATTGATTAAGATAAATGCAATAAACTCACAACGAACAGTGCAAAACGATTATCTAACTACCCTGAGCGCTTTCGACTCTTAATGAGTCTTTTTCAAAGGCAAATATAAAACATATGCAAGACAAACAAATAAAACTGAAAAACCGTTGTGTTTACAAAACTTTTCATGTGTGTGTGTGTGTGTGTCTGTGTGTGTGTGTGTGTGTGTGTGTGTTATTCCTATAATGATATTCGTGCTTTTCTACCTTGCTTCCCTTATCGACGTGTATCTCCCACGTGCAGTCGATGGGGTCAGCGTGCGGGTACTCCGGCTGGTCAGGGTCTACCAGAGGCACGTCCTTGGAAGATAGTATTCCATCTGGGGCCGGCTTATCCAAATAGACCCGGCACACTAGGGAGATTAAGAGGGAATTTGACGTTTATATAGACACAGTACCTTTCAGTTAAAAGTGATTTATTTTTTAAGATCAATTTCAACTTGAATAAGCATTCATTTTGGGGGCCGGTTTGGGTTGGCGGACGGGAATGTATATAAATAAACAGATGGTTGCAGCTTTCTCTGTTCTTGCACATTTTGCCAGTTCTCAGTACTTTATGGTGAGTCTTTACTGGAACGGCTTGGTATAATGGCCAAACAAAATGTTCTAACAAAATGGTCTAACAACATGGCCTAACTCGAGTAAGACAGGAAAGGGCTAACAATTCGCCTTGCATACCTTATTATATGGCTCCAATGTATGTATATATTTGGAACACATCTGTCACGATCGTAAGTGATTACATTACAAGCTAGTGTACTCTTCTAGTCAACTGTTGGAAAAATCTATGAGTTCCATATGCAATACACGTCATATTATACAGGAAAATATTCGGCACATTCTTCCGTTTGCTCTCTCTCGGTCGAAACACTTATTTAAATGAACCAGAAAGCATCGGAAGCCTTTTCTCGCTCAATATAATCTCGCATTTATCTCAAATACAAATTATTTTCTCCACTGTAGTGGGGGTGTTAGAAAGTCAATGGCGATGATCATCTATATAGAGACGTTGTCTGGGGAAACTATATGTGGCTGATTTAGCTTGTAAACATTTTTCAGTATTATGCCAGTAGTTCATACTACACTTAAACGTTTACGAGAGAAAAAAAAAATCGCTAAAGGAAAACTCATTACTTTAAATCTCACATTCATTCGGCAATGACCCCCTTCTGTCTGTCTGTCTGTCTGTCTGTCTGTCTCTCTCTCTCTCTGATTAGACACTTGTTTATGATCTTTTCTTACATACCTTGTTTTTGCACATGGCTGTAATCTGAAATAAAAATAATAATAATAATAATAATAATAATAATAATAATAAAATAAATAATGCAAGAAATGTAGAAGTACATACACGGTCAATAAAAATTATACTAATATTGCTTTTAAGACAAAATAAATGTCACAAATTTTGCATCATCGTGTTCTAATTTGACACGAACGATTGCTGAAAAATAAATGACAAAGTTATATTTTAATTTTGTACATCCTTCAGAAATCCAAATATACTTGTACTAATAGTCTGTTCAGGATAGACGATGACAACAAAGTTCAGGCCGGTTCTCCTGATGAGAAATGTCGATTCATCTGGTGGGAAATATAAATGTATGCAAAACTTGTTTTATCAGGGCTATGGCTTCCAGACTTTCCTGTGTCGAACGTGTCCGGCTAATTTCGCAGATATATCTCTCCTCATGTATATTGTCACTGCTTAATTAAGAACATGTCAGTCGAAACTATTTAATTTCGTGGATACGATCACTTCATCAACTTCGAAAAATTATAACAAAGTTTCCAGTTATGATGAAAATCAATTATATTGCAAGTATACTGTATCCAATCTTGAACAGATTCACTACAACATATACTGTTCGCTGAGTTTTCTTTCTTTCCCAAGACGGAAATATACCATATAATAATGACAATATATTTAATTTTCTCAGTAATTGAATGACAGGCGTGTTCTGCTAACACTCACATACAAGAGCTGGCTAGTTTGTACTCCATCTTCAAAATCGAATCACGTGTAAGGGCACTGGATGTTGACAGACACAAGCCAAACTAAACTAATCAACACTTAAAGATAAAACAGTTCAAACGAAAGACCATGGCGATAATTAAGATGTGTCGATAGACAAAGTGCACGACTTTCTCACGTGTTGGTACCACTACTGCCATTATTAATACCATTTTACAACATCCACAACAGTTACAAATTATAAAGCTGTTGCCTCCACCACCACCACCACCATTGCTGTAGCTACATGAACAAAAACAAAAGCTACTAAACTACTGCTACTGCTGCTACTACTACTTCTACCACTTAACAGCTACTAGTACCTTGGGCACACGCATATTTCACCTCTAAACATGTTTTGGCTAACATCCTTAAAATTTAAGAGCTGACAACTACACATCCCCCAATAATTATGCGGATGCCCCTGACTACTACTGCCATAATTACTACTACAACAATTAAAACTATACTACTGCTGCTGCCACTGCAACTACTACTGCTATTACAATAGCTACTGCTACATTCTCTTGCAACTTTTAGTACTCTTACAACTAGTAGTAGTAGTAGTAGCACTAGCACTGCAAATGTTGTCATTAGTACTGTAACTGTTACTTCTTTTATTGCTTTACTGTTATTTCTTTTACAGCTGCCCGTACAACAACAACAACTACCACTAATAGTTCTATTGTTGTAAAAGCAAAGCGATGAAAATGGCCCCGTTTCAAAAAGGTATATGTTGACAGCAATATAGCATACCCAAAGTATTTTATATTATTGTCATAAAAACTGATGTTTTAAGACAAGTGATTGCTTAATGGAGGTGAACAACAAAGATGGGTTAACCGTATTACGTCTAGAATAAAACTAGTACCGTATTAACGCTGCTACTATTTCTTCTTGTGCTCCTTTATGTGTTGATTTATTGTTGCATGTTCAACTATTACTACTAACACTACAAGAACAGCAACTACTACTGCTGCTGTCACTACTACTATTACTATTACTGCTAATAATGCTGCTGTTTATATTACTATGGTTACATAGTTACTACCACTACCACTACATCTACGAATACTACTTCTCCTACTACAGTTACTACTATCACTACTACTACTACTACGGTTACTACTACTGCCACTACTACTACAACCATTAATACTACTTCTACTACTATGGATACTACTACTACTACTATTGCTATTACGTCTACAACAACTAATAATACTACTTCTACTACTGCGGTTATTACTACTACTACTGTAATTACTAATACTACTTCTAATACTACGGTTATTACTACTACTACTGTAATTACTAATACTACTTCTAATACTACGGTTATTACTACTACTACTGTAATTACTAATACTACTTCTAATACTACGGTTATTACTATTACTGCTGTAATTACTAATACTACTTCTAATACTACGGTTATTACTACTACTACTGTAATTACTAATACTACTTCTAATACTACGGTTATTACTACTACTGCTATTTCTGCTACTTCTTAAGCAACTACTACTACTACTTCTACTACGGTTACTACTACTATTTCTACTACTATGGTTAGTAGGGGCCGGGAGTGACCGAGTGGTCCAAAGCGTTCTCCGTTACGTATCACTGCCATCTCATCTCTGTCTGCGTGGGTTCGAGTCTCGTATTCGGCCAATGTGGGTATGTGAGAAAGCTTGCCAGTAGCTTCTCGAGGGTCGGTGGTTCTTTCCGGGGATTTTCCGGGTTCTTCCTCCACCACTAATACTGGCCGCCATGTATAGCCTATCTTGTACTGAAAAATGGCGTTAAACCCTACAACAACAACAACAACAACAACAACTATGGTTAGTATTAATACTACTGTTACGACTGTCACTTCAAGTCTTACAATTGCCGCTGACACTGCTACATCTATTGCCACAAATCTTACCACAGTTGACACTGCCACAGCTGTTACTGTTCGTATTGACACTGCTACAGCTGTTGCTACCAGTCTCAATACGCTATTGATACCGCTACAGCTGTTGCCATTGATATTGCTAATGATGCTGACATTGATACAGTTGTTGTACTAGTATTACTGCAACTGCTGATACTGATACAGTTGTTGCTATTGGTACTACTTGTACTGATGCAGTTTCTGCTACTAGCAGTATTACTACTATTGCTGCTGCAGCTACTGCTGTTATATGGATAATATATTCCATTATTATATTTGTCTGAAGCGATTCGTATGTTCTACCTTACCTCCATCTACCTTGTATTCATACACTGCTTTGAAGCCACCATACTGAAGGAGCTTATCCGTCTTAAAACGTGCCCACAAGAAGCGGCTTTCTGTTTGGATCACCTCTGGAAAAGCGTCACCACAGTAGCGAGCCAGGGGTTTAGAATATCCGAAGGGACCGTCCCTTAATTCTACAAAATCGTATTTGCATCCATCCGACTGTTCAATCTGGAATTTCTCCATAAACACGAGCTCGATGTTAAAGCCTGGTGGTGCTGTAAAAATAAAGTGTTTTTGAATGTATACTTTTCCGTAGAAGAAACCTATTTACTATTTGATGTTATTAAAACACAACTAAATCCCTTTAAAAGGAAGAATCTTAGTTGTCCAAATTACCAACGCATCAAAGAGGATATGATGTGCTATAAAATATACAATCTGACACAGACCAATAAACAAATTAGACGTCAAGTCAATATACATGTTCTAATATATGTATATACGGCATGCAAGTACAGGTGTTTTCCTTCCATCCTTATTTTGGTGTCCCTTGCATTTTATAATCTGGTTCTGAAATCCTCAACGTAGTCGAAAGTCTGTGGTGTATTCTAGTACACATAGCTACAGGTAATGGGTGCAATATAAATTTGCATAGGCTATTGCCTGAAATAAAATCTAGAAAATAAACAAACGATGCGGACAGAAGATGCTATCAATACGTACATTCCTTTCATGGTTTTTAGAAAGAAGATTTTTGTGATTTGCCTACACAATTATTAGGCTAAAAATCAGGTGAATTTTTTTTAATGATTTCTAGCCCGATTCCAAATGAATTGTTGAGGACCAATCGACTTGGAGACATACGGACTGGGTATTACTTCGAAAGGGGCTGATGAGTGTGGTTTCACGTGCGCATGAACCAGGGCGGTGATTTAAAGAACCGATTAAAGCGAGCCTCATTTCCCTTTTCTTCAGTAAACACTCAGTTTATAAAAATTCCATAACAAAGATCTGCATCGCCAATTCTCTACTATAATGACACAGCTTTAACAAACTACACCGGAAACGCATCTTCGAATACCCCGGGCTGACGATTGTAGTGTTCGCTATCCGAGATTTCAAAGAATATCGGAAATGTATTCAACATGTAAACTTACCCTCCAAGTAGGTAACACATTCAACGTCATTGAGGTATTCGTTGGGATAATTCGGGCTGTAAAATTCCATGTTTTCCCAATTTCCATATGTAAAGTTCCAGCACCTTGGGTCTATATAGTCTGCCGTCATGGGCGGTGGTGATATAGTCAATAGGTTTGAATGCGTAACTGAAAAAAGAATCTTAAACACGTGAACGTAATTTCCGAGATTTTATGTGGATATATTATTGCATATATGTTGGCGTTTGGATGATGGTACCTAAAGAGATCAATGGCGAATCAAAATCAGAAGAATTGATTTGGTGTTTAGGAGTTCTGCCTGAAATTCTCTAATATCAAACAGATCTAACAGAGAGGCACTGTACCAGTTACCGCGCAGATATGGCTGTTGCCTGATACTGGTTCTTGTCTCGATGAAGTTTTTTTCTTCTTCTGAATGTATCAGAACAAAATTCACATTAAATAAGCCGAATGTTGAAAATAGCAATTATATCACATACTGCTATATATATATATATATATATATATATATATATATATATATATATATATATATATATATATATATATATATATATATATATGGCTCATCACGACCGAGTAGATATTGTTTGGGTCGAGTAATACTACTTTACTATCCACACGTCCATGAACAGATAACAGACCTTTTCAAGACTGAAGCTTTATCGATTCAGTTTCATCCAAAGGGGCAATGCCAGTAGATATTTCTAAAAGTATATAATTACTTTTCACAAGATAAATGTTTCCAAATTACATTCGAAATCAGTATTTTAAGCGTAACAACTTTCACACAATGCAATGCATACTGTTGTAATCAATTTATAAAGCAGATAATGTCGAGACAACAACAGATTGGTCGAAACCAAGTTGGGGTAATGACGAAATTGTTTTACTAATTATGTTGGCTGAAATTTACACGGTTGGAATTCTTCTTTCAAATGCAAGTTACTAAAAGTTTGTTTTGTGAAAAATAATTACAGACTTCATAAATATGTGTTGGTGTGACAATGTATTAACAAATCTGCACAGTCTTGTAAATACTAGTGATTATACCCCCTGAAAGAACCATCGACCCTCGAGAAGCTACAGGCAAGCCTATGTCATCTTAATTAGAACAGTTTCTGCATAAGCTATGTGCGAATTTATATTCATTTTATTTTTAACATCATTCTTTGTTTATATTTTAATTACATGCTGATAAAATCTAATTCAGTCGTAACAATTTATTTTATGAAGAAATATTTTAAAATAAAAATGGCTACTCACATTTTGCCCCTTTTCCAACGTCTACAACAAGCCAAACCCAGACTGTTAACGTGGGAACTGAAAGTAGACATACGTAATCATATAAAAAAATAAATCAGTATATGTCATGCTTGAGCTTCGGTCGTCTGATTAATCAGCGCTTTCGACTTTTTGATTTTAACCAATTAAACATCACAGTTTTGATATGAATCTGAGTTCGAACATGACCATAATCACCATATAGTGGCCATATGTTCTTTTATTTACTGAACATGTTTTCGTCGTTCAAAGAAATCTGAGATAATCAGTTTTACGTACATTACTATCCACACACACACACACACACACACACACACATATATATATATATATATATATATATATATATATATATATATATATATATATATATATATATATATATATATATATATATATATATATATATATATATATATATATATATCCTTAGATGTGTTATATTATATTATGCTATTGTATGTCCTGCATGTCATGTTACTTCAAGTTGTTCAGGTCCATTCCTGCAATAAAATCTTCAAAACAATATGGTACTTGTTTAAGTACTCCAAGTCTTTCATCTGTTCTTCATGTCTTTCAAGCAGTATTCCATAGGATTTTCTGTTAAACATAATGTAAATCATCAAATCTTGGCTCACGAAATAATCGCAGATCTAGCGTATGCAGCATATTCGTCCATTAAGATACTGAAAATAAACTGTCTTAAATCACAGTCGTGAACGTAAATAACATTTTCTCAAATTAATGCTTCTTGCTAAATTTTTGAAAATGCTCGTTAAAGTTTTGTGATTTACAGTAACTGACAACTGCATGATACAGCGTTTTATAATCATCGGGCTAAAATGTTTTTAGCCTGACCTCAGTCGTCATCTCTCTGCAGAAGCAAGTCTGGTGGTGCCCGAGTTATCGCATGCCAAACCCCTAAAAAGTCAGCGTCTTTGTGCTCAGATGTCTCATTTTGTTCACAGCCTTTCCGTATAATTTAAATGGTTTTGACCTGGAAGCTATTATATCAAGATTATGCAATTCAAATGATGATATACACTGATACGCCTAGAAATAGAGAACCTGTTAATGGCGCCCGTGTACACATTAATACTTCCATCTGTTGCAGTGTATCATACGATAAGCTAAGTATCGCATGCTTCAACTTTGTTCCCATATGCCACTACTGACGAAACGGTATTTCGTTCTTCATGCCGTCCAGTGAACGTTGCAAAGTTTTCATCTGATTTTATTTATGATGACCATTATTGCCTCAACTTTCAATCTTGTTTCTTGAAGACGTAAAAAAATAACACATAGTTGTATTTTAGGCATAAAATCTATCTACACGTGGTGTGCTTTCATCACGCTCTTATCAAAATGAAATTCCCCTTGATAACAGTGCAGAAGCGCTGGTAAGACTATATTAAATACCTCTCTAATGAATAACTAAACACGGCTTATGTGTACTGTTTGTTGCAATTTGTTTCAATCTGAAATCGGTTTTTACTAACTTCCCAGGATACCAAGTGCGAAGAACAATGACTCAACGCTGGAGAGTGAATCCCTTGATTTCAGTAAAGTATGACTTCTCCACAGTTGAGTTATACCGAACTTAAAATTGAAGCTGACTTGACCTGAAATATCTATATGGTTTCGTGTCAGATATATTTGCACACTGGCTTTATATGAACCCTTCTTTTACAACATGCGAAGTGACACGTACTATTATCCTTGTCCGTCCGGTTAAATTTTGTCCCGAGATCATAATGAAGTGTCATTCGTGTTCATTAACCACATTTATTGGGGATGGGGAGGGGGCCTCAATTTTGTTATTTGTCAGCAAGAGATGAAAAGCGAGAATTTGATCTGATGAGAACGGGCAGGGATGGGAGTTGTGGTGGGGTATGTTACAATTAAGAAATAAAAAGTTACTTTATATCTAGCTGACAATGCTCATCCAGTATCCGGGACACACTAGTAATCATAAATGGATTCTATCATATGTTGGCAGGCTTTGCACCTTTTACCGTCACAGGGGTTAGACCAAGACCACACTAGTCAATCTAACCCCTGTGGCGATAAAAAGTGCAAAACCTGCCAACATAAGATAGAAACCAGGACATTTTCTAGCAGAGTGACAAGAGAAAAACTGAACATACATGGATCAAACAAAACGTGCAAAACAGAGAATGTAATTTATCTCATCACATGTAAGATTTGTAGCATCCAGTATGTCGGAGAAACTGAAAAACTACACAAAAGAATCAACCTTCATAGATCTGATTGGATGACAAAAAGCTGTACAGAACACTTCTCCTCCCATGGCCACTTTCAGTGATATAACACTTATAGCAATTGCTCACAACCCCAAATGGAGTTCCGAAACCAGGAAAGAAAAGGAATCTTACTTAGAACATTGAAACCAAGCGGTTTAAACCAAAAAGACAAGAAAAAGACAGCCATTCACAAATAAAATTACCTTTTTGCAGCCGGCATGTTCTCTTTTCAATTCAATATATATATATAAAAGTAACGGTTGATTATAAGCACGAATATATTAGATTAAGCGATGTTGTCCAGCGTCAGATCTGTTAAATGTCCCGTGTATTATGTTTCTGCAGCCATGTATTCAAAAGGCATTGGTAATAACAGCCAGGTATCATAAGGGGATGTAAGATGGAATAACAAGGGCTTCTTGCCAGTTTGTCGTACAGCAGGCAGCCGAGAGCTTCACTATGAGACAAATGGCGGACTTGTATACCATCCCAAAAGCTATTAAAGCCTATGACAATTAGTGATAAGAAGTCACTATTTACCTTCTTGTACGTTTCGACTGCGTGCAAGTTTATGTTTGCCAAAATGATGGAACACAGTCCAATATTTACGAGAATCCCATTAAAAGTAAGCGATATATCTTAATATTTGATATAATAAAAGTTTGATTATCTCGAAATACTCTGCATTTTATTTCACGCCTGGCACCAGCCATGCCTAACGTGTCATCTGACGATACCCAAAAGTTGAGTATCAATCTTTCCACAGATAGTGTGTTTATCCTGAATTTTTTGTTTACATTTTGTTTTCTTTTTCTGTTCTTTTTCTTTTGCTGACAAGAAACGTCTGCTGATTTTTTACATATCAACATTGTGAACCTGGATCACTTGAAATATAAATACTGATGGATAAAAACATAATCTAAAAGCTGATTTTCATATTTATTTTCACGGTGCGATGAATAAATAAATCACGCATGACGGGAAGCAGTCTATATTTACGGGGGGGGGGCTTTACATAATATTACACCCTATCGTCAGCATCTAATTATACTGAGCCATAACTTTGACTCACAAACCAATATTCTTCACGATGATCGCTTGTCAAATTGTACAATCTTTGATCTTTTGAAAAATCAGCACTTTTACATAGTGAAGAATTCAAGAGATCCAGAATCACTTTAACATGTATTGGTTGACGTGGACTTTTGCGCTACTCGTAGCTGAGTATCTCTCTCCAGGTAAGGGTTATTATATATAAATGTATGAGGAAATAGTATCCTGCCACGAATTATACATAAAATAATAGCTGAATAAATAGTTTTAAATGCACAGGTGGAAGCTCAGAAACTCCTCTAATCAAGCACATATGGAAAAGTATGTTGATACGTGAACACAGATAAATTGTATGTTCGTGAGTGGTTTATTTTCTTCTTCAGTATGAAACAATTATTGTGATCACATATGTTTTCTGCAACGGAAAGCCAGCGCGGCCGATTTACCGAGGTTCATTATTAGGTTTTGGTTTTCCAAGGTCTCGCAAAGTGTTCTTTGATTTTATAATTTTATTTAGCAGAACTGTTCTTGCCATGATGAAACTTATATAAGATTTTTTTTCGTTTTCATTATTTGTATACTCTGTTTTCCTTTTCATTATTTCATAAGTAACATATATTGAAACAACGCCATTTTACTTCCAGTCTCTATTCGAATGGCCTGGGTAGTGATGGAAGGAAAGCATAGGGATCTGTTTCACGTTTAATGGTATTTAATGGTAATGTTTAAATATATCTCAAGCACACTATACTTTCAGCAACTTATCGATATACAGTATGACTCACTGCGGGTAGCTATCCTTATTCCCGCCAGTTTATCTGATCCAGTGCCAGAAAGGCACGGTTAGAAGTAAGCATGTGTCGCAATTAAACCTAAAATACAGATCGAGTGACTTGTTATGTTTTATACTTAAACAGTTAAGTCACTCACTGCATTTAAACTGACGAAAATGTCAGGACCTCGAGATAAACGCATCAACATTAAAAACATCTTAAGAATTTTTTTCTCAATATTAAAAAGCACCGGCTTCCATTGGATATGTTACAAGAAGACAAACAGAGAGAGAGAGAGAGAGAGAGAGAGAGAGAGTATCTATCTATCTATCTAATTATCTAGAGAGCGAGAGAATGAATCAAAGTGTCCAACCTTGCGTGCGTCACCTAGCCATTACGTAGGTATCTGAAAAGTTCGCATCAAACTTCAAACTAGAACTTTGTTCCATTTAAATTCCATTTACTCCAGAACCCGTATGCTAACAAAATATGATGCAAATGATTTTGCGTTTTTTCCTGTCTTAGCAGTCGTATTAAAATAAATTTGAACACAAAGATCGTGTAACCCATAACCTTCAACCTAATACCTGACTGTCACACGTTTAAACGTAAATGTGACCATATATGGATTGATATAGTTTGTATGGTACCTTATATCTTAGGGGCCCCGAGTGGCCGAGTGGTCTAAAGCGCTCTCCGTTACGGATCACTGCCATCTCACCTCTGTCTGCGTGGGTTCGAGTCTCAGATTCAGCCAATGTGAGTATGTGAGAAAGCTTGCCAGTAGCTTCTCGTGGGTTGGTGGTTCTTTTCGGGGTTTTCCCGGGTTCTTCCTCCACCATTAATACTGGCCGCCATGTATAGCCTATCTTGTGCTGAAAAATGGCGTTAAACCCTACAACAACAACAACCTTATATCTTGTGTCATGCTTACGTGCAACGTTCGTTTTTTTAATTAACCTTATAACAACGTTCAATTAATTGAAAGATAGTTCATAAAAATATATTTCCACGTCGAATGAAACTGAACATTTTTAATATGGTTGCGAATATATCCATGCCGCCACTTATTTGTCTTGATATTTCCAATCTCTGTAAGAAAATACTGAGTAACGAACAATACATTCGTAAGGAAGAACTGTGCTAGTAGAACAAGAATGCATAGAACCGTTGAAATCCAAGCATTACCTAAACTAAACACAAAACATAAGACAGACAGACGCACATGCCGATTGTACAGTCCTTGAGGGATATAAAAGATACTTTAAATGGAAACAAGGTATTAAATACTAGTTTTTGTCTGCAATAACCAGCTGAACCCGAGTCAATAATGACTGACTAATAATGACAGCTTGACCCACACCCCTTAACAGTGAGACATAACGAACGAATAGCGCAATATTTCAGTCCTTGTGCCTCTAAAATTACAATTAGTTTTGGTGATTTCTCTCGCAAACGGAACCCTAAAGGCAGCTGAAGCTTGTTTCTACCTTAGCTTTTGATAGGTTTGCAAACTTATCGAAAACTTGGATCGGTTTAGTTCGCTGTACTGTGTAACTTGCATAAACTCGCTTCTGATATATTTGCTGACAGGGAAAATGAATTTGACATTTGAACAGGTGTGCGCCAGGGTTCGATGCTGTCTTGATACCGCGAAAAATGATCTACTTTAGCATGCCGAGATAACACTGGGAAGAACAGGCATCCAGTTTCACTTTAATAGCGCTATTTCAAATGTAACGTAGTCACAGCCTGATTGCATCAAAGAGGGCTGCATGCAGCCAAACTGACACGATGTAGATAGGCTGATTGAAAATCCCGTCTTTCTTAATACGTACACGCTTTTTGCGTATTAATATGATCCAAGTTCTCGTGTGAAATGGCTCATTGTCTTTGTATGTTGATAAATTTATACAATGATGCCCTTTCGACTTTCCTTTGGGACATGGAAACAAACTTAAGAATATAATTGATAAAGTATCCAAATTTACAACCGCTGCTTGCCATAAATCTTTGCCAAATGATTTACAGTATATGTGTGTGTGTATGTGTGTGTATGTGTGTGTGTGTGTGTGTTTCTGTTGTACAGTTTGAAATTAAAATAGATATAGAAAAAGCAACTCGTAGAACCAGATCTGACTGTATCCGATGCCGGATAATATATATATATATATATATATATATATATATATATATATATATATATATATATATATATATATATATATACATACATACATACATACATACATACATACATATATATATATCTTTGAAATTGTTATGTAAATAAGGTCAATTTACTGGTAAATTTGAATTTCTTGCCACTTTTTTAATCGTTTCTCAAAGGGAGTTCACTTTTGACTAGTGGGTCATAACAAGGTTGTCATAGTTACTCGTCTTCTGTCAGGATCTACCAGGAATTTGAGTGGGACTTAGTCGCATGCACTAATCTTTATCGCTTGACGTCATATTGTTCACCTTTTTAAGTTTCATCTATTTGCTTTTTGCGTTTTGCGAGGCGCCTTTGTTCCCTCAGCGTTAAAACACTGCAAAACAAGTTTGTCTTATTGACCATAAGAAAGATAAGTAAAAATATAAGTTTCTCATGGCAAAGCTAAAGAATTTCTAGAACTATATGTGTTAGTAATACGACCGTGTGTAATAATTCAATCGAGTTTAAGATCGTGGAACATTCTTTCGCGATTTTGTAATATTAGAAACCAGAAATATGTTATATTTAACATGATTGCGTTGCAACCTTGTACTGGCCACAATGTTACAAGAGTCTAATCGTTGCTGAAAAAGTGAACATTTGCGCAGACGGAGCTTGAGCTGGCTGCTTCAAGCTCCAACTGCCCGCTAAGTATACATTAACAGCGTCTGTTAAATTGATGGTGGAAAAATATCGTAAACGAAAATACAGCAGATATTCATTTGAAATAAACGTAACGAAAAACCAAAATAATGTCATGATATAGAAAGCACTGCGCTATGTATGGTTGACATCTATGAGAAGAAGAAGAAAGACTCCCTAGATCGATTTCATCATTTCACTTTGAGGTGTAGCCGTGAATGAGATTGTGTACAAAAATGACTCACTCAAACATGCACGGAAGATATTGTTGAAGAGTCAAATAATGTTTCAGTTTAATATCGTGCAACATTCTTTCGCGACATTTACAACATGAGGATTAGAAGACTTTACTGGAAAATTTGTCACCATTGTTTCTGCATAATTTCACAAGGGATATCAAACGATCAACATTTATCAGCATTTTAAATCGGGTAGAGACTTTAACAAGATTGTTATTTTGGTATATGACAGAGCTTCCTCATACGTTGTGTCTGTGCCCGACCGCAGAAAACACGTTTCTTGAGTGGGATGAAAACGTATGGTTCTGTTTCTGAAGTATATCGATTTTCTCAGTAACTTTGTTAGGTATGAGATTTAGAAGAATTAGCATCATCTCCATGTGAAGTTTAGAGGAATCCAACTACATTTCCATATGAGATTTAGAAGAGTTGGATTCATTTCCATATGAGGTTTAACTGAATTAGCTTCATTTCCAGATGAGGTTTAGAGGAATCAGCTTCATTTCCATATGAGGTTTAGAGGAGTTATCTTCATTTCCATATGAGGTTTAGCTGAATTAGCTTCATTTCCATATGAGGTTTAGAGAAATCAGCTACATTTCCATATGAGATTTAGAAGAGCTGGGTTCATTTCCATATGAGGTTTAGAGAAATCAGCTACATTTTTTTATGAGATTTAGAAGAGCTGGGTTCATTTCCATATGAGATTTAGTTGAATTAGCTTCATTTCCACGTGAGGTTTAGAGGAATCAGCTTCATTTCCATATGAGGTTTAGAGAAATCAGCTACATTTCCATATGAGATTTAGAAGAGCTGGGTTCATTTCCATATGAGGTTTAGAGAAATCAGTTACATTTTCTTATGAGATTTAGAAAAGCTGGGTTCATTTCCATATGAGATTTAGCTGAATTAGCTTCATTTCCAGATGAGGTTTAGAGGAATCAGCTACATTTCCATATGAGATTCAGAAGAGCTGGGTTCATTTCCATATGAGGTTTAGAGGAGTTATCTTCATTTCCATATGAGGTTTAGAGGAGTCATCTTCAATTCAATATGAGGCTTACCAGAATTAGCATCATTTCCATATGAGGTTTAGAGAAATCAGCTACATTTCCTTATGAGATTTAGAAGAGCTGGGTTCATTTCCATATGAGGTTAAGCTGAATTAGCTTCATTTCCATATCAGGTTTAAAATAATCAGCTTCATTTCCGAATGAGATTTAGAGGAATCAGCTTCATTTCCATTAGAGGAATCAGTTTCATTTCCATATGAGGTTTAAAGGAATTAGCTTCATTGACAATATGAAGATTAGAAGAATTAGCTACGTTTCCATATGCGGTCTTGCTGAATTAGCTTCTTTTCCCTATGGAGTTTACAGGAATTGGCTTCAATCCATATGCGGGTTAGAGGAATTAGTTTTATTTACAATATAAATTTTAGAGGAATTAGATTCATTTCCATGGGTTTAGAGGAATTATCTTTATTTCCATATGAAGTTTAGAGGAATTAGCTTTATTTCCATATGAGGTTTAGAGAAATTAGCTTTATTTCCATCCACACAAAACTTCTAGCCCTTAGACATGAAACTTGTTATTCGTTAATGTAGCGACCTACAATAGGTCCTACATTGTTTTCAGTATTGATATGAGCGGTCAAATTATGGTGACTGCTTTGTGTGCTTCAGATTCGTGTAATTTGACTGGTTCTAAACTGCGTAGACTTATTTTCCTTTTAATGATGTTGTTACGAGCCGACACATCATGTAAATCGGTCAAGTTATGGTGACTGCTTCGTGTGCTTCAGATTCGTGTAATTTGACTGGTTCTAAACTACTTATTTTCCTTTTAAGGATGTTGTTATTAGTTGACACATCATGTAAATCGGAAATACATAATATGATATTTCAAACATATCTCTTAATACAGTAATTCAGGATTGCGTCTTAAAGAAAGTCCATGTGTTCTGATTGTCTAAAATCTCAAATAACTGGAACATGGGGTCGATGGTTTACAGAGGGCTAACTTAGGAATACTGTATTTTAGCGAACTTAAATTTATGACAGATTGAAATTATATGAGAGTTTCTTCAATTATAAGTATTAGTATTATATTGTTAACTCTCGAAAGTGAAAAATGTTTACGTCGAGAATTTTGTGTGGTGGAGGAAGCCGGGTAAAATTATAGACCATTGAATTGCCATCACAAAAGACAATGAATCCTGGTGACACGCAGATAGCTGGTCGTGTCATGACCCTTACGGTTTTGACAGTTTTCCTGGCTCCTATGACTTAGCCTTTAGAACTAAATCTCCGCCATGTGCATGCAGGGAAGAACCACAAAGAGATGATTTAATTTGCTGGGAAAGACTTTCCAGACAGGCACTAACCATTACCTAATCATGACAGGAATCTGGTACACATATTATTGTCTGCATTTCTTCAGACCAGGTCGTTTTCCTTTACGTAACATTATTATGTCAAATTGTTTCCGTTGACGTAACATTTTTGTGTCAGACAACGAGCCATAGTTCTCTGCGCCTGATTAATACGTATTTATAATTTGCATACTATGTAGAGAAACAATAATGCCAGAATATTATTTTGAAAAAGAATATATAATTATAATCGTGACAATGGACGCAATGCTAAATCGTGAATGCTGGTAATTCGATTATGACGTCACTGTTGATGGTAGACTGTTTCCCAGGTGGATTTCGTACTATTCAGAATGTTGCTTAACTTCGTAAATTTAGAAAAATTTGGAGTGAAGACGTCATCTGGCTGCAAAGTGACGTCAGAGACTCGAACATATGGCGGGAAGGAATATAGACCGAAAATGACATCATTTGAAATTAAAGCAAGTCAGATTGTTTGGCTGATAACATGATCATTTGAAAATTTTTATCGCAATGTGTTCCTACCTAAAGAAACGATTTTTTTTAAAAATAATAGACTTCCACTGAAAACATGACAAAGGATTGCGTCATATTGGAAGAAAGTTAGGACTTTAAGAATTATCTCCATGAAGGACAAATTATCGGAAGAATACATTAGGCCGACAAGAAATCCTGCGAATGGCAAGTTAGAGTTAACATCAATCAGAAATGTTAAATCCACATCTAGTTACCCTGTTATCTGTCTACTTGTATACATACATGCATATATAAATACATAAAAAGTATTTTTTTTAATTAACCAATAAAGAGTCCACTGAAGTGAATGCACCTTCTCCGCTGCCCTGCCTCTGAATTCTCAACAAAATATCACAAGAGTAAGTAGGCATCTGTGGTACTTTTAAAAGTATGAATAATCCTCCATTAGAGTAAGCTTTTGAAAACGAGGCAAAAATTCAATATGTACATTATTCGGTCATGTCGGAAGAAAAACAAAACACGCGTTCTTCTAAATAAAAATCAAGATCGCTATCCTTGTTGGATGTATGGTTATACCAAAATTGTTCTGTTGTCTAACACATGCCCGTAACATTCAGTTGAGGTGATGGTCGAGCAACATTTAATTCAAAGTTTCAGTGTTTACTTTTGACAGTTATTAGGCGCTGTAAATACCGTACAGTTGTCAGATTCTTATCAGTTGCTAGAAACCTAACTCCACAATAGTACACTGCCTATCGTGTTTCCGAGGGCCCCCCACTGTGATGACAGAAGGCTGTGCGTAACCTTTTTAAAGGCAAGACAATTTATGGCACATGGGATATGGAGGCCGAATATTTGGATTTTAGTGTTGTACAGCACAGCAGCACATCAAGGTTATATCACGCACATTGAGTAAAAGGTCTCAGCAAGGGATACAGCACGTTAGCCAACTCGGGTTGAATCAGATGGCAGGACTCGAACGTGGACCGTTTTCGTCGTGAGTTTAATCACTGCGCCATCACGAGAGAGAGAGAGAGAGAGAGAGAAGGGGGGGGGGGGCGGAGTAGTAGTAGCAGCAAAGTGATTTCTATTAGCATTCCATTTCTCACCAAGTACAATAATGCAAAACATAAAAGATTTTCTTATTTGATTGGTTCATATATTACCAAATCCACTATACATAATAACTGATGCAGCTCGTCATTTTCATTTACAGCATCATTATCATGATCTTGTTGTTGCAAGCAATGACAAGCCCAAAATAATCAAAAGATAGATCTCCTGAACAATACAATAAATTTTAATCCAATGACATTATAGAAATCCCATTTGCGACTATTTCACCAAGTCCTTTGGTAATTAACAATTAATCAATTTAGTTATTTAGTTACGTTTTTAATTACGCATATCTCTATGCTGTGATGATCCAAATATTGAAGGAATTATTAAAATAAATTAAACCTTCATTATCATCATCATCATCATTTAAAGATAATGTCAGTTGTAGTAGTCGTTACAGTTATAATAGTAGTACTAGTAATAGTAGTAGTAGTAGTAAAAGGAATAATACTATATATTTTAAATTAAAAACAACAGCGACAAAACAGCAGCTTCGACTATTAATACTACAACTAATACTGCTGCTACGACTACTTTAAGCTGTTTTAATTTCATCGAATATAATTCAGTTCCCTATGAGCATAAGTAAGTTGTGTGAGGGATGGGTAGGTTGGGGTGGAAATAGACTAATTTCTTTCCAGACGCTGATGATATCTGATTTGCATATATTTATTCCGTTGCAATCATTATCAAGCGTTGGGCTCTTCTATAATGGATAGACCTTACTGCTACTATTAGACAGTCGTTTTCCACTGACTGTATCACCAACATTGCCACCATCACAATAACAGTACCAGATACCACAACTATTGTAATGGTATAACCTTTTCAACACTCATGAATCTTCCTTAACAATTTTATCAGATTTAATAATAATGATAATAATAATAATAATAATAATAATAATAAATACACAGTATCAGCCATTAATATCCTGACACTCGTTTAATCTCTCTCTCTCTCTCTCTCTCTCTCGTAGCCGCATGAAGTTAGTCACCGATTTCAGCAAATAGGCGGAAGAAGCCTCAAATTAGATTTGGCGGAAAGGAAGAGGTGCGATGGAAAAACTAATCGGTTCCGGGCTAAACCTGATCAACTCAGCCGGCACACCCTTGGAGAGTGTTGTCGGTCAGCGCCGAAACACTAGGAAAGGAGGGATCACCACATTTTCATGGAAGAACCGATTTGCCAGAGTTCTAACTTTTATTTTTTAATAGGCAATGAATATATTGCAAATTAAAATTAAAATTATAAGGTCATAGATACTGTCATTCTCTTCAATTTACATGTGTGCCAGAGTATGTTTGCATGAATGAATGAATGAATGAATGGACGAACGAGTTAGACTTTGTCAGTCAGAATGTTAATCTGCAAGACATAAAAGTAATAACAAATTTTAGTTACTGATCATCCACAATGTGAATGTGATGTCTTTGTTTTATTCGAATATACTGCCACAATGTTCACATGGACAATAACAATAACAACAACAATAATACTAATACTAATAATAATAATAAATATTGCAACAACATTAATATGATAATAATTACCATTAAAACTTGAATACTACTGCTACTAGCGCTGCTGCTAGTAATAAAACAGTGATGATCATGGTAATGATGACAATGATGAATATAGTGATGACCGCATGTGTTGTTCTCTGCGAGCTCTTCAATAAATTATTTCACTTCGCGTGTGAATGCTATTATTATTATTATTAGTCGTAGTATTAGTAGTAGTAGTAGTAGCAGCAGCAGCAAGACTTAGTATCCTGGTCAACTTCCGCACATGCGTGTTGCATATGATAATGTGCATTTAAAGCTCTTCGCCAATAAATTCAGCTAAGAAAGTTATTTCCTTTTGGCGTTCATTTAAATATATGATATACAATGTTATCGCCGGTCATCGGGAAAGACTATTTCATGCATTTTCATGAACTGTTTTACTCAACGGCTCACCAAAAGATCAAGACGTTGTTGTACCAAGGAGTCACTATGTAGATTCATCAGCAAGTGAACATTGTTTTTCAGTATTGGTTTATCATACAATAATAAAACAATTTAACAGTTGTCACTTTACAGACATCGACTCGGACTCTGCAATATACACTACGTATGTTTATATTACAAATAAATCATTCTTTCCTTTGACTCATCACATAGAAACATAGACTGTTAACGATTATCCACTCAATCCTCACCCCATCTCCTTCAGACTGTTCCGTTCCAATTACTCATCACCTTGTCTATAACCATTTGAAGATAAAAATCGGTAGAAGTGAGACTATCATCGTAGCGCACATTGCTTATGTTAAGCCCTTTATCAAATATGATAAGAGATCAATTAGGAAATTATCACGATTGAACAATACAATTAATTCATTATTTCAGCGTGAACTTGATCTATAATGTGCCGATTCAATATTGAAGCTGATAATTTTGACAGTAATGACGCTGAAAGCTCGAAGCATCGCAATTGCATACACGCTTCGTCAAGTGAAAGTATTTTGCCTGGTTGTCTGTTTTTTGTTACGACACGGCAACATTCTGGAGGTTATATCGTGTCGAGACAAGTAAAAGCCTTGCCCAAAGACACGACACGGCTTCCAATCTGGGGTGGTCCGATGATAGAATCGATTTGGTCTACAGTTCAACGTGCCAGCCACCGAGTCTACAGGTGCGCGAAATCATATGAAACTTTTTAAAAACTACGGTTCAGCCCCCCCACCCAAATATAGATAATGTTGTGCCTCCATTTTGTACTGCAGTTTTCTCGAAGGGTTCAAATTCATGTTTACTATTTATTCAAAATAACATATGTAAATATTTAGATTCGAGCCTAATACTTTTTATATGTGGAGATGCTAATTTGGTACATTTGGGTGATAGATTCATTACAATGGTACGTTAAGCTATTTTTCTGTATTGATGTAGAATTACCACAGAGCCCCGTTGGACAATAAACATGTAGATGTATGTAAGCGTACGGGAACATAAGTTGGTTAGTGTCCAATTAAAACAGGCTTTGTTAGGGTCGGTACTAGTATTAATGTGTATGGTCTACCTTTTATAGAGTCAAAGAAATGTTATTCGTGAATTGCCTAAAATTTAACTGATTCTATCATCTAACCTCCATGTAATAAACATTCCGAACTATTATTGAAAATTCTCCTTCCTTTCAATATACCCTTGTTTCCTATACATATTTGGAAGGACTGTCTGTGTTTCTGTGTGTTACAATTTCCAACTTATGTACAAATCGTGCTATAGTTAACGGAAATATCTTCTTAATCGAACAAGAAATTGAACTGGATTATTTTTGGACAACCATTTTATGGTGCCATTTTATTACGTAAACTAATGTGAGCTTCGTACTAATGTTCGTAGATTCTCTATATCAAAAGATTGAGAACAATATGTCAAACCACGAAGAACGAAGCTGACCATTAAGGATGAAGCGGATGATGGCGATAGCCAGATGTGCGGACTAGAGTATATTGTATTGCAGACAGCCGAAATCACGCACAACCCATTCTTGATGAAGCATCGTTAATTGGCATAATAGCTGTAGTGACCTCGCTGCCCGTCCCAAGTGATGGGTTATCGGCAAAATCAGCTTGTTTCCAGCAGAGAAACCTAATAGGATCAAATGCCCTCTGCAGAGTTCCCCCACTGTCTACCCTAATCAATGATACAGTTGATAACAAGATCGACCAGTCAAAAGTGGCGGAAGTTACATTACATAATAAAATAATAATCGATCTATAATTGTCTTTGGATGTCTCACAAAGCTCCAGCGTCCATTTATTCTTGTCATTGCAGAGCAGACCCGGAATCTCATCAAACACAAACATTCTTGTCTATGTTAAAAGAATGATGATCCAAGTAATGGCCATGTGTCGTAATAACTTCCGGTTAGCTTGTTAGCTGATTGGTTCTCAAAGAGCACTCCACAGTTTTTGTTACGAGACTATACCTTTATAAGACCCTTTTTTCAGAATGACGCAATTTGTGGCCATATTGGATTACAACTATTGATTGTACAGAGAAGTAGAACTATATGAATTGCAAGAAAATACCAAGAGGAAACGTGCTTCGTTAGAGCTGCAGACACCGATCTTTTGTCAGTGTCTGTCTTTATGCTTTGTCTGTATAAGTAGTTTGTTATGTTGATTTTGTCTCCTTGTGATCTGTTCAAAACTGAAAATTTTCCATTATATTTTATGTCATAAGTGCCCGTATGTACTCCAATAGGTAAAAATACTTCCGCATAGTATTGTCTGATACTGACTTTACTGGATTTGTGTATGTTATTATTGTCATAAAGCACAAATGTCAATCAAGTGAAGTGCAAAATGTGTTAGAAGGGTTCATTATTTTGGGGTATTTATTCTCGACACCTTTTCAGCACGATGGTAGAGGAATACAAAGTTATTAAATCCTGAAAGTTCTATACTTCTGACTTTATTCTAAATAACTTTAGTTTTCAAAGTTTTCTTACTTTAACATTGAGTTCGACTGTCATGTTCATTTGTATGGTGGTGGGGTGGGGTGTCAAAAACGGAGCCTTCCATTTTCATTTGAATTATATAACAAATCTTGAATTGTAGTTTCGAGTACTCTGTATGGCGATTGGGTAAAAAAAAAGCTCATTCTGATCTAGACAATTGCTCAAAGATGGCCGCATTTAATCGAAGACAAAATGTGGCTCAATGTGGCCGAGTGGTCAAAGGTTCTCGCATTTAAAGATGACTGACATCTCACCCCTGTCGGCATAGGTTGGAGTCTCGGCTCGGCCAACGTGGGTATGCGAAAAAGCTTGCCAGTAATTTCCAGTGAATCTGTGTTTCTTACCAAAGTTTTGCCTGATTATTCCTCCACTCAAGTGGCGTTAAACCCACAAAATCAAAACAAACCGGGGTACAAAATAAAATCATTTTCTTTTACTGATCATGAAATAATAACTTCAGTAAAATACATTAAAACCGAGTTTTATAGACCAAAATAATATTAGGAAAATGTAGGGGAAAATGCTTAATTGCATTTGGTAGAATAAGAAGCAAACATCTTGGCTGAGGACTGACATCCAATCCGATATTTCCCAAGACTGCCATCAAATCTGAGATTTTATTCTAACATTAGTTGAAGAACAACCTAAACATCAGAAATAATTGAGAGAAAACCATAATGGTTTTGAAGCAATGGACATACCGATATGTGCATTGATCGAGAGCTATATTTCAGGGTGATTAATACATTCAAACGGAAATGTAGCTTAGACAATGTCATCACCAGTGATAGTAAATACTTAACTCTACACAAGCTCAGAGAAACACCCCTAAGCTTCTTGCTTAGATAAAGTGAAACAAGAAATAAATGACCCCCGCCCTCTCGTAGATAAACAACTACTTGAGTTATCTCAGTTTTTCGTTCAGAGTTCCCCTTCATTGCTTTCCATTTTTTTTGCAGCAACGCCTCTTTTTAACCCCCCCCCAAAAAAAAATAACTGCTAAACCAAATATATATTCCAATTAAATCTCAAAGTAGTTTAATTAATAATTGTGTAGATGTTATCCTATGTAAAGTATGCCGAAAATAACTTTTCGAAACATGATAGAAAAGTTAACGAATTCTGCTGTTTTACCTTATTCTCTGTGTTTAATGTAAATTGGGGGATGAATGACAGCGAGAATGAAATGGATTACAAAAGAATGTATAATGGATGCCATTTTGAAGAGTGCAAAATGTATTTAAGCACAGAAAATCCCCACTAAATGGTGGGGAGGAGACATGTAATTAAAAGGATACCGCGTTACAAGTTTTAAGTCACTCAATCCATTTGTTCCCGATAACATGCAACTCTTGTCAATTACCGAAAAGTGTAAGAGGCGTCTTAACTTTTATCCCCATGTATTACAATGCATTAGGTTGGACTTAAGTAGGTTTTGAGTTTCTCCTGCCGTCAGATGAATAAAAGCATTGGCAGCCTCTTCAATTGTATCAGTCGCGCGATAAGGACGTTCCAGCACCACGTGCTGCATTATCTCGGCAGTAGTTCCCTCCCTTTCACATACATCTGAGTATCAAAATATCTTAAGTGAGGCAGCATACCAGTTTCATAAATTCATCGCGGTAAAACTGTTAAATGTAAAATCTCACTAAAATCAGGACGCATGTACATGTGAAGGAAAGCAAGACAGAGATACATCTATGTGGAACACAGCTGGATAATGTGTTGCTGTTATCGAAACAGATAAAGTCGATTCAGGGTCAACCACATAATAGGGGTATTGCAATCAGATGTCGATACCAAACTACTGCTGAAAATAAGTTTCCTTCAGTCGCAAACTTGTAGTTTTTCACCGCGTAACAGTGTGTAAAATCGAGATGGATGACACTTTTTCAAAGTTTGCGTTATTTATTATATGCAATAGGACATATATTACTGATTCCCTCTTGCTAAAGAAATACTAGTTATATGAGAGTAACTTCAAAACTTATTAAAATATCAGTCTAGGGCTGCCACTTTTGATTTTTATTTTCATTTCATAATTGTCAATTTGAGTGGTTTTTCTGATTTAAAAAAAAAAAACTTATATGCATATATGTAAAGGAAGCATTATACTTACTTTGTGATAATAGCAACAATTAAGTTGGAAAGAAAATAAGATAAAATAAGGATACATATAGAAGTATCTTTAGGAGACAATGTAGGAAAAATATCTAAAGTATTCAACTTGACCCAAAAAAAATAAAAATAAAAAAACATTGTTCGTTAAAACTTACGGCAAACACTGCATTTCTTTTCTCAAAAAAACGCTGATATAATGTTTTCCTTACTCACCCATCAGCGAGTTAACGATTGATCTTTAAATTCACGGAAAAGTAAGAAAAAGAATAATACCCTTCAAGGGTTAAACACATACAGCAACCTGTCAACATTCACCATAGATGATAAAAGCTTAAGAACGTCTATTCGATATCATTTGCGTATTGCAATTTACATTTAACTATTTTAATAATATGTTGGCTGATATACGGACTATTGCTAAAATTCATGTTCTGATCATGCAAATAAATATGTTGGCTGATATACCGACGATTGCTAAAATTCATGTTCTGATCATGCAACTAAACGTGTTGGCTGATATACGGACTATTGCTAGAATTCATGTTCTGATCATGCAAATAAATATGTTGGCTGATATACGGACTATTGCTAAAATTCATGTTCTGATCATGCAACTAAATATGTTAGCTGATATACGGACTATTGCTAAAATTCATGTTCTGATCATGCAAATAAATATGTTGGCTGATTTACGGACTATTGCTAAAATTCATGTTCTGATCATGCAAATAAATATGTTGGCTGATTTACGGACTATTGCTAAAATTCATGTTCTGATCATGCAAATAAATATGTTGGCTGATATACGGACTATTGTTAAAATTCATGTTCTGATCATGCAAATAAATATGTTGGCTGATATACGGACTATTGTTAAAATTCATGTTCTGATCATGCAAATAAATATGTTGGCTGATATACGGGCTATTGTTAAAATTCATGTTCTGATCATGCAAATAAATATATTGGCTGATACACGGACTATTGCTAAAATTCGTGTTCTGATCATGAAAATAAATATATTGGATGATACACGGACTATTGCTAAAATTCGTGTTCTGATCATGAAAATAAACTAAGAATAAAAAATCGATTCGTCGAGGTCTTGAGAGTAATACTAATAAAGATGGTGTCGAACTTTTAATAATTCTGTAAAGAAGAGAAATGGACGAGACATACGCCAAAAACATCAAATGTTCGAGAGGAAAACTACTATTACAAGCAATTTACAGCAATAAGAACGCCAATACAAGCAACAATTACAACTACTAACTAATGCCACAAATGTTGATATTATTTCTTATTTAAAATTGCGCCTGACAGTCTCCCATTTTAAATAATTAGTAGGGTCAAGAAAAACGGCAGGTAATATAACGAAAGTACTATGAATTAAAGTCAACGATGCACAAGTTGATGGAAAGTAAGTCTAAATCTGTGAATACTAGAAGACAAACATTTCCTTGATAAGTATTTTCGTTATCATTTTTAGGCCGTCATTATGGTATTGTGTATATTACAAATTCGCCAATATTATGATTTGTCTTTGTGGAGAAGCTAAATACATGTTGAGTCTCAAATGTCCCGTAACAACAAACAGTTGTGAAAAATGTAGCTAATTTATCTGCTAGAAATGTATTTTAAATTTAATAACGATTTAATTACAGTCGCTTCAGAAGCTATTTCGATATTCTCATGTCATTAGTTCACAATTTTTCTTTTTTCATTCTCTTGTTTCATTGTTTATGTGCGTCATATAACGTGTATCGATCTTACTGCAATTCGTTGTATAACAGCTTAACCTCTCTTTCGTACTGGTTGCGTTTTCTACAACACCTTAATTTCTTCATCATACTGCTTGCATCGATCTGCACGGTTTCGGACAGATCATATCAATATGAGAACTTATTGCCCAGACACCTTACATCCACCCCGATATCATCATTTCCTCCCTGCTCCCCAAATTGTTGTGCTTACGTATGAACTTGAATTAAGTGGAATGTACTCTCCCACAAACGTATCAGGATAAAGTGCGTAACATCATTTCTTATTTATCGCTGTAGGGAAAAAAGTAAAGAAATGACAAACGGAGGAAATAGCGTTCTCACAGAAGTTACCTACATGATACAGGAAAGGTTGGAGGAAGAAGAAAATAGTGCGCTCCCCATCTTGGCAGATAGACCTAGGCTACTGGTTATTCACATTAAAGACATATGACAGGCAGCTTCCCACGATGCACCAGTACTAACCTCTGGATGCCCTGACATGAGTATTAGACTAACTTGTACCGTATTAGACTATACGCATTTTCCACATTTCTTGCCGAAGCATTCGCCTGTCCTATGATAGTGAAGGTTCAGATTTAGTAATTCTAACTTACAGCATATGTGAAGGGTGAAATCTCCAGTTGAAAATCTACTTGGCAAAGATGTATTATTCAGTAACGTAGCGTATTTTCTTTAATGTACCTAAGCAAATATACTACACTAGTTTCATTTGCTGCCGTGGTAATACCTCGAAATTATCGCCAATTATCTGATTATCCGAGGTTAAACTCATTACGTAACGTAATTGATATACTCAAGAGGGAACATCGTTCTGTTTTCTTAGCAAAGATAATGTAGGACCTGGATGCGCACTTAAATCATAACGAGGCAGGCTTGCAAAAACAACCCTTTCTGTCTAAGGAGGACATATTCTAATATACTATATGACGATACTTATTTACAAAGCTAAATAGGATATATTTAATATATAAGGCATTATTACAAGAAATTGATAAACTTGTAAAAATTATCTACATGACAGTGGAAAACTATGAGAGAGAGAGAGAGAGAGAGAGAGAGAGAGAGAGAGAACGGTTTCTTCATGTAGTCTCTCAGAATATTTCAATGTAATAACCAAACTTTATTGCTGGGATGTTCGTCTATTTAATAATTATTATTACACATTCTTAGATACCGATGACTGGACTAGTATTGATACAAATCGATACTTAAAAAAGATGGATTTCACGGCTAAGAAAGATGAATTATATATTTACTTCTATAGACAGGTCAAAATATGGATCCAAAGAATTAGCAACAAATCCTTTTCCAGATGGGGTCCAATTAATTTCCCAAAGTGTATCCAAAATTAAAATTTTGATTAAATGAGTTAAAACTGAAATTTTGATACTCCCAGTATATGTCCATTCTACAGCTCATAGTACGACAGCATCATAAGTTTGCAACTTACTGAAAATTATGGAAATCAAATATGAAACCGCTATTAAGAGTTAGAAATTATATAGTCGAATATCTCAGTTAAAACGTTTTCTATCTAATACCTTCTGATGTGTGTGTGTGTGTTTACTAAATTTTATATTAAAATTACAAATAGACTGCCTGGTTAAACTTAGCAAAGACTGTGGAAAGAATTAAAGGTAAAATAATGTTATTTTGATTCGTTACAATATCTTAAAATATATCATTGATAAATAAAAATGTAAATATTGCAGTGTCACAAGAAATATCTAAATAAAATGCTATTTTGACATAAACATACAACTTTTAGTGAAATTTGAGGAACTGAAGCACACATTTTGCAAAGTTTATAAATTTTATAAAACATTTTTAGTTTTTATAGAAGTTTTAGATCAATAAAATATTTTCCAATTTAGTATGAAGCAAAAAAGGACTTACCTATTGTTTTCATCACGTAGAACTGGGTGAAAACGAGCACGAACACTTTAAATCCTAGGCAGTTATTACGTTCAATAATAATCACTAGTCCGTCATCCGATTTAAGAAAGGAACAAAATAAGAATTTCACTTAGAAGATTGAAACTCATGAATATTTGTTACAATCACATAGTATGTATTCCAATTATAAAAGAATTTTTGATCAATAGAAATCCTTTCGTTTTTGAATAAATGAAAGAAAATCCTGCATCAGAAAGCCAAACGTTGTCTGCGGCCGGGGCAGATAGCTAGCACTAGACTGGTTTGCTACCTCTCCTTCTAGTAAATTAAGCCATCTCATACTGGTTCACGGGCTCTCACTGCGGGAAATCAAAAACTGACGTTCATAGAGGCAGTACCTAGCATTTTACAACCATGCAAAACTCTATGGAAGTTGGTTAAATGAAGAAAAAAGGTAATCTTTCTTCCTTAATCCCGCCAGTGCAAAAGGCTATTAATCTCGTTTTCTTCGCTGGAGCATTATCTCGTTTGGTTGTCTGTGCAATTATTTGCACTCAGTTTTCAACATATTTTGGATAATCCACTCATGCAAATTCTGTGTTTTTTTTATATAATTATATTCAGTAGACCTTCATTTTATTCTCTTTTTAATCAGAAATTAAATACCGGAAAAATTACTAAAAATATATTTGTCTGTTTTATCGTTATTTAAAGTGCTGATGCTACATTATTTACGATGAATATACATTTAATTGATCATTCTTGTCATTGTTAATTTTTTAAAGAACTATCAGTATTTTGCAACTATCTTTAATACTTTTTAAATTAAAATATTCTAAAAATTGACTTTCGTTCATAAGCTGCAAGAATACACAGCTGAAGCTGAACAATATTTTTATTTGAACCAAAAAGTCACTTATACTCGATGCAAGTATTGCCGCTGTTCTCTCTCTCTCTCTCTCTCTCTCTCTCTCTCTCTCTCTCTCTCTCTCTCTTCTCTCAGTGGTTAGAGCTTCCGCATCGGAGGTCGCGGATTTGAACCCCGGTCGATTCAAACTAAAGGCTTATAAAAATGGTACTAGCAGCTGCCTCGCTTGGCGCTCAGCATTACTATGTTAGTGTTAGGACTGTCGGCCTGGTGTCAGGATAATGTGACTGGTTGGGACATGATGCTACATGTCAGCGGCATGGTGCCCCAGTGCTAGACATGACTATAAACTGCCACACTGCAGACATCGTAGCGATATGACTGGATTATTTTTAAAGCTATGTTAAATATCGAAATCTCACACATATTCTCCTTTGAAAATTGTCTGCGATACATAATGATTGGAGGAAATCCTAATAACTTTCGCAGTTTCTTATAATACTTTTTGTGGAGAATTTATTGTACCATTTGATGATGTCTTTCGAGAACAGTAGCGCTGGTAACATATGATTTTGGGTATTTGTACCTGCTCTTTCTGGAATCGTGTCTCATAATTTTGTTTGTTACTGTTTCCAATTTATATGCGAAGATTAAAAACAAAATGTGTGGTCTTCGTTTTGCCATAATCTAACACATGTAATAGCTCCAATTTGTTATTTGCTGATGTTCAAATTTTGAATTTTAAACACAATAAAAAATTTAGAAAAAACGTGCGTCCTCCTACCGCGGTATGCCATTTAGCTCGGTATTAAAACATCTGTGTTCAGTGACGTGAAAATAGGTAACACCTGAATAACCTATATGTAAACATACTGCCAGGAAGTTTATGTATACATTAATATTACAAATTTGAAGAATAACAATATTCACGGCAAACAAAAGCAACGATTACCTTTACATTTATTGTGTGTGTGTGTGTGTGATTTGAATTTTAAACGTAGCTTTAACAACGTTTCAGTCATATCGCTACAATGTCTGTTGTGTGGCAGTTTATAATGATGTCTAGCACTGGGGAATCATGCCGCAGACATATAGAATCATGTCCCAACCCAATCACATTATCTAGACACAAGGCCGACCAGTCCTAGCACTAACCGAGCACTAAGCGAGGCATGTGCAAGTACCATTTTTATAAGTCTTTGGTATGACTCGGCCGGGGTTCGAAACCGCGACCTCCCGCATCCGATGCTGATGCACAAACCACTAGGCCATCGGAGCGGTGCCTTTACATGTAGAACTTGAAGTTAATACAATCAAATCCCATATGTACTATATCCATTTACAATCCTTTTTTGTACTTTTAAATCATAATTTCATGCCGAACATAATACATACGAGTCGTCTTCTTCAAAGTTTAAATAATGCAAGCGGAATTGGTGACATGACGGAAGCTCTTCGATGCAAAAATTGTTATCGAACTTGATGGGTGTCCGTTAGAGGCGAATGGTCAACCTATTCAGATTGTTTCAGTGTGGGTTCTAAGTTCAGCAGAATAAAAGCAAGTTAATGAACCCTGTCATCCATTCAGATTCATAAAAGGTGTTTTCCAGACACGGGTCATACAATTAAAGTTTACGGGGGTTGGGGTTAAATATTAGTATGTTATGCAATATAACAAAAGAATATCCTAAATAGTATTTATTTATTCGATTTCACAGAAGTGTTTTGATGAAATTTAAAAAATAATAAGAAAAGTTTTGCCAATATTTTTCCTAAATGTACCCATAGTAACAAAACAAATGAAACAAGGCACCTAAAGTAGCCCCCCCCCCACACCAAAAAAACCCAATGTGTACATTTTCAAGTGCGATGAAATCCTTAAATTTATGCTCCACATTTTTAAAATAGCATTTCACACATATGTTGTCTGCATTAGTTTTATCTTCGCGGTGAAAAATATCCAATATTTGGGTTTTACGATACAATTCATTACATTAATATTAGCGTTCACGGATTCTACTTTAAACACAACATCATCCCATCGGTCCAATGTCGACATTCACTTTTTACAGAGAAATTCAACCCTGTGCAAAATAAGAAACTGTGGAGTGGAACCGTTTACAATACTTGGCCCTGGAACGCACACTTGCTATTATGATTCATATAGATTTGTCACATTCACTCCATTTTTAGAAAATTATTTGCATATAATAAGTCAGTTTGACAGTTATTCATGTTAGAATCATGATTCTGAACGGACTGCTCGTTGGGGCGTTTGAAAGAGATTCAAAACTTACACGCTTCTTATTTGGGTTAAAAAAATGTTTTAGGCGAAGATTTCACTGTGAATCAGCTGATCACCATGCTGTATAAGTCGAAGACCTACAAGATGAAGGTTTCTTAATTGAATAAAACTATAAACATCGAAGTTCGAATTCTCAAGATGTTTCAAAGTGGGTTAATTTCGAACAAAACGTAATGCATGTACATAGATCCTTGTTTCATTCATGGAAATGACAATTCTGTAGTTAGATATGTTTTATGACATTGTTACGTTCCATTTACACATTATAACCTTTAAAATTAACCTACAAGTACTCTTGCGATGATAACTTTTCCTACTGGTATACCAACTACAAAATCGGACAAAATTTGTTGAAAAGAAACCTTTTAAAATTTTGTTCTTGACAAGTAAACGGATATCAAGAAACGTGTAAGGACGAATGACTGCATCGATTCGTGTTCTGAGTTTGTCATTAAGTTTTGACATTACTCCACGTGACCGAGATAAGCTTGGGTTTAATATGCATGCGTTACTCTGTTATTATGGCCGAAATCTCGGTTTAAAATCCTAACGAAATTTGTCATGGTGAAATCGTATACATGTAAATAGACAGCCACGGCTAATTATGTAAATTTTCCATGGTGTTATAATCAGACTGTGATTGAAACTGAGTATCAGTTCTTCTTGGTGTGTTCTATATATCATGACTGTCGAAACAAATATTTATCTAAATATTTCCGCTTTGATCCTACATTACGCAAATAAATTTTAATCTGCCACGCCTTCTCTGTCAAAATATAAGCAAAATGTTATACTAGCTAAAACATTTAGTTTTCAAAGAATTAATAGTATTCGCATACCCTTATTTCATTATTTGATTTATAATTTCCAATCTGATTGTCGCCAACGGAAGCTCCTGATCGAAACAAGCAAACAGACTGCTCGCTGTCAGTTTCTGGTCGTTAGAATAGTCCATTTCAGTAAACACAGTATCAGTCTGCGTCCAATATTTTCAATATATAGTTTTCATATATATAAAATAAATTGAACAGCTAAATAAGAATAAATCTTGTAAGCATGTGTTCAATGAGATATAAATTCAGAATTTAACGAATTATTGAGATTATCAAAGACGTTGAACTACATCACGTATGTTGCTTGAAAACATACACCGGCTCAAGGGAATATGGCAACCTTGTTGCTAAAGAATCTCCCTTTTTTGAACGAAACGTGAAGAAGTCGACATTGTTGGGGATCCCCTGGCGACATTCAGGTTAGAACATATAAATCATCGAATGAAATAATTAAGATTTGTGCATTTTTATATCCTAGATGCCTTTTGTTTTTTAAATTGGTGGCGGGGGGTAGGGTACAAACAAACCAGATGCTGAGACTACCTTAAGCGATATTATAGCATCTTGATCGCTACTGTCTTTGTTTGCTCCTAAAATTTTACACTGTAGATATATCAGTATTTGTAAATAATATATACCCTTTGGTAGAACAATATGTTAAAACTTTTCACATTAAGAGTACACACATTTTATATGTTGTTGTTGTTTTGGAGTTTAACACCATTTATCAGCATTAGAAAGGCTTTATATGGCGAAACCCCGGTTAGAACCACCGACCCATGGCAGCTTTCTTACATATCCACATTAACCGAGTCCGAGGCTCGAACCCACGCACACAGAGGTGAGATGGTAGTAATCGGTGACCTTAGACCAATCGGCCACTCGGGACCCCTCCTTTTATATGTTTAAATGAACTAACTATCCTGAATCCCCACGAACAATACCACTCGTATCTTCAGTTTTGGTCTTCATTCTTTATAATAATATTACAAGAGTGAATCTGATCGAAAAACAGTGAACATATTACAGACAACTTCTCAATCGTAGCGATGTTATTGTTCTTGTGGGTTTAATGCCATTTTCAGCACACGATATCCAATACACGAGGGCCAGGATAACTGACGAGGAAGAATTCGGGAAAAAAACCTGTAAGTACCACAGACCCACGGGAAGCCAGTCGTAGAGTAATGATGCATCTGTACAAAAGTTTATCTCGGCTAGAATGTGTCTAATATGATATAAAAACTAAACTTAGAAATAACAAAAGGTAAAAATAATTTTCAGTTAAAACTATATACACACATGACTATGCACGTATTACATCCAAAAGGTCCATTTTTGCGCGTGCGAGCTGACAGCTTTATTGGCTGACCACTTTCTTTGGGCACATGGTTGTAATCAAAACCAAAATATTTCCATGCACGAGCAACAACCATCAAGCATAAAGGTTTCCCTATTGCCCATCAAGCCAGCTGAATCGCTTCACTAAATTATTTAATAATTGTATCACTCAGCATAGAAAGCTCGTACTGGCAAGTTTACGACTCTGTCTCACATATGGTAAGACCATGCTGGGATGCTATTGTAGCTCGCTCAGATAGCATTCACGTCCATCAGGTATTCATCTGAACAACAATTATGTGCTGGATTTGTTGGTGCGGCTTACGCTCATTACAGCATTTTCAGTGGTTAGAATTCCTTCGTGCCATCTTCATGTAAAGATGGATTAAGAAAGAGGCATCAAATCGACACGACAAGACCAATCTCTAATTGACCTATCGCCAGAGAAGGGATAATAAAGCCTGCTCGTTAGTGTAGTGATTTAAAATCCATGTGTTTGACGTTTGACAATTGCTTCATACTTCATATAAGTTCCTGTTACATTTGAGAGAATACTGAATCTGTCTGACGATTTGAGTTTTGTATATGAGATATAGTGTCAGTGGGCAAGGTGATGGGCATTAGTCCCGAATGTACAATAAATTCATGTACACGTGTAAATCGTGTAATGCCTGATGTCTTTGCCAGCGATAACATTAGTCTACTGTCCATGGGTATCGGTACGCGTTAGCGTGTGACTGATACACCACGATACGTGGAAATCGGTACTTGTTACAGTATGACTGGCATACCATGCTACGTGGATACGTGTAGGAGTATGCTTGCAATAACGTGATACGTTAATTCCGCCGTCATCTTTATAATCAAAATTTGCAAAGGCTCTGAGCATAGTCTTAAATTTATCTTGCAACTCTTTTTCTTTTACACGATGGACATACACACATAACTTGAAAATATCATTATTATGGAGCTAATTTCGAATGTAGAATTTTTCATGTACCTGTTGAATACTCGTACCGGGAATCAATTCAGAATGAAATAATAAAATCAAAGAAATTTAAAATTTAAGGCATTTTAAACGGAATTGCCATTCTTAAGACTTCCAATACTATCTGCTGCAATACGCTTATTTTACACGGAAAATCGTTGTTTTATATTTTTTTAACGTTTTCTCCGACGCATCTGACTTCAACCGCGGTCACCACTATATTTCTCAGCGCTGTTTTTGATAATAGAAAACTTGGTTTAAGAGTGTACTGTATTAAATCAAACCTAACAGCATGACTGGCTCACGTCCAACTATAACTTTTATTTTCTATTTGAAGTGAAAAACTACACCTTGACGAAGTAATTATTACAAATTTCCTTACTACAATAATGTTGCCAAGAAAAAACAGGCAGCATGCAATCGACAAGAGTGGTGGGGGTATTTTCTGATTAAAAACACAAAGCTCGATGTTTTACGACATGCAACCACTGTATCAATAACAAACTGGTCCAAGAAAAGCAACTAGTAAGCGTAAAACTCTTTCATTTTAATGCTTCAAGCACACGATGCTGAATAATTGATCCAAACTCAATAGTACGAATACACTGTGAGCACAAGACGAGAATAGTGCTGCGTGGAATTCGTGCCTGGGAGATATCAGAAAGAGGAAATGTTTCAAGTTCTACATTGTGGTCAGAACTAAGGATAGAAAAATACCAGATCTTTAATTCATTAAAAGTAACTTATCTGTGTTTATATAAGACTTGTGGTAACTGGCTACATACTCTTCGGTTACTTGAGGTAGAAAGTAAGCTCTATTTCTTTTCTCGTTCTTTGTTCCTAATCCGTTGTCAATACTTTTCTCGTTATAACTATATGTTCCATTCTCGTGCTTGAGACTGCGCACTGGGTAAACCTCGATATGAAAGTGCCTGTTAGCATCGGAAGTGAAAAAAATGAGGGGTTAATCTTACCTTGTCCATATTTGTGTTCGAGTTAATATTTGTTCCCGTATTAATATTGGTAAACGTGTTCATATGTATTCACGTGTTTATATTGGTAACTGTGTTCATATTTGTATTTGTATCAGTATTCGGATTTGTACTGGGTTCATATTTGTAGTAATGTTCTTGCTTGTCCCGGTATTGCTATTCCTTTCGTTCTTCATATTTGTCTCTGTTCATATTAATACTCGTGTTCATATTGTGTATGTGTTCATATTAGTAGTCGTGTTCGTATTTGTGCCTATGTTCATATTTGTATCCATGTTCATGTTTGTGTCGGTGTTCATATTAGTACTCGTGTTCATATTGTGTATGTGTTCATATTAGTACCCGTGTTCACATTTGTGTCCATATTCATAGTATTACATGTGCTCATATTTGTATCCATGTTCATATTAGTACTCGTGTTCATATTTGTATATGTGTTCATATTAGTACTCGTGTTCGTATTTGTGTATGTGCTCATATAAGTACTCGTGTTACTATTTGTGTCTGTGTTCATATTGGTACCCGTGTTCATATTTGTGTCTGTGCTCAAATTAGTGCTCGTGTTAATATTTGTGTATGTGTTCATATTATCATATTAGTACTCGTGTTCATATTTGTCCCTGTGTTCATTTTAGTACCCATGTTCATATTTGTGTTTGTGTTCATATTAGTACCAGTGTTCATATTTGTTTCCCATCGAAAGGGCATTATGAAAATACTTGTCATCTTCCTTAAAAATAGAAAGTATTAAAGAAAAATAAAATAAAATATAGGCATCTAAGATGTACAAATATTCCATCTGTTGGCTTTTTATATATAGCAATCTTCACTTTATGACAGAATACGCCCCTTCCCCAAAGAAAAGACTGAATACACTGAGCAATTATTACCACAAAGCGGATAGTACTGATTTTGTGTGTGCTTTCCTAAAAAGTTCACTATAAATACAATGATACATAGTAGTAACACTTGTTGTTTTCGGATATGTGACACCATATTTTCTGTTGCTATCAAGATTAACGACATAAAAAGTCAAAGGCCACATTCTGCCATTTACAAACTCATTTTGATTTTGAATTAACCAGTCTATTGACTAAATGATATGCTCAGTATGGCAGGAGACTTGATGAATTGAATTCTTCCATGCTTATGTTTCGGAGTCTAAATCAGGTGAGTATTCTATCTTCGCATTTCAAGTAACGGGATACATTACAACGAGGGTGTCATGCAAGTATAACAAAATATAGGAGTGGATATATTGCAGGACCATACAACTCTAGCCAAGTAGAGGCGGTAAAGTGAGGGTATAACACAATTCTAGCAAGTAGCAGTGAGAGATCCACACAAGTGGAACCAAATAGCGGGAGGCGGTATAATGAGGGTATCACACAAGTCTAACCAAATATCGGGATAGGTGGGGTGATATAGTGAGGGACTACACAAGTCTAACCAAGTAGCCGGAGACGGTTAAGTGAGGGTTCCACACAAGTCTGAAACGTTCACAAATTTAATACTATCTGTCAGCGTTGATTGAAGTTTTATAACATTCAACATCTTTGTACGCACTTTCCTTTCATTTCTCTTTTTCAAGCCTTGGTGTGCCGTCTGAAGGTATTACATATGTATGTTTCCAGTATCTTCATCACAAAAAGCAGACTAGAGCAATGTACTCGAATTGATGTAGGTGTAATTAATATAATTACATTTTAAAGGAGAGTACTGCAGTCTGTATTCCCGCATTCATGTCGGTCTGTGCGCATGTTGTTTGTTTGTGTCGTTCGTCTCTGACAAAGGGGTTTATAGAGACCGAAAGCAAACAGGCTGGGTAAAATTAGTTTCTTATTGTGTATTTCGTCAATGTCGAATTCACATATTGTCTATTTGATCTTAACGAGAGGAAGTGCAGTTGGTGGAGGGACAACTATTATATGACGCACACATCTGTACCCCCCTTCCTCGCGCGCGCGTGCGTGTGTGTGTGTGTAAATATCTTGGCTCCTTTATCAGCGGAGAGCAGCGTTTCTCCCAAGTATCATCTCTTCAGTTTTTTAATGGTTATTTTTATTTAAAAAACTTGGCCTGTTATTTGTTTTGACGTTAATCAACATGTTTTTGGTAGGGATTTTACTGAACATTTTTCTGAATTCAGTTACTGCTGTTCGTAATGTCAAACCTCGTTTTAAAACTTTTCATTGTATCATTTGCATTACATAAACATAACTATCGAAGCCTTTCCATGTAAGATACGCCGAATTTTCATCATTTCATGTCTTATTTCACTGATTCCACCAAAAACTTGATTATGCAAGCCTTTTTTTCTTCTAGAAACCGCTGCATGAATTATTGCGTGTCTGTCCGTCTCTTCTGGAAATTTCTTCTATAATAGTATCTTTTTTGTCTATTTGTTGGGAAGAAAAGACTGTAGCGGATGGGAAGAAAAACCAACATTCATTTAGGAATAGTTCTTGAAAATGTTACACTTACTGCACTGATAGCGATTAACCATCTGCAAAAGTCTTCCAAAGACCAATGCAAACGTGTTCAACATCCCATTCAGCCTCATAAACATTGTTTATTCTATCTTAGCATCTGTTTTTACTCGCGTCATAAAAGTTCTCTTAGCACAGACGAGATCGTCCTTGTACTGATTCGGATTACGTAAATTTGCTTTGCGTCGGTTTGTACCTAACGTGCTTATGCGTCGATTTGTACTTAATGTGCTTATGCACCGTTCGAACCTAACGCGCTATGCGTCTGATTGCACCTAATGTGCTTATGCATCTGTTTGCACCTAACGTGCTTATGCGTCGGTTTGTACCTAACGTTCTATGCGTCGGGTAGTACCTCTGTGGGGATTAATATTTACACGTACTTATTCGTCGGGTTGTACCTAACGTGCTATGCGTCGGGTAGTACCTCTATGGGGATTAATATTTACACGTACTTATTCGTCGGGTTGTACCTAATGTGCTATGCGTCGGGTAGTACCTCTATGGAGATTAATATTTACACGTACTTATTCGTCGGGTTTTACCTCTATGGGGATTACTATTTACACGTACTTATTCGTCGGGTTGTACCTAACGTGCTATGCAGGTTGTATCTAATGTGATATGCATCGGGATGTACCTAACGTGCTATGCGTCTGGTAGCACCTCTACGGAGATTAATATTTACTCATAAGCTGCGTCTCGTTGTACCTGTACGCAAAATAATCTTTACACGTGTTGTACTTCTACAGGGACTAATCTTTACATAGTATTAGCACAGTCAATATTAAAATACAAATAAAGGTCAAAACGCATTTTAGTAAAGACATTGAAGGTTTATTCATTGTCAGTTTGCGTTGGTTTAGTGTTCACGTGAATCAGGTTCCTACTATTTCAGATTTGTACGAGTGGTATTTAAGATGTTCTGAATAATCTGATGCAAATTGCTTGTATCTTTGAACGTGTCAATAATTTTAATTGTGAATCGATACACAATATATTTTTCGTTCTTAAAAATTATCAGCATGATGTGTAACATGCCGTACCCCTCAGCTATTTGCGTGTGAATGACATTGACGTACAATGTCGCAGATGGAAATGACAATTCCGCTGCTGAGCAAAGATATCTCAAAATTTTATATCACTTGGATAAAGCTTACATATATAATTATCTGATATATCAATTCTGAGTCAATCTCATCGTTTCAAAGATGGTCCCATATTCACTGAAGATGATCCACGTTCTGGAAGACAGCTCTCGACGATTGGCGAGCGGTAAGTGGCTAGTGAAGTTGGAGGGGGGGGGGGGGCAACTGATGCTGATACTCTATAAACATTGGCAGCTATTTCTTTTATCATAGACATTAAATCTTCAACTGTTTTTAATATATTGAATAGTTATTTGAAGCTGAGAAACGTTAGTGCATGATGGGTCCTGCATTTTGCGTTTGTTGACAACTGATTACAAACAGACTTAGGTTGAAATTGCCAAACAGCTACTCGTCAAATATGAAGAGTGATAAAGCATTTGAATAAGAGTGTCATAAGTGACGAAACATGGATTTATTGTTTTGAACCCGACTCTACAGAAAATACAATTTTTTTTTATCGAAGCTAAAGGCAATGACCACAAATAGCTCGACGTATATATGCATTCATTTTGTTATGAAAAGAGCCGGGACGTTCAGGCACCCGTGCCTGATTCTGTTAGTGTTATTTGACATTCACATGCCTACAAAGTGTTCCAAACATTGTTGAACCAGTCTGCACACGGATACACAAGGTATTCATCTACTCCACGACCATTCACTGTCGTGACAAACTTCCTGGAGGAACACGTAATCCAAACGTTGCCATATCTTCTATATGTCCCTGATTTAGCTTCAAAAGTGTGTAGTAGGTAGATTGGAAGTACTGATGTACTTTTCAGTAATAAAAAACATTTTATAAATCGCACTATTATAAAGAACTATTTAAATACCTCTCGTACCTTGACTATGACTTACATCATTGCATCATTGAATCTAAATAATATCGAGAAGCGGAATTATTTGTCTTTATCTGCTAAACTGAATGTAGATTAAGACTCAGAAGCAAGCAAAAGTACTGCATATTTTAAAAATACGTTGAAGGAAGTGACTCGAACTACAAATCTGAAATCATCTAAAATTTTGTGGCATGAAAACAGGTGTAATTAATTAAGAACGATTCATTGTTGATTTGCATGGAGCTTGAAACGTACATTCAATTAAGCAAATCTACAGTATGAATAACTCCACCAATTAAAAACGTTAAGTAGCAGCATGCAAATAAAAAGAGAGCTGGGAAAAAAAAATGTAAACGGGGTGATCAAAACGCAGCATCCGGTTCACTAGACTGAACCTAAGACCTTTACTCGCAACAGTCGTCTGTTGTGGAATTATATCAAGTTTCTGGACTGGTTAAAGCCACAATGAAAAAGAGCTCTTGCGAATCACATTGTATGCCTGTTTTAAAATCCATGTTACAGAAAACTGGTGCTTATACTCCTTCCATTATACATAGTTTTGATTCTATTAGCTGATAAAGGTGATAAAGTCATAGTCTTAAAGAAAATACTGCTTTTTAAGAAATTGATTGTTTAAAATATAGATTTGCAAAAACAAACTCATGAGAAATATTAGCGTTACATCTGAGACAATATGTGAAAAATAATTTTTTCAAATAATCTTGTTATCTCAAAATACACGATGCAAAAGTGCAAGACAACTTATTTGTCATCATTTCGGTAAATTAAACTGATGTAAGTACGGTCTGGCATTGACTTATGTATAAGCTTAGATTTGCATAACTCAGTGTACGAGGTGTATTTAAAAAGTTCTGAATATTACTGCGCTGTATAATACAGTTTCTTATTAGTGAACAGTTTGTCAGTGCATCACCTCAAAGCACTCACCATGCACCTCTACACACTATAGAAGACTGATTATCCAATTATATACGCCATTCTCAATTCACTTTTTGGTATGTTGTTCGTGCACTAGAAAAGTGCACTGCCCACCGCACGATGGCGTTCAAATCGTCTGCTCCTCGGTGGATATATGAAAATATGATTCAGCCAAGAATTACTGTAATCAAACCAGTAATGTATGTAAGATGTGGCAAAGTTTGGACTATGTGTTCCTTCAGAATGTTTGCCATGACGACGGTGTGTTGTCATGGATTAGATGGATACATCAGGTACCGTTGGGCAGAAGTGTGGTTTCTTGGTGTTCCACAACCTTTGAGAACAACACGTTCAATGACATTAGCAAAGCTTGGACCACTAGGTCGATTGATTTGTGATTTCGGCTCATTTTTACGATCAGGCTCAAAACAGTTGATCCATGTTCCTCCACCAGTGACGATCTCATCCAAATATATGTTATCACTCTTTTAATATCACTGGACAACAAATTTTTACAAAAGTCATGTTACTGAAATAAAATTAGTCAATTCTTATCAATTTTTATGTGCTGAACACGAATATGACAGTCAAATTGCAAAATTGGCTCTAGCTTTTTGTAATCTGCAAGAAATTAATGTTTACATAACGAAATGCATTCCAATAGTAAAAGGTCAACTGTAATAGCCTACCTATAAAAAATCAAGTCATTGACTACATCTTAGATTTCTTCGCCTGTCTCTTGTACAGCTGTTCGGGAGCATCTCTGAGGAGTGTCCAGCAGTAGTCAGCCAGCATTGTAGTGGACCATTTTCCCTGGTATCTTTGTTCCATTGTTGCGATATCTTGATGAAAACGTTCGCCGTGTTCATCACTAACAATACCACAGTTGCTAGGAAAGAAATCCAAATGGGAATGAAGGAAGTGTATCTTTAGAGACATATTGCAGCCAAGTTTCTTATACTTCATCAACATGTCTTCTACTAGTTCCTTATAGTTTTCTGCCCTAACATTTCCGAGGAAGTTTGTAGAAACTAGGCGAAAAGCATTCCATGCTTGTTTCACGTCACCTTCCAGCAAGTTGTTGAACCGGTCATCTTTGAAAAGCTCTCGAATCTGAGGACCCACAAAAACTCCCTCTTTAATCTTTGCTTCGCTGAGTCGAGGGAATTTTTCATGCAGATATCGGAATGCTGGCAAAGTCCGGTCAATGGCTTTCACGAAGTTCTTCATCAAACCTAGTTTGATGTGAAGGGGTGGTAGCAAGATTTTCTGAGCCTCAACCAGAGCTGGGTGTTGGATATTCTTCTCTCCAATGGCTACATTCTGCCTGTGAGTCCATTCCTTCCTCATGTAGTGCATTTCCCTTGCTCGGCTATCCCACTCGCATAAGAAACACATGTATTTTGTATATCCTTGCTGCAGTCCCATTAAAAGGGCAACTACCTTCAAATCACCACAGAGGTGCCAGCTGTACTTGTTATACTCAATGGAATTCAGTAGCTGCCTTAAGTTATCGTATGTCTCTTTCATGTGGACAGCATACGCTACTGGAATAGATGGAAGAATGTTTCCATTGTGCAAAAGCACAGCCTTGAGACTCAGTTTCGAAGAGTCCACAAATAGTCTCCATTCTTGTGGGTCATGAGTGATTTTTAAAGCATTCATGAGGCCCTCAATATCGGAACAGAATATCAGATTACTTTCCTTTCTGAAGAAAGGCTCCAATTGCTGGTGGCGCTTTCGATATGCAGTAATTGTGACATCTTCTTCTAGAAGATTCCATTGTTGGAGTCTTGATCCTAGCAATTCTGCCTTGTTCTTTGATAAGTCCAAATCACGAATCAGGTCATTTAGTTCTTCCTGTGTTATTCTGTGTGGGGTTGATGATGCACAACAGTGAAAATCTGGATCACTGCATGCTGATGGACCAGGAGAAGAACAGGTCGACTCACCTTTGTCTTCGTCAGATGAATCAAGAGAATATTCTGCTGGAGGTTCTGGAATAGGAAGTCCCTCACCATGTGGAACTGGTCTCAATGCAGACGGAATGTTTGGGTAGACTATTCTCGACTTCTTTCGCTTCGTTATTCCGCCGGAAAGAGGAGGAACCAAGCAGAAGTAACAGTCATTTAGGTGGTTGCTTGGCTCTCTCCACACCATTGGGACTGCAAACGGCATTGATGACCTTTTGCAATTCAACCACTGTGAAAGCTGTGTTGTACATGTAGCACAGCATATATGCGGAGCCCAAGGCTTGTCTTGGTCACCAACCTTGCATCCGAAGTAAAGATGATATGCCTTCTTCACTTGAGAATTGATACTTTTCTTCTGGTTGGCAAATGTCACTTCCCCACAAATATAGCAAAAATTGTCCGCGGTATTAACACACTTTCGAGGCATTACTGTTCTTTATTGTACGTAAATGGATAAAATAATAAGTTGTATGTAACAGTAGCTTGAACTGTCTCGCACAACGTCTAAAATATTTTAAATGCTGAACCTATCTGATTGGGCTTTATATAGTACACTGCTTACGTCAGCTTCAGCAGCCGCCTGGCATTATTATAATAGGCCTACACATGTATAGTACACTGCTGACGTCAACTTACTTCAGCAGCCGCATGGCATTAGTATTGCATTGCATCAGAAAATGATGCAATCAACTGTGGATGATGTGAGCATGATGGTATTATGCAATGTTACATCATTATTCCGGATGTTGCTGCAGTCCTACTGGAGAAATGTACACAGTGAAACATAGAAAATGAGGTATATGAATATCTTCAAAACGAGAGCCAATACAAATTTTTCACGGTTATATTCGTGTTCGGCACACCAAAATACTACAGATTAGGGCCTTTTCAAGTCAGTAATGATTTCACTGTTGACCAGTGTATTTAGCGAGTAACTGTTTTGGCATTTTCAACTCGAGTCTGCTCTTGATCAGCCATTAACAAATGCGGGACCCGTATGACTTAAATCTCTATCACTTTCAAATGATTTTTCAACATACGAAAGTAGAAGACATATTAATGTCCGTGATAAACTAAATATCTTCCACTTCCCGTTCACCAATCGCAGACAACGGTCTTCCAGAACCTAGGCCATCTTCCATGGATTCATTACCATCTTGACAACCACAAGATTGAACGATGTGACAGCGTTATTTCCGTAATGCCAGCGCATGCGAAACACATATTGATTTGATATGTCTGAGCAGCTAATTTGGAGTTCCAGAAAATCGACATATTATTTTTCTTCAAAACGATATTTTGACAACTGATATGAAACTCCCATTTCGGTATTTTACCCGTTTCTAGCTAATCATGCTGCGGTAAATGAGATAGATTGGCAGAAATACGAGTATTTTTTGTAATCGCCTCAGCTTTTTACGAAGGCTGTTTTGATATCAGTTTTCTGATTATTATCTGTCTCCTTATTTTTGGCATGGTTGTGATGCACATATTTGCTGTTTCTGATGTAGCATTGGTACAATTAACAGAGAGTATTGCTCCGATCAAGATAGCCAACTGTTTGTTTACCTTTAGATTATATCGTATTACTTTCTTATGGCAGTAAAATGTAAGCAATAGAAAACGCTCCGATTTAGTGCCAGAACGGTATGTCGTAGTATCGCGCTCTGAAGTGTGTGTGTGAGAGGGGGTGGGTGGTGCATAACTGTTTGTTTTGAGTAATATTATAAAACACCTACATTTTCTCATCAGTATGTTGTAGACCTCAGATTCTCCAAAACATGTTTGCTTTATTGTACTGGATCAATGATTAAATTACATACTCATCCTAAACATTCCTAAACTGGCTTCGGAGTCAAGACCTTAATTCCATACAGTGATTTAAAATATCGTATTAATATGGATGCTTCATTTCATTGGCAGTAGATGTGGAATATAAACTCAGCTAACAAGCGTTGGAACGCTGAATCTATCAGAAGGGAGTGACTCTAAAAAACAGAGCAAATCGCAGAGATGTTGTGGTCCTGAGTCGCTGGCTTAAAGAACACACTCCGTGGGGTTTAGTGAAACCAGGATATTGGGGTAGATGGTGACGTTGACTCGGAGAATGCAATTGGTTTACTCGCAGTTAGAGACCAAAGCTTCAGGACTAACGGGTATGCAGAGAATAAATACGCCGTTGAAGAATCATTCGGCAGACTGGGAGGAAAGGTCATGCATTGTTGCTCCTTGACCATTCGACGAGAGCCGTGAAACCGGAAATACATCGTAATCGTCACCACGACGTCAAGGGATACATATGTTTCATTTTTTTAATTAATATTATTTAGTATTATTATATGAGTGAAATAAAGGATTCAGTATCGCAATATTAGTAAGAATAAATTATTTATACATCTTACTTGTGGAAAAATAATACATTGTTCATGTTTGTGTATGAATTATATTCTTTGATCACCCTTCGTGGTAGAATCATACATTATTCATCTTTGTGTATTAATTCCGCATGCTGATTATCCATGGTGACAGATCCATATATTAATCATATTTCTTTATTAAAGTTTCATACGTTAATTTCTGTCTGATTACTTGCTGAAGTTCCTTGTTCTGATTAGTGCGATTTAGAAACGATACCATTTCCTTGTATCATTTACTAAACTCATATCGCATCATTCTGTTCAATTCATTGTGGGCGAATATGGCGTCAGGTTCATTCGTCGTTCAGTTAAATTGTATATAACCATCTATTATCTTCGCTAAATCCAATCTCAACCCGAATTCATCCTGTTACATTAAAGATTGTATCTATATGCCGTTAAATCACACATACACACACGCACACGCACACGCACACACGCGCGAGCGCACACACACACACACGCCATTATACATACTATTTTCCATGATTTCGTTGTATCTTTAATGCGAAGTTGGTACATATTGAATCGATGGAATTTAAAGTCTCTTACAAACGGAGAGAAACCTTACATACTGACATTACACTGACTAATGCAACAATTGAACATCGTGATATATGTTGTAGCATCTAATCTCGCCTTTATCGTAGATAACCGTTATTCTAGGCTAACACCTACTTCATATCCAGATGGACCCAATTGTTATGCCCAGTTGGTGTCTTGTTTGACGGTTCTATATTGACTGTTTCCGTCTGCAACCAAGAAGTTCCACGAATGAAAATATAGTACAACACAACTCTCCTTTCGAAAGACTCGTGACACCCACAAGTCGTCTTAAAATGCGAATTAAAAGCGTCTTTAATGACTGCCGTATATAAAAATTGGGATACAGAGCGACCTTTTCTCGACCTTTTAGGAGCCATTCGAAGATAATTAAATGAACAATAATGAATCATTTAACAATTACAACCATGCACAGTCTCTTTAATTGACTAGTGTGCGTGAAAATTGGTTGGAGACCCCCTACCCTTAATATCATTATCATTTTAAAGTGCTGTCTGGGTGTTAATTTTTTTAAAACTTGTATTGTCAAAAAGTGTTCGGTTCTGTACTTGAACTCAGCTTTTACGAAATTTTACCCATGTAAATATTTTAATGAAGCAATCCTGATTTTATGACTGCATAACATCTGCAGTAGTGGCTGTGATATATTTATCAGCTGGCATTATGTTGACCTTATATAATTTGTATTTTTTGTTTCCTAGTTTTTACTGCAGATGATAATCTTGTAGATTCTTTACTAATTACATGTATATTTGTTTTAATTTCTTTGCCATAATGCCATCACCTGATATCAGCTAGCTGTTTCACCCTGGGTAAATAAAGGACCTATTATTATTATTATTATTATTATTATTATCATTATACTCTGACTTTATAAATCAGTTTCCCTTCTAAAGCAAAACTAAGAATTCCGATCGTTGAATACCTTGATTATTGAATCTGACATTTGGGTGATGTAATTTAAAGACTTCGACCATTGTTTTTATTCGTTCAAAAGGCAAAACTACTGTTAAATAGTGCAGTACATTGATACATTATTATGCAGTTTCCCCTTTTTACACAAATAAATTTGGATTACTTCAGGTAAATTGAATTAAATTTGTACTGTGTTTGTATAAATATTATAAGCCATGATGTACAACGAGATTTTAAGGTGAGCAGATTCTTTGAATTTTATTTGAATCATCAATCATAAATTAAAATACGTTTCTTTTAAAATCTTGTCATTAGTCTTGAGAATTTATTTCCCTTAAAGAGCCCACCAGGTGTCGCGCGTGCAAGGTACGACGGTAATTTCATTGTTTGTTTTGACATCCGCCGGCATGTATGGTCTTGTTCTTAATTGTAATCCTATTTAACGTCACTTTCAGTCAGGTAGAAAACATTCATGCATAAAATGTGCGAGGTTTATCAGCCTCATTCTCAACCTCACCTATGCGCTTGGTGCTACTCTGCATCATCGTTGATATGCCCGTGACTCGCCTATCTGCATCCGGGTACCCTGAGCTGTCAGTTGAATTCTGTCCCCATGCATGGACTACCGAAAGGCGGAATCCACTGGAGCTAATCACACCAAATGGTGGACGAGTTATGATTTACTATAGAAATGCGACGATTCAGTATGTTGCTGCACAGAATATAAAAAAAAGAAAAAAAAAAAAGAAAAAGAAAACTGTAAAGAAAATATGCTGACTCCGTGGTCGTTCGTGCGTACTTGTTGGCATGCTGCTGGAGGATAGAGGCTGTCACGTGGTATAAATAAGCGGTATAAACACTGAAAATAACTTAAGGACTACCTTTCTAAACTAAAACTTTATTTTCTTTTTTTAACCCTTGTGTACAACGATACCATTACATGCCCACTCGTACATACTTTAACGAAGCATTTCTATAGTAAATCATACCATGTCCGACATATTATTTTATACACTGGATTTCGGCATTCGTAAGTTCTTGCCTGGGTTTGTGTTTTAACCGACAACCCAGGGTATCAGGACGGGCTATATGGAGACACACCTTGATGTTGTAGATATTATCCCTACGCCGACCAGTCATGGGTATACCTATGTATGTCAAAAGTTTAAAGAAATAGTTCCAAACACTTGGCCACTTTAAAATGTTCTTTGTGATGACTTGCCAAAGACAATCTATATATATATATATATATATATATATATATATATATATATATATATATATAATAGTAATCTTAACTAAGTAAATATTTTTTAAAGATGTGTTCATTGCAGTACTTCCTTTGAAAATCTTCAGTTTCTGAGGTGCGCAGTTGGAGGTAATTAAATCTTGCATATAGTCCGCAGTCACATAATGCCTGAATAGAAGTGATCTTTTTTATAAAACAAAACAGAACATATGAAGCTTGAGTCATGCTAAGAATGTATTTACAGCCTGAAGTTTTCAATAAGAATTATTTTTAAAAGGTTGAAGAACGTTCCGTCCTTATGTAATTGGTTTTGAGTGGAAATAGAGGTTTTCAATATAAATACAGTGACTAAGCTGATTAAAAGCTGAGGTGCTCCTCATTGCTTGTTAATGCTAAACTGTACGGATATAGTTTTACATTCCGAGCAGGCTAAAACTGTTTTTACAACTTAAGAGCACCAGCCTGCAAAGGATCGGTTAATTATAACTCTTGTAATTGTGCATCTAACTTTTTTCAAACAACGTTGCACAAGGACTGTTTGCGTCTTCTTTTTTTATAAAAAAAAGTCTACAGGTTGCTGAAATTCCGTTGTCAAAAGAGGCAAAATCACTCTAAGGGTCGTAAAAAATGGACAATACATACAGTAGTGTTGATGCAAACCACGTGTTTCGAGAGAGAAATCCAAATTATCTGAACTTCCTTTTCATCATTGTTCCCCATGAGATACCAGTACTAAAATTGTAATCAGTTATGTTAAACACTGTGTCCTAGATATCCAGTGACTGTACGTAGATATCCAGTGATTGCACGTAGATATCCAGTGACTGTACGTAGATATAGACGACTACAACAGAACCACTAAGACAGTGATATTAGTGGCTGTTCTTTCGTATGACACATGATACAGCGGAACGCAACGTAATAATGTAAACAAAATTATCACAGCATGCGATCGCCTTTCAGCTTTATTGTCATGCATAATTGCGTTGTTATAAAATGGTTCGAAATTTAACTCGTACACAACTAAATATTGGTTGATGTGTCAATGTCCACTTCGGCCTTTCCCCTCTAAGGTCCAAAAAAAAAAATATAGCTCGCGTTTCGATGTCTTTATTGTCTGACCACCTCATTGGTACATATGGTTATAATCAAAACCGTAATATTTTCCAGCGAGGGCAACAAACATCAAACATGAAACACTTTTCTTTTAAATATTAACCTCAAGTATCACTTCATTCAGTTAATAGTTGTATCAATGAATAGAAGAAGCCATACTTGGCAGCGTTATACCGGCAATTCTATGACCCTTACCACAAGCATGTAAGACGATATAGATGCTAACTCTGCTAAAGCATACATCGATTATTTCCGGTAGTCTAAGTAGAAACAATACACGGTATTCTATGACAATGGCTATCCTTCCGCCATTGTCGGTGTCGAGAATTTCATTTTTAAATTCTAATTAAATGATAAACTGAGAAGACGACTTCAATTTTGACTGAAATGCGTAGGTAGCTCAGTCGTGAAGTACTTTTGTAAGGTAAACTTAGACAGTAAGTGTTGAATAATTAACCTGAGAGGGATAATTAAGACAGTGCTTAAAAAGCCCTTATACTAATAAAGAAAAAAGAAAACTTGACATACACACTTGTGAAAACGGGTTATCATAATGGCCACCTTTTTGACATTGTTTATATTTATTACCATGAAGTTATTTTGAAAAAACAAACATGAACGAACACAAAATAACGAGACGTAGCCATACAAAACGCTTTGCCTTTCGTTTAAAAAAAAATTAAACCCAGAACGCAGTACAAGAATAACATCCATGCTGATATTTCAAACTTTTATATGGAGAGAAATTATTAAAATCTGGCGGTATGAAATGGTTGATCACCAGTATGATAAGAAGGAGAAAGCGTATCATATCACTGCCATTTGAAAGACAATATAAACTAAGTACTTTGAATTATACGTATGTACCAAATCGAACGTAATCAGGCTATGTTTGTTTGTTCTATTTGTTGCTGAAAACAAAAAATGCATCAGTTGATAAAAGCGGACATTCTAATTGTCAACAATTACGTTGCAGAATCTTAGCGAAATGCTATATGGTGCCTGAAAACTCTGAGCGAGCGGGTTCTTGCTACCTTGATCACAAAGACATTTATCTTTTCGAATCCATTCACAACAGTACAAAAACACAGTAAGTCCCAAATACGCCTCATTTGTAATCACTTTAAATAAAATGAATATACAATGGTAAAACATACTAATATTTCACTAAATATATATTTTTTAACATTTGCAAGGAGATTCCTAATGCAAAATCGAATAATCTTCTTCGAGGTTTACCAAAAAACCGTGAATATTTAATCGCATGTAGGGTCTCGTGTAATGAACGCATAGCCTTCTGCTAACATGCATACCAGATTTTGCTGCAGAGATTTGATTCATTTTAGAACTGTTTGTATACCTTTAGCATCTGATATTAATCAAATATATGTTCAGAAAGGTCAGATTTACTCTAAATCAATTCGATATTTGTAATACAACGACTTTGATGTGAATTTATCCGATGCTGTCCGAAGCACTAATCAAGCTTTTATCACCCACGATTATTCAACCATTACCAGTTCTCAGAAATAACAATTACTGTGGAAAATATGTTTATTTTCCGAGAAGCAACTTTCTTCAACCACGAGTACTGGCATTGGAATGGAGGCGGAGAGCATAACTCGCGATGGTGCATATTGCGTTTAATCAAGACGAACAGCATCATTAAATTATGTTTTGGATCTAATCCAGCTATTACACTTGTCTTTCTATACGCGTGAAAAGATGCAGCTTGAAGAACTTATAATTACAAAGCTCTCTATCAAAATCCCATTACGGCTGAGAAAGAGGCAGCAGACCTAACACTTTCGCGATGAAGCCGTACTTTCGGCCCCAGTGAAAAGACTTCGTGCTGTAAGACCTTTGAACTATATATATATATATATATATATATATATATATATATATATATATATATATATATATATATATATATATATATATATATATATATATATATATATATATATATATATATATAATCTTTGTTGCAAAGTATTACCACATGATGAGGGACAAGAATTTCATTCTAATAATGCAAATGTATCATTTACAACATGCTAGAATAGTGTTCTTAGAATTCGTGCCTGGCGCCTTCACTTACTGTATAAATGTTTTATGTTGCACCCCGTCTTTGAAACCGATAAGAGAAAAATACCAGATCTTCAAATTATTCAGACTGGCATCCATGTGTTTAGAAAAGAATTGTAACGACACCTGGATAAAGAGAAGTGTTTACACAGGTTTAAGCTACCTGGGATAAAATTACGCTTGCGTTCTCTTCTAATGCTGTTGTCTTTGCTCGTTTTAACTCTTGTTTCGTAGTGCGTGGGTGGCATGTTAGGCAATGTTTGTTAGGAAGTATTTAAATTACTTACTCTATAATGCAATTTGTTGCTTTGCTTTAGACGTGTTTGACCGTCGACGATGAGCGTCAGGAGGCTGGACACGACTTTTTACAACTCTTTAACATGGTTTTACGACTAATATAATACTCTTTGCAAAACAATTGCTCAAAAAATTGACGTTCCAACTAGAAATAGCACAAAAACACTTTGAAAAATAAGAAAAAACAAGCAATGTTTTTTGTTAATTTACGATGGACTTATTCAAACCATTCCAATACTAGCAACATAAGGCTGAAAGCGTTTAAAATGGACACACTGGATATATACACAATATCATTTAGAAGCAAATGATAAAAGTCACTAACACCCATATGAACTGACAAGATGAATTGTGAAGTTAAAGAAGAAAGAAAAAGAAATTATTCGTACGGGATTCAAAACTCTTAAAGTTCGTTTGTCATGAATTTCTAGTGCATAAATATATCGGTATCATACGCTTAAACTGTATTCAAATACTGACAATATCAGTAACGTATTACATGGCAGTGTTTGAAGTAATTTGACGTAACAATATTTATGTTACATGGAAGCGTGGCGTCACACAGCTATAGTCTTACCTACTAATAAGTAGAAACGAAACTTGGTACATTCTCGTGAAGCTCTCGAGTATATTCTACCTGTCTTTGAAAAAAAAAATTATTTTCAAAGGGTAAAGAGACTTAAGAAAAGTTTACCTTTTATATTTTCAAACACATTTATTGGTCTGCATTATTTTAAGGTTTCTAAAAGTAGGTTAAAAGCATTTATACTGCCCTGCTGTAACTAATCGAACAGCATCGGTAACTAATCGAACAGCATCGGGAATATTATAGCCGATTTAGAAAACAGACACTAATAGTAGAGTGGCTGCCGTGGCTGCCGAGGACTCGAAGTGATAGTGATGGAGATATCGGTTGTAACCTTAAGTATACGTATACAGACGTATTAGTTTGAACCGGTAGCTGACACCATTTATGACAGAGCATGGGACCAGATTCCAAGGAGGACGAAATTGCAGATGGTGCGTGGCGAATCGGAGATATTACCTGATTAAATATGAAGTAATTTATGCTATTTACTCGCAATATGACAAGAATATTGGCTGCTACAATGAAACAGCAATTTTAATCAACAATAATTTTTACAAAATGGACACGTACTTTAGGTCGAAAAGGTTTTTAAAAATTATCACCAACATATAGACGAAAAAACAAGGATAAAAAACTAGCAAAAAGGAAGACATATTGTCTTACAAATTATAAAAATATATAACACACTTCGAGAAAATGTATTTATTGACTATATAAAATCAATGAAAATCAACAAAGAGTATAACTGGACTTTTCAGCTACGGATAATAACCTATCTTGTTTTATATATGTGATGTATTTAAAACGTTCTGACAATTAGTGCGCTGTACAAAAAAAAAGTTCTTTTTTAGTGAACCATACGGTTATGTATCACCTCAGAGCACTCGACGTGCACTTTTGCACCATTTCTCAGTCTGATTATCGAATTAAGAGCCATTTTGTATTCATGATTTGGTGAAATATTCATACATTTGAAAACCGCACTTTCAACCTCATGGTGGATTTCAAAATTCGTCTGATCGCCAGTGAATCTCTGGTAATAGGATTCAGCCAAAAATCACTTAGAGCTAAATCAGGGCTATACGAAGGCTGATGAAAAGTTTGCATGATGTGTTCTTTACAGAAATTTGTCACGATTTAAGCATCGTTGCGTTGCATGGGGTAAATGGATACCGGTGTACATCTGCGCGGACAGGTGGTTCGACAACGTTTGGAAAAACTTTGGAGGCATAAAAATATCCAGTCACACTAGCAGAGTAGGCAATGGTACATGGACGACCTGGACTTTCACATCGAAAAATGATGCGTATACAACTCTTGACTGGCCGACTAAATCAAAAGATTTGTGGTTTCTGCTCTTTTTATTAGGTCCCAATTTTATTATTTTCTCTCTAGTCGGGTTCCGAAAAGTAAATCTAGCAATCTCATTTAACGTCTCCGATCTCACTAGTAGCTGTTTGGTGATTTCAACTCGAGTCTGTCTTACGCCAACATTTCTGAGCTTCAAACGCTTTCAGAATATATTACAAAAAGCTGACGAATATATTCCACTGCGTATCGACCTTCTTCAGGCAGTTGCCTCCTTCACAACAGCCACTTCCGGTTCACCAATTGCAGACAACGGTTTCCAGAACGTGATGTTCGCTCCGGTGGCCTTTAGGTTAGAGCGACCGCCTCGGATGCGGGAGGCTGCGGGTTCGACACCCCGGCCGAGTCATACCAAACACTATTAAAAATCGTACTAACAGCTGCCTCGCTTGACGTTCAGCATTAAGAGGACTGTTCAGGATATATTGATTGGGTGGGACATGATGCTACATTTCTGCAGCCATGTAAAGTTTTGCAAAGAAAACTGTTTTTCTGTTTTATTTGTTTGTCTTGTCTATGGTTATGTTCTCATTATAGAGTCGAAAGCGCTCAGGCTAGTTAGATACTAGTTTCGCACTGTTCGTTGTCAGTTTATTACATTTATATACATTGACACGGTTGCCTCATCATCATACTTATGTCATGCCTCGACCTCATGGCTCGGTCTATGTATCAGGGTTAATCCCACCGGGATTTCAGAATAGCAGAGTGTGTTTTACTTAGGGACAGCTAAAACCCATGTATTTTGCAATCAGGTCTCAAACTTCTTTTACGTACTTTCAATACATCTTAGTTGTGGAACTCATGTTTTTATCTCGTTTCACTGACAACACTTTGTAAAAGAGAACCAATTTTTATAAGAATCATCTAAAGGCAGACAACAGGCAAATGACTGTATATGAATGAAATTATTTACCCTAGTTCTTTGGCGTGTGAGATTAATTCCTTTAATAAGTGGGTTTTTCATTGTCACTGTAGAGTTGCAAGAACCGTGGCCATGGCAAGTATCAAAATATTTCGCAAACTTTGAGCAAAAGAGTCTCATTTAATTGAAAACGAAAGTATGTGCCTGGAAAATGATCGAAACCATTAATGCGGATAATCTGGGAAGATGTTTAGTAAAGCGTAGATCAATCCATCAGCCAGTGTAACCGCAGCCTCTTAGATAATGCTTAGTGCTTTATATTCGCTTACTCGCTGAAAATAGTCTCACAAGTATAGAAAAAGATGACGTTGCTTCATGAATTAGATATGTTAAAAATGCTATCGTTCCTATGTTGATTGTGAGTAAACATCTGCAAGAGTCTGGCAAGGAACAGTGGAAAGATGTTCAGCACCCCACTCAGCAATAATGTGTGATTATTCCGTAATACCATCTGTTTTTCCTCGAGTAACATAATGTTTCGTTTCCAGAGTCGGTGGCATCCGTTAGGTTACAATGAATCATGAATCATGCATATATTATGAGTCTGAATCGCGCTAGTGGCATATATGTTTCTCACAATGTTAGTATTATTTTGCACGATCCCTTTAATTTTATAATTTTGAAACTTTCATGGAAAGTACTACAAAATAAATTGTAAATACTTTTTTTAAATATAAAATGCAGATTGGATTAATGTTGGTTTATGAATCCGAATTCTGTCAGTGAGTGTACATTTTCCATCGGAGCTCCTATAGTTTGCTTGATTTGAGGACTTGTCCGTAGACCAGTCAGTGTCTCTTAGATTTCATGCACATCCTGACAGGGTTGACTTTATGTTGAAACCAATCACATTTGACCGGCTGTCCAGTGTATTTAGTCAGCAGATGTGCCATTGTTTAAAATCTTCTAAATTGCATACAATAGCAGAATAAAATAAAATTATAAAAATCACTTCTAATATTAAAAATAAAAACAAACAAACAGAAACGGCAGAAAAGAGAAACAAAAACAGGTGGTTCATAAAATATTAGCTTAAACTTTGGATGTTTAACAGTAGTGTGGCTGTTGAAACATTTAAGAACAATCTTGGCCAGTTCGTGGTGAACTAACAACTGTATGTACTTGCGGTTAAGAGTTAAGGATGGTGCAGTCTAAGAAATCAGTGCATCCTATCTGCAATAAATTTTTTGTTATAGAAGTATAGCTCATACTGAATTGACAGAAATAACAATTAAATTAACGTATTTGCTTCTCGTAACTATTTTTGACGACTGATTCAAATGCAAGTAAACGTATCCTATTTTTGGTGGACTGTACAAACTCATTTTGACTTCAAGCAGAGCCCCAATCTAAATACATCGATATCACTTCACCAATAGATAAAACACAATTCTTAAAGAATGGAACAAAATAAGAAAACCTAAGGGCGAGAATTACAATAGCGGGCCTGTAATCCCTCAGGAATTCAGGTGCAATGAAATTGTCATCCAATTTCAAATTACCAGTAAGTCTCGTTTAATTACCAGTTCCATTGCCCTCAGGGTTACATGCTATTTTAGAGTCAATATATCCCATAGAAACGGATAACAAGCAATGCTGTATACTATCCCAAAAAGTATAAAATTAAGGTGCAATAACTGTAAAGACAATTGAAGAGACTCACAAACATCTGAAAATATATTGAACTAAGTGTGCAGCTATAACAGGTAAATGATGAAAATACAAAGAAAAATACTGCGCTAGTTAAGCATACACACTTTTACTGGCGTTTGGAAATATTTACTAACAACATAGTCTTTGTGCCAACCTACAGTACTTTAAATAGTATTCACAGGTACTTCCAAGGCTGCAACAGGAGAGCAAGATGTATGTCTGGTACTATGTGGAGAAAAGCCGATATCAACTCCTGCTGCCTGCATAACTCATTTTATCCAATTTGCTATCTTGTTGTCACGCGCTTGTGTGCTTCTTGAACAATAATAAACAGTGATGTTTCATTCCCACAGATTTCACTAGTTCTCTGCAAATAGTTTTGTAATGTTATCAATACCTTTTAGCTAGGATCTATGGAGTATGAAGTAATACATAATTCTGAAAATGAACGCCTGGTATAGATGGTTTAAGTAAATCCCTGAGGCGAATATTTACACTAGAATCACAAATAACAATTCTAATATCTACAAGATACAATGTGTGCTTTCTGCACCCGTTCAGAATAGCCAAAAGAATGATCACCTTAATTTGTTTTAAAGACAATAACGTGAGTGGAAAAAGTTGTTTCAGATAATGCAAGACCAGGGTTACACCCATGCTGTGGAATATCTTGGCAGCTCAGGGCGGGAATGAAAACATCTTAAAGAAATCTACGAATTAATGGGCTTGTACGAACCGACGTTACATTGTCACATGTGAACATTGACAAAATGCAGACCTAATTGTGCAGAGGGCGTTTTATCCCAGTCCCGAGTTGTAAGGTGCCGTCAAAATTCCAGGACTATGTTGGCAGATATTGTAACAGGATCACAATGCCTTTCGTGTCAAGATCACATCCATTTCTATATACAAGTCCAATGTTTTCTGGTCAGGTCTCGCCAGTTTTGGAATAAGGATGTGACGGGTTGCATGGGTGATATCGACCCCACTTGGAACCAGAAAACTGAACAATACGAGAACCTACTCTCTGGGCCTGAGTGATGTGTTAGAGTTTTTGGCCTAATACATTCCAAAAACCAGATACTTGGAAACTTTCTTTCGAGTACCACAAAATAGCCCATATTGACCAATCGATTCAAGCAGAATGATGAATGGCGTCTGTGCGAAAATTCATAATGAATGAAAGAAAGCAGACGGTATGCAGGCGCACTATATTCCAGAAACTTTATACGATACAACAAGGAGCAGTAACGACAACTGGCACCATTGCAAATATCATCATTTGACCTTGTCCCATATTTATGGGCTACATTTGGTAACAATCATGCTAGTACAATTAATGGGACTCTTTCACGTATAAATTCTTTGACCTTATATACATGAACCAGACAGAAAATGACTATTACACTGCCAGCAACTAAATTTGAGATCGGAGGGCCAATATTTGCATCTGCTTCAGAGAAAATCGCCAGATAGGACAGAACCCGGCGCTGACCTGATGTGGCTATGCTGGATGAAGAAATTCCTTTCTGGTTTGAAGAGGAGGATTTCAATCTTGCCAATGTAGAATTATATGTTGAGGATGATGACTAAGTCTGCAATTGCAATATATGAGTGCGTGCACTGCCTACATGTGAGACGCCGTTAAAAGTGTTCGACATGACAGCACCAATCTCAGAATCCGACGAAATTTGATCTGGCGATTCAATAAAAAAAAAATAGAATTGTGCGGGTCGCATTATACGTCAGAAATATCTGCCTTGCCTCAAGCCGGCGATGAAACCACAACCAAGAAGCTCAACAGTGGCGGGAGCTGAAAGTTTTCTTCGCTAACTCTGTAATAGATGCAGCTAACTCGCGACTAGTCTCTGCCAGTTTCTGTACAAATGTATAATATTGCTGCAACTGTTGTTGGACACCATCGTTAAAGTGCACTTTATGTGTGAAATTGGTAATTGTTGACAACGAAGACGTTTGAATGTCACATGTTGCTGTTGAAGTGTCTCGATAGACCATTTGATACGAAGAGGCAACAGTCGTCATGCACTCATTTTTATACAATGTAGCCGAAGGCACTAACGGTTCAATGATGATCACATTTTCAGGTGGAATCATTTTTTCTATGTCCGCTGCTTTGCTTGAGCTATATGACGTTTAAGTTGTTGTTTCACCCTTGATTTATGCTTCCTACATTTGGTTTCGGTGTTCTCCCTTTTGGAAAAAAATGAACGGCTGTGCGCCACAATTCGCCATTGCATTATAGATGTTCGCCTGCAGACAAATTTAAGTGTAAATGGCAGGATTAACGTCAAGTCATCCAGCCACGAATTTAGTACCAAAAGTACGGGAATTCACGTTTGTTTCAAAGAAAAGTACTATTTTCAAAGGAAACTTGGGATCGTCGAAAAAAAAATCACAGAATAAAGTCCTATAAGTGCTCAAAACTATTAACAAGCTCACTTGGACAAAGCACGGACCAATCACGTGACTCTACGTCATTTCCTGTAGCCCCGAGGATATTCAGTGGAAATTGATGTGAACACCAGCAAACCCTAATAAGAATAATAATGTCTTGCTTTGGATGATAATGTCACACGTTCCTAACAAAATTCAGTAACGGACAAACTTTTTCTCTCCCATGCATGAGAAGCTACAAATGTATACGTTTATCTCACTGCAGATGCTGCTATACTAATTTTGTTCCAAGCATATGTCCTTCATTGATCTACATGTCTGATTTAATCCAGTACATTTGATTAAATCCAGTGCGTTAGTCATAAGTTCAGGTAAACCATGACTATCTTGCTTGTATTAGGTACTAACCAGAACAGAACATGTACAACACTCAGCCTAGGTTTTGTTGCATTTTCAAACAGTTATTGTATTCGAATGAACTGACCTGACTTTTTTGTACAATAAACCTTTCTAGAACAATTCCAATCACCTTTTACTTTGTAGTGCCGCGCTAAAGTAAACAGGCTTATCTCAGTGAACATTATATTTTCTATTCAGGCTTTTACACAGCTTTCTGTTGAGTGCAAGTAACATTCTTCGCTGGTCAGCATGTCTTCTGGAAAGTCAGATGCAAAAATATTAATGCTTTTCTTAGAGGCTACAAAATAATGCAATAACAGTTGATTGGCTCGTTATATATCATGAAACTTGCAGCAGCAGTCGAACTGATGCAGTCTCAGTTGTAGGTTCTGTCCAGCCTGGCTCTCTCCCTGCAGATTCTAATACTATGCGAATCATTAGATCAACTTCACTGGTCCAAGGGTTGTATGTAATGTCAATATGTACTTATTACACTAAGTATAGACTACAAAATATGGTTAATAACAAGCAGACTTCACCTTACTTGATGCTAAATTACCGTTGTCAAGAATTGTTCAGAAAATAGGAAGAGTAATGCAATTACAAAGGAAATATTTTTGTATTTTTATATTCCTGACACTTATTGTTTACTTTGTTACATTATTATGATACTATTGAATCTGAATTTACTTGCAAATATTTTTAACCGTCGTATGGTAATATTAAGTGTCAAATGATTTTATTGATATTTGCTTAAAGAGGAAACCTTCCTTGTAACTTGTCCTAATTCTCCTAGCAATATATTGTTATGACTCATAATAAATCAGCTATTTCAACACAAAAGAGACATCCTGATTTAACTGTTTATAAATCCTGTGAATTAGAACTCTTATTATGTCGACTAATATTAACATTTCCGAATGTCTTCTGTTTTTATTTTTCTCAAGTAAGTAAACGCCTTCCATAGGGTGTCAGTATTAATGTTGACTATAGGACCTTTCAGTTTGTTCTTTCCAAAATGTGCCAAATTGCAATAATATGTTGATTATTCTATGAAATAGTACACAAGAAGTTTTCATTATCTTTGGTTACGTAGCCACACCAGACAGTATACATTCAATGACAGTCTTTCGTCTGAAAAGAAACTATAACCTATCTTCATCTCTGAACGAGAATGTACAATTTTCAGAACCTTCGCTCCATCCCAACATATTTTACAATATATATAAATTTAGAACCAAGTTGAGCTTATTTTTAGTTTTGTTCCAAGGCACAATGATGGGATTATTATTACTTTTTGAGAATGGAAATATTCGTAATTTTATTTTAGTTTTCATTAATGTCATTAATATAATTCGAATGCCGTCAATATATTTTGGTAATAGAGAGGAAGCATTTTGTGTTCAGGCACATATCTATAAAATGTGATGGAGCTTGTCATCATCAACTACTATATAGTCCTAATTATCTATCTATCTCTATCTATCTATCTATCTATCTATCTATATATATATATATATATATATATATATATATATATATATATATATATATATATATATATATACACACACACACACACACACACAATAATAACACAACTTTGCTTATCGAACCTTCAGAAAACCAAACTCAAATGCAAATCATAAAATATTTTCGGCTTAATGAGTTAATTTAATTTATAAAAGGGACATTTTGGACAAGGAAACAATATTAGTCTCAAGGGGATTTAGGTTTAGACAGGTTTTGGAATCACGCAGTTTAGATATATTTAAAAGTTTGTCATTCTAGTACATCAGCTGCATGAAGTTGCCTTCTCTAACGTGATGTACAAAATCTTTGATATCTGTAGATGCTAATTATTGAAGCCAAAAATAATATTTTTACAAACTATCCTGTTCCATCCGATATTGATTTCTTTTGAGGCAGGTTGTGCGATTTGGGTTAGCCAACGCAGCGGGACGAAGGACAGCTTACCCGAAAGAGGTCTTTATACGTTCGACTTGCCTATACTCTTTATATACTGTTTCAGTATCGTTGAAAAAAGGTATCTCTTCCTTTATATTTTGATGACGCCTGGACCTCAGTTTTCCCAGTGATGAAAGCATTATTGCTAGAAGGAACAGGAAAGGACCTTACTTTAGGCGATAATTATAATCTTTAGGTGGGTCTTTGCAAACATTGGCTTTGCTACATTTTGTCAATGAATAATGGTTTATGTAGCATCGTGAATGCAGTGTTGCAGTACAGTTATCTCTGTCGATTATAAGCTACATCTTGTAAGGAACTTTTTTTTAACGTACTCGTGCCAAATATGTTAAACATTATTGTCACACAGTCCATAAAGTGGTTAACGAATCAAAATCTCTGTTCACCTTTATTTGTAATGATGGCTTTGTAGAAAGCTGCATTAATTTTATGATCTCCAAACGAGGACTAACATCAGAAAGTATCAGTGAAATCTAGCACTTTTTAAAATCTCTTTCGACATATCATCGTACGTGCTAATGTCTTAATTTTAAGACTGTGTTGTATGTTTTACACATGCTCTCTGTTATTCTTCTAACTTCCGTTTATTAAGATTCATTATCCCAGCGTGTGGTTAATCCCTCTTGTTGTATCCAGATGCCTCACTTTGGCAGCCGGTCCACATCACTTTAATTCACAATGATTTGTTTGAAGCCAAAAGCATGTTGGTTTATTTCTTAGCGTGCAGTGCTGTACAGCTCGCCATTCCAAAAACTCTAAGCTGCAAAGAGATCCATATATATATATATATATATATATATATATATATATATATATATATATATATATATATATATATATATATATATATATATATATATATATATATATATATATATAGATGTGTGTGTGTGTGTATATATATATATGTATATATACATGTACTTCTCAGTATGGCATGGCTGAAGCTTCCGTAGTGAAGTATACTATTCATCAGTAACAGCAGCCCAAAATTGTCCACCACGTACTTGTGTAAAATGCAATTTTCCCCTGTTTCAATTTTTACTGTGCAACAACATTTAATATATATATCCTAAAAATGTGAGCGCATTTACATTATCGCACAGCATGTAACCCAGCACAGGCCTGTCGTCTGCTATGTTTTCTATTAACGATGATTCAGCACATTTAGTTATGAAGACCACTTTAACGTGAATGACACACCCCTTCCAAACAGCAAGTTGAGGTTACCACAACAATTGTATTTAAAGTTCATGGTACGTCTTTTTGTGGGATCAAGAGTGAACGCCCTTTAGTAAATACTGACATTATGATCAGTCACATAAAGTTTACGGACCTACATGAGCGGATCTGATTTGCAGCGGTTATCTGGTTTGATTTCTGTCAACACTTGATTGACCGATCAGGCCAGTTTGTGCTCTAAAGTCTCCGTGGCACACTGGAGTGGAGATGACGTTTAGGATTGCTTGATCAACATAACACGAGCTGAATTTCCAAGATTTACGCTGCTCGTGCTTCTGCTATTCTCTTCAGCGCTTGTAGGTTCAGTAAGGTTGAAAGTGAAACGTGCGAGATCTTCCCAAGGCTCATGGTAAATGTTTCAAGGATGACTTCAATGAATCTTTGAAGCGTTTCATCTGGCCTCCCTGAGATCGCTTTCCCTCCTTCAAGTTGTCGTAGAATATATTATTTGTAGTAGTTCGTTGGACAACATGGTTATGTGACCTCCTCATCGCATCTGTGGTTTCATCAGCAGGGTGTGGATGATTGGAATGCCTGCCATTTTAAGATTCTCAGAGTCTGTGAGTTTGTCCTTTCGTTTATCCTAATCGATCTATTCAGGCAGACCTTACTAAAATGGTTCTGTTTCTTGGAATTACATCTTTGTAATGTCCAAATTCACACACATACAGCATGGTCGGCAACATAGTGGCTTTGTAGAATGTCGGCTTTGTTTCTAGACTGGTTCCTCTGCGCTCCTACAAGTATGTGTGTAGACTGCCAAAGGCCACGCTCCCTTGTTCGATGCCGACATTAGTTTCGTCATCGATGTGGGCTCCATGTGACATTATACTGAGGTAGTAGGTGAACTTGTCTACTGCATGGAGGGTATGACAATTCACTGTGATAATAATCTCTGCGTAATGCTTTCCTGGTGCAATCTGATGCATCGACTCTGCCTTCTCTGTACTGATTGTAAGACCTACGGTCAATGTACCGTTACATATCAAACTCTGATTTCACTTTGACGAAGCAGACGTCAGCAAATAGATCATGAGCAGTTACTTGGTGTAACTTAGTCTTCGCTCGCTGTCTCCTCAGAATAAATAACTTGTCATCAATCCGCCAGTGCCATAGTCACTTAAAGCATAAAATGTCATATTGAAGAGGGGTAGGGCAAAAATGCAACCTAGCTTGATTCCATTGGTGACACGGAATGGTTCAGTTACTCATCGTCATCCACGACGTGAGCAAGCATGCCATCATTGACTTGTAGACCCATTGTGATGAATTTTCTGGGCATCCAAATCTACACATTTGTTTCAGAGACCCCAAGATTGACTGTGTCAAAGGTTCTTTTCATGTCCACAAAAATCGCGTACAGTTTTATAATTCTGTTCCTGGCATTTCTCCTTTAGTTGACGAATTGCAAATACTATATATATATATATATATATATATATATATATATATATATATATATATATATATATATATATATATATATATATATATATATCGTACTTTGTTGAAGCCACGCTGACCCTAATGCATGAGCCCATGATCTATGTGATACACACGGTGATTCAGCATAATTCTTGCGAGGAATTTGCTGACTATTGACAGAAAGGAGATGTCCCGTTTATTGTCACATTCCGCTTGTACAAGATGATGATGCATGCATTTTGGAGTCATGGGGTACGCTCCTTGAGTCCACATTGGTTAGAAATGTTCATAGTTGGTGATTAGGAGATCGTGTTGAGCGTGTTTCCACACTACGAGGAGTCCGTTGTTGTTTCATTGGTCGATGCTATTTGTGCCCCCAACACCTAACCATATCTTGTCTTATGTGCCAACTCTAGCACTGAGGTAGCCAAGGATGATGAATTTGTCTGCCATTTACACTTCTGCAAGTAAAGACGCCAGGTCTCTATAAAATATGTCCTTGATCTCATCAGGATTGGTTATGGTATGCGCATAGTCGCTGGTGATAGTTGCCTGTCATTTCGGACAGTGAGAGTCTCGTTTGCTTGCTGACTAGATGATTTGATGGCAAACAAACACTAGCTTCACATTGTTCTATTTACTTTGGCCACTCCAGAAAAGCTGTATCCGTCGCTTACTTCAGTTATCCTTCCTCAACTAGGCGAGTGTCACTCACATCTGATGTATGGATGGTGACTATGGCCAGCTCTCTACCAAACTAGAGACGTTCTTCTTTTTTGTCTATCAGCTGACTCACTGTCCACTAGTGTGAACAAATTCGAGGCACCGGCGATGAGTGGCATCACCTTTGTCTTGTGTGTAATGCTCGGTCCTACTGCACCTAATCTGATGCCGTCTGCTTTCCATCCAGATTTATCATTTGCCTTCACAGTGGTCGGGGGTGAGTGATGAGCGTATCTTCGCGGCTGCCTGAACTAAACTGAGAGGTCTTTCCAAATGGTGGCTGCTGTAGCTATATACTCTGGACAGCTGTCGCAAATAGTGCTACTTTGGTTCATAACTTTACCGAAAAAACGACGTAGTTGACTTCACCAGCATCTATCAAGGGTTTGAGCGACTGTCATTGTTAAGCGATGATTGGTGTTTGTTCATTCACTGAATGAGAGGCGACTTCTTGTAGTTGCAAAATGGGGAAGATGACAAGGAACCAGAACAATGCTATGAAGACAATACCCGCACCCAATCCAGATTATATAACAGTTATGGCACCGGAAGTGAGAAAAGTCTCACCGGATTGTATTACATCGACCAGGTACTACATTAAAAAATTTCTTCCATTCTTTGAAAGACAGTCTGGAACTGAATTTCAACAATATAATGCAAGTGTGCATGACATTACGGCTCAGAAACGGTATTACAGTCCAGCTTCTATAAAGCATTAGAGGGTCGACTTTGGAAGATACCTGTGCTCTACACGTCAGCAGAATCGGATTATTGTCCGGCTCCAAGCTGCTTTGCCCACATAATGATACAACCTTCCTCAATGACTTAATTTCCATTAAGACAGAGCTATACGTATTAGTTTGCCCCAAATGAGGAGATGCAATTTTTAGTCTGGAGAAGAAATTATACAAAATTGCAGAATATGTGTTGTATTAGGCATATTGAAGTTGAATGTTGATAATTTGTCGACCAATGAAATGCTAATGATTTCACATTCTTCACAAATATGTTTTGAATAAAGTTTGTTCGATTGATTGTACGTGTATCGCTGGCATTTCAATAATGAGTTGACCATTGCTGTTGAATATTGATTTGTAGTAACATTGTTCATTGTTTTCATCAAAAGATTTGAATGTGCTGGTATAACTACTATTTCGTTATGATTCATGTAAACATTTGAAACATCCTCGAATAAGGATGCTTTTCTTATTTTTAGATTTATTTTCACAAGTAGTTGCGCTGCAAACTTGTGAAACATTACACTACAATAGTCAATGTGTTTTTCGTATATATCCTACAGAAATAATTTACCTAATGTATAACAATTTATATAATAGATAACAGCTTCCAAAGAAAACACTACTCAGAGAGTATATATATATATATATATATATATATATATATATATATATATATATATATATATATATATATATATAGAGAGAGAGAGAGAGAGAGAGAGAGAGAGAGAGAGACTTCAAAACAGAAGCATACGGGAGTCGTCTCAGATATATGTCTGCTTTGATCCCTTACATACATAATCGGTTTAATCATGGAGAACCAGAACGAAGTTATTTATCAAAGGATTGATAAAAATGAAATTTGCAAAGCAATAACATTCTAGAACTAATCTAATTATAGATGATTTATTTTATAAGCTCGGACACTATACGATTTCGGATATTACAAGGCGCAACTTTTGCGCGAGATTAATATCTACACGCAGTATTACTAGCACTAGTCACTTTATTATACCGTTAGTGAGGAAGCCATGTTGCCTTATTTTATTATTTTCTTTAACTTTTAATTCGCGATTCACATTGAGTAACATGACACGCAGAGGTTAACAGCAGACAACAGTGTATAATGAACAGGAAACATTCGATATGTTATTAAAATATGCAATTCAATATGCAATAAAATAATCTAATCCAAATTACATTCTGACTTAAACAGTGTTGCCTGATTTTATCCTATCGGATTAAATGAAACTTCGGAAACGTGTGATATAAGACAGAATGCGACAACGGCCCACCACGCTGCCTGATTAGAGTTTGTGTCTAATCTTGTATGGTGGAGAAACTTTTATTCATAGTTTTATATTTTGTAACGGTCAACTAAGTATAATATTTTACTATACATTTCATAGCAATCTTATCTTAAGATTCACCGGTCGCCACACTTTTATTACTTTTCTCGCCCTTTAAGCGATATCACTTTGGAACTGCTTTCTTTTCCCATTTAGAAAATATATCTGCCCTTAAATATGTTATTCAGATCTGTATTTCCATATTTAGGAGTATCTCATTTTTCCTTTTCTTTCCTTTCTTTTCTTCTCCTTCTTCTTCTTCGTCTTCGTCTTCTTCTTCGGCTCTTACTCCCCCACCTGCGCTATCCGTCTCTCAGAATAAGCACAGATCATTAAATGTGAAATAAAAACTGTAGACGCTATAACATATAGTTTTTAATCGATAAGGAGGTGCATTAAAAAAAGACCATAGATGAACTCCAAAGAAAAAAATGTAGGCTTCAAATATTAACTTTTTTAATTAATTTTATATTATTTTATATTAACCCCGTAATAGGTTGACCACTGGGTCTGGGAACCATCACAAGGTCATATTACAATGAAACATTTCTGGTCATCAGATAACCTAGGGATAATAAATATAATCCTCAGAAAAAGAAAACACACACACACAGTCACGCACACATGCTTATCACACAATCTAGGTGACATGGACTTTGTGATATTACAGTGTTTTGTTCTTGTTTGCCATCAAATCAGATACAAGTAAGATATTCATTATTGGGGAAGAAATTGTTCCTCTTTTTTATTTACCTTAGCAGTGTATTTTTCAATGTTCTTATGCATTGCAACTATTTGCTTAAGAGGAAAAATAGAAGGCTTTTTCATATTGAATCTGCAAGTATAAATAAAATATTTTGCCAAAATAAGCAAGAAATTACACAAACTGTCCAGTTGTTCACTTCCTAAAAATGTTTTTGACAAATGTACAATATTTGGGCAAAAAGGTATTTTAAAAAAGGTACCAGAACTGAAGTAATATTGCAATCATAGAAGAGATGCTCAATACTTTCATTTTCACTCTTACAGATAGTTCATTTGTTGTCGTCTAATATGTTAATTCTTTTCAGAAAATCATTAGTATCGATTATTCTATTGGATTAATTTAAAGTTAAAAGAGGTCAACTTGGTATCCTTGGTACAGCATTTCGCCCGGCTATAAATCTCAGATCACTCCTCACTACTTATATTTTTATTAAATACTTGCATCCAAGTTTCTTGCTTAGCAGTGTGTTGCCTTGTAGCTTTTATTAAAAGATCTTTGTAAACAAACTTGAATGGATTTTGTTTTTGCAAGTGCCTTATTTTATCCCCCTGCTTATTAAAATTAATATGCACTAAATGTTTTTTTTTTTTATGGCGTCTTTCCATCCGTTTGGAATTTTGGATATTAAGGAGAAGTATTTTAAGAAATCGTCTCTTCTAGTTTTTTGTTTTTATTGTTTCAAAAGGTATTAATTTCCGTGATCATCTACTAGATCATTCAGAATTTCAAAACCGACTTCTGTCCAGGATTTGTATTGATAGAACATTTCAGGAGGGGCAAAGTTTGAAATACTCGTGGATATATAGTCGTTTGGTTCCTCTTTCCAATTAGATACTGTCAAAATTACATCTCTCCAAAAACTTTTTTTAATGAGCTTACTAAATTCTTCTAATTTCCTTCTCCCTAAATTCAAAATATCTTTTTTATTTCTGAGTATAATTGTGTTGACTATTTTCCTTTTCCAGTAATCTTTTTACCCATCTTATCTTAATATTCCTAATGAATTAAATATGTGTATCATATTTACTCCTCCCTCGTTTTCTGGCGAAACTAGTATATCACGTTTTATTCTCTCTACTTTTCCACCCCATACAAATTTCAATAATGCGTGATTTTGTTCTGCTTCAACTTTTTATGATGGAGTTGGAAGTGCTGAAAAAAGATGTATGAATATGGGCAGAACAAGAGTTTTTATAACAATTAACTTATTAACTACTGACATATGTCTTTAACTCCAGCTTGCCAGTATTCCTTTTGCCTCTTTAGTTTCTTCATATAAATAATATCTACCATTTATTGTAAATCTGGAGAAAAATATATGCCAAGGAGTGTAAAGTTAGAAGAGGACCAAATTAGGCCCATTTCGGAACATATTCGTTCATTGGAAAATTTGCTGTTTCCAATCCAAGTAGCTTTTGTTTTTGTTATGTTACATTTAAGTACAGATAACAGAAGAAAAAAAACCATGCAATATATTCATAGCTGCTTTAAGAGAAAGTTGAGATCCATTAAGAAGAATAAAAGTGTCATCGGCACACTGACCCAATTTATATTCACTGACTTCAAAGATCAGTCCCCGTACGTCCATATTTTGCTTTAAAGTTATAGCTAAAATCTCAACACCAATGATAAACAAATAAGGTGCAAGGGGATCTCCTTGACGACATCCTCTTTCAAGTCTGAAAAAGATGACATATGCCCATTATTTATAACACAACTTTTAGAGTCATTACAAAACAGTTTAAACCACTTACAAACGGAATCACCAAAGTTAAAAGATTGTAAAGCTTCTTCCATAAAACTCCAATTAATTGAGTCAAAGGCGTTTTCAAGGTCTATTAACAATAATCAACCATATATATTTTCATTCTCAAGTTGGTCAATGATATCGTATAATAGCCTGGTATTTTCTTCAAAGAATCTACCCTTCATATATCCTTTCTGAGTATCACTGATTATTGATGGAAGACACTTTTTAATCCTAGCTGCAATGGCTCCGAAGCAATCTTATAGTCAATATTTAAAAGCGATATAGGTCTCCAGTTTTTAAAACATCTTTTGTCTTTTTCTTCCTTTGGTAGACATGTGATGACTCCTTAAGTCTGAAAATCTTAAGGTTTTCCTACAGTATATCCGTAATTTATTGACCTAAATATAAATCCCCCCAGAGACTTCCAAAAGAAGCTATAAAACTCTACAGTGAATCCATCTGAGCCAGGACTTTTTCCATTTTCCATCCGTTTTAGAGACATACCGTATTCATTAATTGTAAGCAGACCCTCGCATGATTCTCTTTCCTCTTGACTAAGTTTAATATTGTGATTAAAAAATATATTTCGAGTTTCTTGAGTAGCCTCGTCATCAAGCTGAGCAATTCTACTTTTGTACAATTTCATATAAAACTGTTTCTGAGCTTCTAAAATATCTATTTGGTCAGATATATTTGTCCCATCATCCAAACAAAATTCCTTTATTGTCTTATTGACATAGTTTCTTTTTTCAAGATTTTAAAAGTACATTGTGCTTTTTTCCCCAAATTCGTACCATCTAGCTTTAGATCTTAATATAACACCTTCTATGTATTTATTCATAGATTCCTCTAATTCTGCTTTTTTCTCTCTTAATTTTCCTTAGTTTCCCCATCTATGTTATTTGACAGTTCCACCCTGAATTTCTAATATTTCCTGCTCAATTTTCTTTAATTTTCCCGTTTTTCTTTTGTTTTCCTAATAGAATAACATATATATTCAGATCTTATTTTCATTTTCAAAATTTCAAAGAACAGTTGATCATTACAGGAAAGAGAAACATGAAGATAGTCATCTTTATTTCCCCCCTACATAATATTCATTTACAGTGTCAGTTATATACTTTTTGACCAAGTCAGTATATTCAGTGTTCCTCAACAGTTGTACATTAAATTTCCAATATCCTTTTCGCATGGACACGTTGAAAAAGCCACAGTCCAAACAATAGCTGAATCATCAGTCTTATATTCTGGTAAGATACACGCATTAGCTGTATTCATATGAATGTCATCCGATGCAAGAAAGTAATCTAATATACTTTGTTTCAAGGAGATTTTTGCCTCCAGCTATACAACTTTAAGTCTTGATTGGAATTTCGCCTGGGATCAATAAATTTCAATTAATTTTTCAGATCTTGAATCGCTGCCCTAGACTGTTGGTGATTGTCATGTAAAATATTATGAATATCCAAATCTAAGTCTTGAACCGTATTCCAGTCTCCGTACATTATAACTGATGAGTTCTCAAAAAATAAAATCTCCTCCTTTAACTTTCTAAAAAAGCTAGGATAATCATCATTATAACCATACAAATTCACGAGGGTTATTCTGTTGCCATTAATTGTAATATCTAAAATAACTAATCTTCCTTGAATGTCACATCTTTCTCTATGAATTACGAATTCAATAGTATGTCTACAAAATGTTGCAACCCCAGCACTATTACTAGAGCAGTGGCTAAATATACAGTTGTACCCCCATTCACTGCCTATACTATTTCACCGTTCTTTGTACTATGAGTTTCTTGCAAGCATGCTATAGATACATTATTTTGTTTTACTCAGTGGCAAATGTCCCTTCGTTTAATGACTTAACCTTGCATGTCTCTAACATTTATTGATACAATTTTCATGCTATTATCCATGAAAACAAGAGAAATTTTACATATACATGTTCTTGTTTAGGAATGTATGAAATAATTATCACCTTGAGTTTACCATATGTATGGCTTTCACACTCACACAGAATATAAACATCCATAATAAAATCATCCATGGTGTTAACAGTACATGTAGTACATGCTGTAGATTTGGCTGCAGTTAGCATTGATACAGCGTACGATAGACAACAAGTGAAGCAACTCCATTTTGCGATAACTCTTATGCACTTCTGACAGACCTTTCCAGAGCTAAGACAGTTTTGTAAACCGACAGGCACATATTAATAAGAGTATAAATTAGAAACTAATGAATGAAAGAAGGGGGGTAAAAGGGAAGAAGAAGAAAGTATGCATGAGAACATACATGGAAGTGGTGGCTGATTGAATGAATGAGCAAGAATAGGAGACTGAAAAAAATTAACGTGGATGAGTAGTGTTGAATAAGGCGAATAAACGACTGAGTAAATGAGTGTATATATAAGTGTGTGTGCGATTTGGATTTTTAGCATAGCTTGAACAATTTTTCAGTCATATCGCTGCGATGTCTGCAGTGTTGCAGTTTATCGTGATGTCTAGCAAACATGTAGCATGTTGTCCCACCCAGTCACATTATCCTGACACCAGGCCGACCAGTCCTAACACTAACCTCTTAATGCTGAGCGCCAAGCAAGGCAGCTATTAGTACCATTTTTGTAAGTATCTGGTATGAGTCGACCGGGGATCGAGGCGGACGCCCTAACCACTAGGCTACCGGAGCGGTGTATATATGAGTGAAAGATGATTTATGAACTAGTGAGTGGATTAATTAGGGAGAGAAATGACACAATGGATGAACGAATAAACAAATCTATTAATTCATGACAAAACTGGTGAGGGGAAAAAGTAACACATATTAAAACAAAATAGAGTAGAAAAAGGAGTATCAAAACGAAAATTCACATACTTATTTGGCCGATTTCACGAGTTCATAGAGTTGCACATTACACTTTTATTCTAATTCTCTCATTAATTCCATCATAGATGTCACATTTTATTCTTTTTCCTGATTTGGTTTTACCATACCCAGATCCATTTAAAGTACCATGCACAGTCAATTTCCTGATGTCTGGATAATTTATTGTTAAGCTCAGTATTCATCCTGTTCACATCCTCTACCAGTCTAATTCCTTTGTTCTGTTTAAAATCCTTCCGCTTCTTGATAATTGGAAGTTTACAATCCAGACTCCAGACTTTGACATTCACTGGCCGTGGTTGTCCCTGTCTGCCTGGGATCCTATGCACAGCCACTATGCCCCTGTTATCCAAATTAATCTTTGTCACTTCCTTCACCAATTTCGGAATTTTCTCGCGCAGGCTTTCATTTTCCTCCACCTCTAGCCCTAAAACTTTAACGTTCAGCTTCCTTGAACATTGTTTGATTTGGTTTGAAGTCGCACTTGCTTGCTTCGATCTCCTGTTAGAATCTTTCATGTCACTCCTCATTTTATCATTTTCTTTCTTTGCCTCTTGCACTTTTCCTCGCAATTGGTGGTTTTCGAATTCCAGTGAATCGACCCTATCCATCAACTCTCTTGTCCTCTCCTTTACTAACCTTTTATTTTCTACACCTATCTCCTTTCTCAGATCTTCCTTCACATTCTCTAACAATTTCCTCACAATAGTTGAGACAATTTCTGTAAGGTCATTTGTCACCAAATAAGCAATAGCAGATGTGAAATCTGCTTTTGAAATGTTCCTTCTAAGACTTTGCTTTATTTCATCTAAGTCCAGATGAACTGTACTCAAGCTTGATTCGCTCAAACTTGTGTCAGATGCTTCATTGCGGCGCCACTCTGTAATCAGGTTTTTATATGTTGCTTGCCTTGATCTTTCTTTCCACTCATGCTTAGAGATAATCTTGCTTGGACTAATTTTTTCTCACTACTCATCTGGGACATTGACAGTTATTACTCGCCATGTGCAAAACAATCCTTACAATTGATGGACAGGTAGTTGCACTGAAATAAGTAAATGAGTCAAACAAAGCAGGTAGGGAATGTCTCAAAACTGCATCACTAAACTTCATCTCTACTCCATGATAATAGAATTTTGAGTGGAAAAACACATTTTGTTTCAAAATTAAGTACTATCCACCAGTAATGTTATATACCTTGCATTCCTTGGATATTCACATATCATCCCAACAATTATGAACCATTTCACTGTAACAAAATAACCACTTATATCCGCCAAAATCTACAGAGCCTCTTTACTAGCTTCCACCTAAAGCCGCAATTACTGTAATCCTTCTTTAATCAGTTTTACACATGAATGAGTATTGACTGAACTGACGACATACACTTACATGAACTGTTGCTATTCTATACTATGTCACCCATACTTATATTGAAACTATTGCATGTGTACGATAATCTACTACTACTACTTTCTTTAACAAAACGGACACAATTCGAGAAACATTTTTGGAGGGGAAAAAACACACACACACACACACACACTTGCTTCTTTGTGCAGAGAGTCTTCTTTAGGGCCTGATTTTCAACTGGGTGAAGAACAATTTCTTGTGACTTGTGAGATATTGGTCGTGTTTATTCCGTCCTCAAAAACAAGATATCAACTCCTCTACCACTACTCTGGGTATGTTTTAGAAATGCAACCAAAAACTTGTGTTACCTTTAATTGTTCTTTGTGTGCTGGCGACCTTACTGATGAGGAGGGAAACAAACCTACATTTAGAATTCAAGCATACCTAGGGTTGTCAAAACACCTGAATTATGTCTTTGAGCAAACCATATTTCTGGCCACGAGTGTGAAAACATATCCCAGTTCAAAACAGTTGTACTCAGCTGAAGAATTGCCGATTACGTACAATTTAGTTAAATGTTGCAAAAGTCAATGGATCTGTCCTCATACTAGGGTTGGCTAGGGAATAGTGATTGGCTAATCACTGCTAAAGTTAGTGGAATTTGGGTCAAGTGGTCCGTTAATCAGGTACGTTACACTGTATAACGAACCTGAAACAGCCACAAGTTCAACAATTTTTTAAATTTATTTTAATTCAAACTCTTTTTGCAGGTTCAGTAAATAATTGCATGTTTTACCTGAAGTGACGTCCACGTCCAAATGAAAACGAAAACATTGCTTATCTAATAGTATTGAAAATCTGAGCTGGGTTACACGAACAATGTTGCAACTCGATATTTCTGAACGTACCTCGATACATAACTGGTTATACCGCAATTATATTAAGGACCAACAATGCAAAGCTCTGGGGCAGGGTTCTGACACTTTTTTGTTTTATTTTGGCTTGTCAAAAGCTGGGAGAAAAAAACTCTTTTTTCTGATTTATATTAATTATCTTCAGATGTAAGAAAAGAACATATATCTGATTTACAGCAAATAAACACGATATTATATCCAAGATAGTATTATCTTCAGATAAAAGAAAAGACAATTTTCAGCTCCTAAGAAAATCACAGCATCCCCCTTTTTTAAAATTAAATAGTATATTTTTGCATCGTCTCCATTGGTTGATCTATTCGTCCAATTACGTCATTCAGATTTCAGTGAAGCTTGAACATCAACTACACACTGAATAAACACTCGTAAGAAACTTAACAGGATTCATAAACTATGAAGTTTGTAAATCAATTGCTTGGTGCATGAAGGGCCGTAGCAAAGATATGCTTTGCAAATTTAATAAATTATCGGATCCTGTAAAATAACGATTTAAAATAGAGAAATAAATGATAACGAATGTCAGGAAGTACAGAACATAACTTTATTTAAACCACTGTTTACAAATTATATAAAAGCGCATGAATACATACATGATTAGTTCCTCTCAAGTGTTATAAACTCATAGCTTCTCATTTTCTGCGTCAAATGATCCAGTTTTAACCAGTCTGTTGGCTGAGTACGAAGACTAGATAAAAATGCGCCTTAAACTCATGTAGTTATTTTTATGATGCTCCAATCGAGTTATAAAGTAATACTAAGTATAAGCGCGAAATTACATGCGTCTTTACGCTATTTAAACTATACCACTAAACAATACTAATTTGAATATAGCACCAAAAGACTGGATTTTCATATTGTTTTCAGTGTTCGTTAGGTCCCTAGGTTCATGGTTTGTAACGGACATGAAATTCACAAATGACGTACCCGACGGAATATGGTGAATTAACAGTTTATATGCCTACACAGTTGTCGTAAAGGTCTCACTGGACAGTTAGTCTAGTGAATTTTCATCCGACAATAACATATTGCATAAAAACGTGAGTAATTTTACACTGAAGATACAAATAAAACAAACTAATGATTTTTGTAGAAAGCAAGCATGTGATATTTTGACTGTGGCAGTCAGGTTAATTCCTGATACAACTGGTGGCTTTTATACTGAACCAACACTGCCACCAACCCCTCTTTTTGACATTCATTTTTGACGGCAAAAAGCTATTTTGAATATTTTCCTGTGAAAAGGCGGCTAAAAGAATCAGTATGTGCCTTATGCATGAATGCAGTTCACTAGCACTATAACAAATTAGCATACTTTTCATCACCCCTCAGCCATCTCGATTTTTAAATATTTACCTCTGTAGCAGACATACGAAGGGGCCCCGAATTATGGATCACTGCCATCTCACCTCTGTCTGCGGCGGTTCGAGTCTCGGATTCAGCCACTGTGGGTATGTGAGAAAGCTTGCCAGTAGCTTCTCGTGGGTCGGTGGTTCTTTCCTGGGTTTTCCTGGTTCTTTCCTGGGTTCTTCCTCCACCATTAATACAGGCCGCCATGTATAGCCTATCGTGTGCTGAAAAATGGCGTTAAACCCCACAACAACAACAACAACTACAACAGCGGCCCAAGTTACGCATTTGATCTCCAACGTTAGCCTAACTGTGACAGGCATTCACAAAAAAAAAAACCAACCCATTTTCAAGCAATAACTCAAAGTAAATCTAAACCACATTACAGATATAGTTACTGTGTGAATTTATAAATTCTAGGCTTATCATAATAAGGTTCATGACATCTACCTTATTAATTAGGGAGATGTCAAAATACTAAACTATCCAGTCCGACCAAAGCACAAGCCTCACACACCCACACCAACCCCATCTACTTCACCCACCCGGTATTACATACACTGCTTGTGACTGGAGCACAAATACGCAGATTCTTCTATCCAAACGTTTTACGATTTTATTCAATCGGTTGAGAGAAGAATATGTTTTTCATTAAACACACATGTACCGGCAAAATTGCAAAGTCTCTGTCTTTTCTTCGAATTACAATGTAGCAAGTACACGGTACACTCCGATTCCTAGTCGACCATCGCCTTATAGATATGCTGTGATCTCTAGGCGTTGGCCTCGAAGCGAATTTGTAAACATTCATCCTGATAAACAAAACTGAAATAATCTTTTTTTGGCCAAATCTTGCTCGGTGGTCGTGGCAGCTATTTCAATCATTTCGCCTTGCAGCAAACAGACGCAGAGCCGTCCGTTAAAACTGACCGAAATTCCACCGCTCATAGAAGCTGGATGACTTTATCAGTGAATTTTATCTCAAATATTGATTGAAACTTGGACCTTTTATAGCAGGCTGTACACATGTTGTGTAGATATTTATTTTACGAGATCTTTGGGTAGGTTTGTGCTAGATGAATTCGAGCGATGTTGTAATGAGTTCTTGTGTTCTTCCATGAAGCATGTAATAACTCATCTATCAGTGATTCAGGAAATTTTATCTTCGCCTATTAGATATCTTTTCTTCTCATCAGAAGTTGCTTTCATATGAATTAAAAGTGAAACGTGATCTAAGTACATAATACAGTACTATCTAAAAGGAACGGCTTCAGTTGCCTTGACGTAGATTCTTATTTTAAGACAATTAGACAAAAATGCCTATCTAATGCAACGAGAGGGCTATAACTGTTTTTCACACTTACACTCAGGATCATCTTAAATTTGGGTCGCCCTATATAACAACTCTCATATGACCACCTGGGGCAGCATTTTCTTGCACGAGTAATGTTCCTGGGCTGACCTGGGCCGCCTTAACCATTTCACACTGGATCAGATATACTTTTTCCTAGGAGTGCCTATCAATCAAACATTAAGCGATGCTAATCTGTGCTTTCACATACGTAAGCTGATGCTGGTAAGACGATCTTTTATTTGTTATTATTATATGTCACATCGACTGCTTTACTTCATCGAAGTTGATGTGGAAACACTAGTTTTATTATTAGTTGCCACATCGACTGGTTTACTTCATCGACGGTGATGTGCAAACACTATAGTGTTATTATTACAAGTCACATTGACTGCTTTATTTTATCGAAGATGATGTGCAAAACTAGAGCTCAAGATAAATGCTGACGAATATGGAAAACGTGCAGTCTATAGGGAGTTGTATGTACTAAAAAGAACAAGGAAAGTGTCTATTGCATCGCACTTTCAGTTGTATAAGGGTGCTCTACATGAGTGAACTTTTTTTCTTTAATAATGCTACTGAACTGAAATTCCTTTTCTTTCTGCCCTGGATTTCACAACTAAACATGTTTTGGCCTACATCCATAAAACTTAATAGCTGACCACCACATGTTTGCCCACCCCTACCCCCCGAAATAAATTCTGCGGGAGCACCTGTCATCCTTGATATATGTATTAGTACTGTCGGACGATTGTGACATGTTTAGTTCTACTTACATAGTTTTCGTACTGTGGCACATGCAAAGAACTCTCGGTAGGAGCTCACTTACATCATGTTTCCCGTTGGTGGGACCATTATGTAGAGAACAAACTTTTATTTGATGCCTTACTAGGATGCTGTCTCTTTTATTTATCCGTAATTGTTTTTATCTCATCTGTGTTTGATAGAGCAGTCTATTATATTATGAGTCAGGAAAAATCTGTACCTAATTTTTCATTTGGTCCAACAAACTGCAGGTAAATTAGCTATAGTCTATTTCTGGTTACACTTAATTCGTTAATAACAACCTTGCTAGGATACTGTCTCTTTTATTCATCCGTAATTGTCTTTTTATCATCATCTGTGTTTGTTAGAGCAGTCTATTATATTATATGACTCAGAAAAAATCTGTATCTAAATTTTCATTAGGTCCAACACAATGGCTTTGCATACCATCAGTTTGTACGTAAATCAGTTATAGTCTGTTTCTGGTTACACTTAATTCTTTCATAACAACCGACAACCCGGTTGATTTTTTAATGTTGTATGTAGGAAATGATGAGAAAAGGTCTAGCTTTTTATTATTCCCGTTTGTTTTGTTGCAAATTGTTTCATGCATAAAGTTTCATGTAATAGTTCTTAACGTACAAACGTTTTAATGATTAATCAAGTCTTGTGTCCGCATACATAACTTGTGTAGCTGTGTTTTTGTACTAAGACATGCTAGAATTGCGCGATCATTCCCTTTTCAGCGCAGCATTATAGTCCAATCAGGCAATTTTATGGTCGTTATATAAGAGACTTGGAACCATGATCCGTTATTGAACGTTGCTATTTTATAAATTGAAAACTCCTTTGATGTGAACAGAACAGTTTCATAAATGTATGTATCTTATCAAAATGATCATGACACCACTGGCTGGTTTGGTTTCCGTGACTTCGTGAGTGTCTGATGAGGTCAATTTGTGCTCTGAACAGACTGTGGTACACCGGACAGGAGATGCCGCCTGGATGTGCTTGATCAATAGAGGACATGCTGAAGTTATGTGATTTATGCTGCTCATGCTTCTGCACTGCCTCTGCGCTCACCCAATTCAAAGTCAGCAGCTCCAGAGTGTGCAAGGTAGGGCGATTTTGTGCGAGATCTTTGAGGACTCGGGGTTGGTGTTGAGTATTTCAGGGATGACTTCAGGGAATCTTTGATGGTTTCTTCTTAGCATCCTGAGATCGGTTTCTCCTTCAGGTCACCGTAGAAGATATCATATTTAGTGTTCGCTCTTGTAACATCCAGGCAAAGTGGTCTACTCATTTCATCTGTGATTTCATAAGCAGAATGTTGAATGCCCGCCCGTATTAGAACCTCAGTGTCTGGAACCATGTCCTGCTATCATATCATGATAGGTTTCGGCAGGCAGTCCACGTAAATATGGTTTAGTTTCTTGTCATGGCGTCTGTACACCATCCAGGTTTCGCATACATACAGCAGGGTCGGCAACACAATGACCTTGCATACCATCAGTTTTCATTGAAGACCGATGTCTCTGCTCTTCCAAACATTTACGCGTGGTTTTCAACAGGCCACACTTGCTTTAGCAATTATCTCAATGGTCTCGTCATCTACGTGGACTGTACTTGACATTGTAATGTCAGGACACGTGAAATTGTTTAGACTTTTACTGTGATGGTATAGCTCTATGTAAAGCCTTCCTGTTTCAGGTTGGTGCATCACCCGTCTTCTTCATTCTGAATGTCACAAGCTGAAAAGATATGGTACATTCTCTGTTACATGTCAGGCTCAAATGTAGCATTCAGGGAACAGTCTTGAGCACAGCCACTAGCTGTAACTTCGTCTAATCCGATTGAAGAACTTGCCATCAGTCCGGTATATGATGTCTATATCAGTGTTATAGTCACGGATGACATATCAGTAAGCATGGCAGAAAACATCATGATGAAGAAGGTTGGAGTTAACACATATACTTGTCTGGTTCAGCGTTGTTTACGATACGAGCGAAGGAACAGCCGAACCATTACGTTGAATTTTCTGGGGAATCACATTTTTGCAATAATCATCCAGAAGCACACACGACTGACTGTGTCAAAGACTTTGTATGGTTAGGTCGATGAAAATCGTATACAGGTTGGAGTTTTGTTTCTGGCATTACACCAGGAGTTGCCGAGCTGTAATCACCATATCCGTGGACACGCGTCTTTGAATAAAGCCACCTTGACTCTTATACGCAGGAATCCTTGATTTTCCCTGCTATTGACAGCAAGGAGATGCCCCAGTGGTTATCGCAGGATTGTTTGCTGCCTGTCTGCTCGTATAAATGGGAAATACATGCTTCCCCGTCCTCCTCGGATATAGTTCCTTCAGTCCATATTGACTGGAAGAGTTAAGTCAGTTTCTTTGAGATGTGCGAGACTACTCCTTTATAGACTAATCCTGGCATATCTCCTGTTTCAGATACAGTTGAAAGCAGGTTAATTGCTTTCTCAGTTTAAGTCAGCGTAGGAGGATCAGCAAGTGATATTTTTATTTCCGCTTTGGGCAGTCGATCAGTTGCCTCCTCGCTGATAGATGATTGTTGCAGATGTTGTTTCGACCATCTTTGTAGTATATTTTCTTTGTCAGTGAGTTGTACATGTCCTGTCAACACTAAGTATCGAAAATGTTCCTAATGTGTCACGCACATTGTCTTTAAAGTATCATACACATTTTTCGTGTCATTCATGTCTGTGTTGCACTGATTCGCAAATGTCTTGTTTCTCAGTCAACGAGTCTCGAACTCCTCCCTGAGTATGCATTGGGCAATCCTCTTTTGAAGATGTTGAACTAAGCTTTCTTAGGTGATGAAGTGCCAGTCTTAAATGAATGGATGCACTGTTTTCCTCGATATTCTCGGAATTCGCATCGATTGTTCCTAGCTGGTTAACACTTCACCGACAAGTGCTCGCGTCACGTTCTCCTGTTTAAAATTTAAGACAATAACCTTTTTTTGCGTCGTGGTCGTCTGTTCGGCTATATCTGGATACTGAGCTTAGATGCAATGAGCCGGTGGTCTGTCAATCATTTTGTGCTTCTAATTACCTTCGTTACTCGAACATCCTCTCCCTCTCTTCTGACGATGACGTTGGTGATTAGGATATGTGTTCGACGCAAGTCCTTAGTAGAAGGTAGGAGGAGACAGTTATTGTTGAGTTTATTAAAGTCATGTTTTGCCAATGGCACGTGGTCATGTCTGGTGGTATCTTTCATCTCTTGCACTGAAGTCACAAAGAATGATGTGCTTACCTGCCTTCAGCAATTCTGCCATAAGAGATTCCAGAACTTGATCAAAATTGTTTTGGATGTAATCTGGGTTGGTTTTGGTGGATGCATAGGCGCTGGTGATAGCTGCAGACAGTGGGAGTTTCATTGCAATAAACTGTCATTCACGTCCTAGTGGGAGATTTACGAGCTTGCTGACAAGCTGTGATTTGATGTGCAACCCAACACAACCTTCAAATTGCTCTTCTTTACGGTCGATTTAATCTGTAGTTAGGAATATACAGATTGGTTTTAATGATAATATTGCTAATGATGATGATACAATAATAATAATAATAATAATAATAATATAGAGTTAATTTTCTACTTCGTCCATTAGCGACAATTGAATCACTGCATAATGAATTAATTGACTCTAGCATACAACGTCTTGAGTAGTTTATCTCGTGTGTGTGTGTGTGTGTGTGGTAATATACAACGTCTTCAGTAGTTAGTCTCATGTGTGAGTCTCGTAGGATACAAAGTCTTGACTAGCTAGTTTCGTGTGTGTGTGTGTGTGTGTGTTAGTATACAACTTCCTGAGTAGCTAGTCTCATATGTGTGTGTGTGTGTGTGTGTGTGTGTGTATGTGTGTGCGCGTGTGTGGTAGGCGTATCATAAATCAAGTACTCGTTGATTAGATTAACAACACTCGAGGGCGCAATCTAAACATTCTGACCAAAATGGTTAGCGAAGGTTTTAATCATTTCAGTAGAAAAACAATGAATTTACATTTGTGTGTGATGTAGTACAAGAAGTTTTATTTGAACTTTGTGACAGTTAATGAATCCGGATTATTTGTATCTGCGTCAATAGGTTTACAAGTACCAGGTCGTCCTATAGATACGACAAGGAGGACGGCCCACTTTATTCAGAATACAAAATGGCTGAAATGATGCATAAAGAAAAGAAAAGGTTACAAGAAATTAATAACTCAATTACTTGCATATTTTGTTTAACGGTAAGACAACTCCTGGAAAAAGAATGTCTTGAGAATATTTTAGTTACTTCCTTTATCAGTTTTCAAAGTCGTTGGAAAAGTTTTCATTCCACAAGTTGCAATATCATGTGGTAGTGTATCGGAGAGAAGACTGACAGCTTTTCCAACAACTAATTACAAACCCTTTTTATCCCCCAAAAATAGTATGTGCACGTGTGTAATTCATTTTGAATGAAGAGTTTTATCTTTCCATCGAGAAAGAGATGAAATACAGTCTTTTACGTAGAGAAAATGATTATGAATGCTGCTATCATCCTTCTGTGCAAGAAAGCATGGGCTGAACACCTTAGAATAAAGAGATTCCAGTTTCGTGTTGACCTCCTACTGTGTGAGATAGATTTAGTATACACATAAATATATATATTATGACATTCACTTCCGTTCTATTAAGCTTCTTATTCAAGTTTATCATTTTTGTGTCTGTTTCATCAAAATTTCATTATCAGGAATCAATTTGAACAAGATTGTGCTTTGCTAGTAGTCAACAATACTGATAGTACCAATTCCCCATCCAATAAAGCAGTTGCTTGGAAAGAGTATTACGTAATCACCCCGTAGATACTATTTTCTTTGTGTCTTTGATCTTGACATGCTCAATTTGCTGGTTTATCATTAAGACTATTTAGCTTGTCAACACCGAATGTACCTGTTTATTATCAATGTATATACATAATGTGCATGTCTGATTACAATTATCATCAAAGTTAAAGCTGCTTTCCAAATTTTGTGAATTGTCTAAAAGGACATCGTATCAAACACTACGACAGCTCGGTTAATTTTTAGATGTCTGATCTCTTTTGTGTAAATGAATATTTTATTCTTATATCTTTCTTCCTTATTTAGATGTGCAACGAGAATATAGATTCAGCATGCGTACATCTAAAGTCAATAGTACTGTGGATTCCGCATGACGTTCAAAACCATGGTTTTAACGTACTTGTCAGAAGCTACCGAATAAATTTGAATAATCTTCTATTCATTCGTCTTTCTTTTTCTCATATTGCGTTTGGGGTGGGGTGGAGGTGAGTCAGGATGTACAATACAATACTATCTGAAATTTGATAAATACGACCACACTTAAGTTTTCTTCTTTCATACTAAAAGATGAAAACATGGTTTCTACAAATCATGACTGCCAATGTAGGTGTACGTCCAATTTGCTTATATTAACGAGGGTTAGTTGCCGATCTCTACCTCATTTCAAGACAAACATAATGTGCTGCAGCGGTGGGGTGATGGTGGAGGCGGCGGCAACGGAATATATATTCTAGCATCATTTTAAATTACCGCCATGTAAGGCAGGACATTTTTTAGAAACAAAGAAAACATGCTCTTTCATTATGGGGCATAAAGCAGTTGTGCGCTGCCAATCTACCGTAAGATCGTGCTAAGTAATTACAAAAGGTCAGCTGGACATTCGTCAGTCATAATGTATATTTCTAATGAGATTCTGTGTTGACTACAGAGAGCCTGTAGATCTATATAAACGCATTAGCCGCCTCGCCTACCTGAACAGTAAGAAAGGGTTTTCACTTTGGCAAGCTGGAGCTGGGGGTGGGGGCGGGACGGATGGTGGTGGCGTGGACAAGAACTATATTAGTACACGATGCATCAAGATAGGTCTGCGTTTGAATTGACGTTATCGTCGCCAAGCAAGCAAAAGGGTCAAATATACCAGTTATTCCCTCCCATCTCTCTGTCCTCTTTCTTTCTTTATATATATATATATATATATATATATATATATATATATATATATATATATATATATATATATATATATATATATATATATATATATATATATGTATATATGGGTTATTCAGTTTGCTAGGTTTAGAGCTGGTGGAGGTCGAGATATCTACTTTTCCGAAGACACCAGAAACATAAGAAGTATTTTAACAGCAAACGAGTTTATCATGGACGTCATCTTCACGATAAACCAGTCAGAAGTCGATATTATCTCATTTGAAGAGGTGATTTATTCAGTATTTATTCTCACAGTTTATCTAACGTCATTGTCTAATATATTCCTTAAATTGCTCTGGGTTTTCCTTTTGGAGAAATTCTTGTCCTGAAAATCATTCAAAATTTCATTACTGGTATTTTCTGAAATTTATATCCCCAAATCAGACGTTAACGACCTGGAGATTTTATATGTGATTCAGATACTGTAGAGTTTTGACCAGCATGGAAAAATACTAGATACCAAGGAGCACGTAACTGTTCTTGTCATGACACTTGCTAAACGTTTATATTTTCGCAAGTAGATGTTACAAGCAAATCAATTTAGATACAAGAAGTCACGACCTGTAAATTTGTCTCTATGTCTAGCCTCAGTCGAGGCTTGCTTGATTGCAAATGGCACCTAAACTTTGTCGATTATCTGTTGAACTAGCTCAAATCCTGCAACTTTAGAACAATCATGTTGGCCACAACAACAATTTTTATACTTGTAATGTATTAACGTCTTGCCCATTTATTCCACAAGATTAAAAGTATTCTTTCAAGAAACGGAAACAAATCCACCCAAAAGGGTTTATATTTAGCACGAGCTAATATTTCAATAATTATTTTTACTCGGTAATAACACTGAATTCAAAGCGTTTTCTATGTTTTCCTTTATCCTTGAAAGACCAGCAGATTATAGTATTTAATTCTTTTATCCATATGAAGTTCATCATTTCGAGACCGTCCAGACGTTCTAGTTGTTAGAACGTCTGCCTCGGATGCGGGAGGTCGCGGATTCGAACCCCGACCGAGTCATACCAAAGACTTATAAAAATATTAATAACAGCTGCCTCGCTTGGCGCTCAGCATTAAGAGGTTAGTGTTAGGTCTGGTTGGCCTGGTGTCAGGATAATGTGACTGAGTGTGACATGATGCTAAATGTCTTCGGCATGATGCCCGAGTGCTAGACATCACTATAAACTGTCACACAGTGGACATCGTAGTGATATTACTGAAATTGTTTAAAGCTACGTTAAAAATCCAAATCTCTCTCTCTCTCTCTCTCTCTCTCTCTCTCACACACACACACACACACACACACACACATTCTTTCGATTACATATCGTAAAGCTCCCTTTAATATATCAAACGCCGGTTTAGTAATTATGGCTGCATGCAAAGTAGCCTAGTCTAAATATTTCACGATTCATACCAGAATCATTGATTGATAGCGCTATGTCTTATAGTTTTAGATAAATTCAGGTAATTTGAATAAGCAAACCATGCGAACCGTGTGCTGAAACTACGTAACTAGGTGACTGTGTCCTAGTTTCTAATATTCGTAAATTTAGCAATTTACGAGAAATGTGTTACCAAATGCAGCATGGTATCAGGTTCCAGCAGAGAATTATGTCTGAAATATTAATCATTTTCACTTAAAATTCAAATAATATGGATCTGGCAAGGACTTAAAAATTGCTTTTCATTGTCACAGCCCAAACTGAATTGGGTTAGATATCCTGTCCAGCACACATTGGCAAAAGTTTGAAAATTAAGCCATCTCACCAGCAGTTTCTTTAAATCGATAAACGGGTGTATGCTCGATCCGGGTTTCTTCGAGCATTATTGGATGCAAATGTGATTGCTCTTTATCAGGTTAGTTCGCAACACTGTCCTCTTTGCTTAAATGGAAATATTGCATTGCTTTGTGCTACAAGCCAAGTGTTTAGCATATTTATCTAGACGTGTCAATCAAGCTTTTGTTTCCTACACAATTTTAAAAAAAACACACAAAAGCAAAACAAACAAACAAAAAACAACCCCAGTATTTAAAAACAATGCATGAAAAGCAGGAAATCCCAGAGTATTTTGTTGTTTGTTAAGAAAGGAATCGCATTCGTACTGAAGAAATACGTGCATGAGGTACTTAATTCTCGGTGACAGCACCCTCGTTCTCTCAGAGAACCACAAATCAACCCTAAACATCATCTCGTCAGTTCGGTTATTAAATACACATCAACCTGTCTACTGTGTAAGAAGTGTCCACTTCTAGCATCTTCAATAAACCCAGCCTGTTGGTTTTCGTCACAGATAAAATTTATCATCCAAGCTGCTTGACCACACATGAAATTCTCTTGCGATCGATTGGATAACCCTCAAACCGACCCCAGAAACATGTAAAGAGTGCACTGCAGATACAAGTGCTCATTAGCAGTGAAAGACTGGAGCTATATGTTCGTTATATGTCGTTGCTAAAGATAAATTCATGACGTACGTCACTGTTTATCACTAACTTAATGGATCAATGATAAGACTGGATGCCCGTGAGAGAAATAGCGACAAGCCCCGATTACGGTTTATCACTGTATAGATATGATAACCAAGAGGCAGAAAACATTTTAAACGTAGTAACTGTCGATAGATAAGGAGATATCCTAATATATATATATATATATATATATATATATATATATATATATATATATATATATATATATATATATATATATATATATATATATATATATATATATATATATATATATATATATATATATATATATATATATATATATATATATATATAATGTACGCTGTATCGGGGATATTCCACGAGATGTATACATTTTTCATGTAAAGGAAACGAGGCTTGACGAATTTCCTTTTAAAGAAAGAATTATACAACGAGTGATATATCAATGATACAGCGTACATAATATACATATATTTTATTTATATCACATACAAATACACATATTTGCCCTTTGAACGGAGTTAAGATATGCTCTGGGTCAACTGTGCATTGACCTAGTGAATGAACTCCTCACGTCCCCTTGAGTGTGTCCGCTACAGAATGTAATTCTATGCCTTTTCTTTGTTGCTCACAATCACGTTTACAAATTGACAGGTTGATTTTTTCTTTTTTAAGTAATATTTTTATTCACATTGATTATATTAATATAAGATACTTGAATTAAACATGAAAGTTTGTTTTTATGATAAAATTAGAGCACTATGAACACGTTAGATTTTTGCACACAATAAACGCACAGACATACACGTACTGGTGGATAGAAATTAGCCTGGAATAGAAACTAAGCGAAAGGACCAACCAACAAGAGGTAATTAAAATATTTTAATATATTTACAATTGATCTAAGTTATTATTCTGCTTTAATTAACAGTACTACTAGCCAAAAAAAGTCTCTCTCTCTCTCTCTCTCTCCTTTTCGTTTGGTCAGTTTGACTTACCTTTACCATCATGCAGAGTCATCGTTGTATAACACAAGCAAAAATCCCTAACGCTCCTATTTTCATGAATTTTCATCCGTATCTTGCTACAATTGTCCAGAGAGAGAGAGAGAGAGAGAGAGAGAGTGGGTCGCTTTTTGGACATTTTCATTTAGGCCTGCAGTTGAAAGAATGTTTATATATTCGTACTATTGCGTCATGGGCGAATCACAATTTGTGTATACCAAAAATATTTGAATATCAATTTCAATCTAAGACTTTAAATGCCATGCTATTTTGAATATATATATATATATATATATATATATATATATATATATATATATATATATATATATATATATATATATATATATATATATATATATATATATATATATATGGCCTTTTCAACATGGTCATTAGGACCACAATTATTTCTTGGTATGTGTGTTCTAAGTGAAAGCCACGCTCTTATTGACTGTTCAGCCACAAGGCTATTTCGCGATAAAGCTGTTGTTGTTGTTATAGGGTTTAACGTAATTTTTCAGCACAAGATAGGCTACACATGGCGACCAGTATAAATGGCGGAGGAAGAACCTGGGAAAACTCCAGAAATACCACCGACCCTCAAACTACCGGCAAGCTTTCTCACATATCCACATTGGCCGATCCCGAGACGTGAGATGACAGTGATCCGTAATGGTGAGCGCTTTAGACCACTGGGCCACTCAGGGCCCCTCAAGGTAAAAAGTACCTACAGTCTATATCAGATAGTTTCTTTTACTTAGAAGAAAACGTCCATGCTAATTCAAAGTATACGAATAGCAATTTGGATCTGAATCATCTCGATCAATTTAGACGCTAAAAGTTAACCGTCAAATATTGATGAAGACAAAGCCAGTACCTGATGTAGCAAGTGACCCATATAAGAAAGGAACTCTAAGTCAATGATAAAAATAATTGACTGGACGAAGAAGTCTGCGCTAGAGTTGACGAAGTTCTAATATCCGTACAAACATTCGTCATTTCAAGTATCACAGCCATAATGGCCCTGAAAGATTGCAGTGTACTGAAAATGCTAATAAATATATCCTTATCTACAATCTATATAATACCTAAGTATCCAAGTAATTTGAATTCTGTTTGCTTTGGTTAGGGGAACATCGAAGGAAAATGCTTGCTTTTAAAAGATTCCTGGAAACTTCGGTGTATTTGCTGATTCCTTTGATCACTAATAAAATAACCATCTGTGTAGCGTGTAAACAGCAATGTTGGACTTTTACTCAAAGGGTCACGCTCGAGTGATATTTCTAGGATTGACAGATGGAAACTTGTAGCGGCTTCTGAAGCAAATCTTCCACTCAGTACTAATGGAAATCTATAGAAATCCTACCTACGCTCTGTAACGTGCAGCCCTTATCTTTAAGAATGTTTTGTTTAAAAATGTAAACACCTCCACTCCCTTTCCTTTTAACACCAATGACATAAACATGAACACAACAAACCTGAATCGGAAATCGGAAGGTACGTGTATTTATCGATAAACTGCATTCTAAATAAAACATTTAATTTGTCTATTTTGAATAAAAGCATGATAAAAATTGTATACAACCATGCATTTAAAGATACGAAATTCTCTCTTTCTCTCCCCCTCTGTATCTCTGTTTCTCTGTCTCTCCTTTTCCCTCTGTCTCTCTGTCTCTCTCTCTGTCTCTATGTCTCTCCCTCTCTGTCTCGGTCTCTCTGTCTCTCTCTGTCTCTCAGTCGGTTGTCATTTTATAGCTTGTGTAATCCAAACAAAAGTTATGCAGATTTATTCTTCTTGATTCGCTGGTCCCCCCCCCCTTCCAAAACAAAAGTATGTTACGAAAATTCCCTTAATTTTAAAATTGTAATTATTCACCTTTTGTACAAATTGCATTGTACAGACGATGAGTTTGGAGAAACTAGTTTTTTTTAGAAAATCAAATTAGAGATTAGTTTGTGGAATATTTACTTCTTCGGAAGATGGTGTTTCAAATGCTTTAGTTTGTCATTTACTTTAGGGATCCAACAATGGTATATATACGATAATTTCATTTGGAAAGACAAATGTTTTTAACTGATGTCTTAGCTTTTGTATTTATATTTATATAAAGCTCACTTTCTTGCAGGAAGCGTTATATTTATATTTATTTTCTCTTTATGCTTTTTGCGTTAAAGTTTGCCTATTTATGGAACTTCATCATCGCATATCTATTTCAAGGTCGTCTATCACATCTGGAAGATAAGAACTTCAAGAATAACATTTACGAAAGAACTCCATCAATGCGATAAATTACTTGATCTGAATCTTGCATGTAATAGATTTTACATACGCAATGTCTGGCAAAAATTCATCGTGTCTTCCGCCTTCCATAGGTTTTGGTCTACCAGTATGAAAACCTCAGTAACTCTGCTTTGTTTTTCGGTCATATACAAATATGACCGCCTACGTATTGCCGGTGGTTTCGAGATATAATCCATCTAATGTTAATAAAATTAGCTATAACAAAGATGAACTGAAACTTGAAGGATTTAGTTTCAGATTATTAGTTTTACCTCAGCACGATACTAAGGTTTTTGGGTTAATTTACATACGTTGTCTGGTTTATTTTTCATTCTTTCGTTCAATATAAGATTGATTTGTTTACTGACATACGGTCGTCTCTCTACATACAACGTTCACATCCTCGGGATATATTTCTAAGAAAAACTCATATGAAGTAGCTGATGACACGACTCATTTTTGCATTTTAAAAAGATGTTCATCGTGACAATCAAATGGTATCGTGCATTCACATCATTTGTAAAGACATATAATTTCGTTTAAATAAGTTTCATTTTTGAAAGACCTGTAATTACGAGTTATTTTGATCTATTCCTATTTAGCACTATGCAGAGGACATTAGTCAGAACGCTTTCATTTTGGAAAGGAAAGAAATCAAGATAGAAGTAGAAGGAAGGAAGTAACAAATGAAAGAATGCAATTTTTAAAAAATGAAGATAAAGCATATACAATACTCAATATTTAACCGTTTCACCATTTTCAATTTCATGCTGCTCGAAATAAACCAAACAAGGAACACAAATATCGAGATTTCCTTTAATTGTGTGAAGGGGATATATGCACAGAAACAATATTAATTTCTATCACACTTGTTTGTATTATATATATATATATATATATATATATATATATATATATATATATATATATATATATATATATATATATATATATATATATATATATATATATATATATATATATATATATATATATATATATATATGATGTAGTAATGGTGATGACAGATCGAGCGATGTGCTAAACACCCCGTCATTGTTCCATACTACTATACGTCGTCTCTGGTCCATCCCGTTCGGGGCGATTGTGTGATGTACCGATTGACCCCAGTAGGATTCCGTAAGAAACAAAGACAACACACTCTTCCAAAAGCAACAAAGGCAACCTATTCTGAGGTAGAATGATCTAAGTGTATTTCAGACACAAACACTCAGGTCTCGTACTTAACGACTCCTGGCCACTTTGTAAACACGAAATTGGTCCAAGAAAAGTAATTAGTGAGTGTAAAGGTTTCACACGTTAATGGTATAAGCACATGATCTACGGTAATTAAGACAAACTCCAAGCAATGAGTACATTATGAGTTCAAAACAAAATTCTTGCTCTTGGAATTTGTTGCTAGGGATCATAACATAATAGTGTAACATTTAACTATTATTACCGTATTTAAAGCTGACGAGATAACGATTGCCAGATCTTTACTTAAATAAAATACACTTCTTTGTACTCAGAAGAATTCCAGTGCTTCTTCATTCCTTGTAAATGCCAATAACGTTTCTAAGTTATTTCAGATGGAAGTGACACTGTTCCTTAATTCAAATTGTTCTCAGTCAATTGTTTGTTGACAGTGTAAAGATCTGAATAGAGAATGGATGGAGCTAAATTACCATCAGGATCATAACTTCATTAGCCATAAAACGGACTTAAAAATAAATAAAAACAAAGCAAATCAAAGAAAAACTAAACCGAACTAAAACTCTGGACTCTCGAATGAGAAATTGCATGCTTACTCGTTTGTTATTATGGAAACCAAATAACCTATAATGAAAAGCTGACAATTATTTCTTTATTCTCATTTGTTTTATCAAAATAAAAGATAATTTTAAGTCTGAACTGATTTTTTTAAAGCAAGCCTGTACGTTCATAGATAAATTCTGACCAGCAGAGTGAGTCACAGCGATGGGTTACGCTTATACATACATACCATACGTACTTCGCCAACTTATACATACATACTGTACGTACTAATTACTTCCAACTCCAACGGCATACTGATCAGCCTTAACTCTTCCGTCCCATAATGCGCACGTAGATCTGGGTCTCTGCAGGTTTGTAAGAAGTAATCAGTAGAACAAACAACATAGACCCTGATCTTTCCAACGTTTTCAGACGGCAGATGAGGTTCGATCTTGCTTGTAGTTGGACTGGACTTATAGACTGGTATATACGGTTACATTTCTTTGTTACTTTTCAGCGTTACGGAGAAAATATATATCCACGAGTAAACTACCAATTTATATTGTGCCACTATTATATGTATGAAAATAAAATACACAAAAAACACGCAGAATCATTTCGTTCAAGACATTGTAGTATTTATTAGTGTTAAGTACCGTTTTACTTCTATATCGTACAAAAGATATTTTGTCTCCATCCTGTCTACTTTACTCTGTGTTCTGAGAAAATGAGCCTTCCGCCTCTGTTCTTCATCCGTATCTTATAAAATTATGTTTATGGCATAAAAATCATTCTTTTTTTTTTTTAGCTATCTGGAGCATACGTAGAAGACTTTAAAAGGGAGATAATTAGAACAAATTTGGATTAAATAGACGTTTTCCTGTAGATTACTCGTACCAGCAACCCTGTTCCTAATATTAACAAAGATTTTACTCGGTAATGTCTAGCACTCTGATAATTGTTAATGGAAAACAGATTCTGATACTTATTAGGACAGGAATGAAGGAATTTCAATCTGAGCGTGTGTGCATTAGCATTTACGACGTGCAGTCAAATGGCATTTCATAAATCCCTAATTTGATTTCGCGAGGCGTGATAATGGTTCAGAAATGAAAAGGCACAAAATTAATTATTAGAAGCAAAAGTTGAAAATATGTCACAGAAAACAATTTATCACCAGCAGGAGATCGTGTATTGAAATTATACTTATTTAGGTAAGACTCGGCCGGGGTTCGAACCCACGACCTCTCGCTTCTAAGGAGGACGCTCTAACCACTAGGCCACCGGAGCGGTGGAGATCAGTTGTTGAAATTATACTTATTGGGAGATGGAGTATTATATATACCAAAATCTACGAATTCTTTTGTTTCGACAAACTAAATAAAAGTGATGCCACTTAAATCTTGTTAATAGCCATTGTTGTTGTGTACATATGCTAAAAATGTTGGATCATAAAGACAGAAAATTTAGAATTCTTTCGATGGAGTATTTATTTTCAATATCGGCGCAATTATGTCCAAATTTAAATTGAAAAATATGCCATCCATTATGTATCGGGAATGGAAGCTCTATAAAATGCGCTTGCAGACAATATTGCAGTGAATCAATATAATTATAGCATTTTCAAACTTTTCAGCCACCACGTTTAATAAAATGCAAACAGTATATATTCTGTATCCCAACCGAGTCCTCCTAGTTCTTGCGAAGATCGCAAAAGTTAAGAAACCACTTTGTCTTTTCTTTTTGCGTAGACTGGAATCATTTTAAAATATTCCAGTTTAGTTATTGGAGAGATTGGCGAAAATGCTAATCTTCAACAGGTTTTAATTAAACTTTTTCTTTATCCATCACACTTACAAACCACATATCAACATCGCCACTCTGTTTCGTCGTGGTAGAACCAGGTAGTGGGGCGGAGAAGATATTCAGAACTGAATCACAGCAAGTAGAATCATTAAATTAAGTCTTGGATCCTGGCCAGGTATTACTATTATTTTGGTTCATGCGTGAAAATTTACACCTGATGAAGTAATAATTGCTAATTTCCGACGTAAAATCACATAACTGCTAGAACATCGAAGACAACATGTTTGCACTGAAAATAATATTGGACTGCTTTGCAGGCTATACAGACACTATGAACTCTACAATAAGGATCCACGGTATAAATATTTAAACCAGTCTAAGATAATCAATCAGTTAATTATCTATCTCTTGCAATATGTTGAAGATGCAAAATCTATTTTATGTAATAATAGCAGTAGGTAACAATTTCTGTTTTTGTCGACTGAATTATTAAGACATACTTCTTTCTCAGTGAGTCCACTGTTCTTACTACATCCTTATATTTACATAAGAGAAATTTAAACAAGAGTTCAACTTTTTATGTTCTGCTCGTAGTCTCCTTTTTGATGGGAATTACATCAGAGGGTACCATTATGCCTCCTTTGGCGTAACAATTAGATATTTGCTCCTTCAGTTTGTTCCCTTTGTGTAAATCAGAATTTTGAAAATTCTTCTATTGATATTCTATTTTGCAGACGTTGATGACGAAAAACACTCGATAGTTGATTTCATTGTCGCTTATTGGCTTGCTTATCATGTCGTCAGTATTGTTAAATTTTGTGATGGCAAACGTCACTATTGCAATCGGGTTTCTAATTTTTGTCTGACCATCAACGTAACATATATAGCTGTCGCAACAAAATTATTGCAATGTTGTACCAAACTCGCTTAAATCAAACGCGCAACCACATTGGTAGCTATTTCTGCATCGCCTAACTCAGCCGTAGTTACATCCATATAAGCTGAAACAATCGCTAACTCCAACTAAATAAAAACTTGGTGTTCAACTTTTTCTAATGCGTCTATAGTGTTCTCGTTATCTTTTGCATCCTATATTTAGCTCGTTATCTTTTGCAACCTAAAATTTGTACTGGTATCTACCAGCAGCAAAGGATATGAAGTGGAACACTTGGTTCATTTTCAACCATTTAAGCTATGAAGTGGAACACTTGGTACATTTTCAACCATTTAAGCTATAAAGTGGAACACTTGGTACATTTTCAACCTTTTAAGCTATGAAGTGGAACACTTGGTATATTTTCAACCATTTAAGCTATAAAGTGGAACACTTGGTTCATTTTCAACCCTTTCAGCTATGAAGTGGAACACTTGGTACATTTTCAACCCTTTCAGCTATGAAGTGGAACACTTGGTATATTTTCAACCATTCAAGCCATAAAGTGGAACACTTGGTACATTTTCAACCATTTAAGCTATGAAGTGGAACACTTGGTACATTTTCAACCCTTTCAGCTATGAAGTGGAACACTTGGTACATTTTCAACCCTTTCAGCTATGAAGTGGAACACTTGATACATTTTCAACCATTTAAGCTATGAAGTGGAACACTTGGTACATTTTCAACCCTTTTAGCTACGAGTGCCGTGGTTGCATATGCTATTTATAGATGGGAAAGAGACAGCCTAGACTTTGAAATGAAACTGTTCATATGAACTTCGCGAGTGGCAACTAACTTTACTGACCTTTAGGGTGTTTTGTAATTTGTATATTATCCAAGAACGGTGCATTTATTCTTAAATCAGATCTTTTAGAGTATGCTGTAGGAAACTGTAAAATCAGTTTTGTGTTCTATATTAAAATAGTATTGATTATATATTTTATTTCGTGTAAATGCAACGTTATATAATATCGGAAAATTGAAAACATTTAAGAAATTAGAGCGCAAGATTTGCTTCAGTTGTACTTCGTACAGACTCTGCCGTAGTGACTTTCTTGATTGTTCATTGTTATATTCACTATACTGGGATGTTAAAGACTGTTTGAATAGACATTGCTTTTACACCAAATGAACACGACATAAAAAGCAGTAACCCCTACACATATGGGCAACATATTCTGTTTAAGTTTGTTTCATTTCTTTCATCTTTTGATGTTTTAAAGTCTTCTTACTTTTCATTCAAATGTTAATCATTTTCATTCAAGTTGTCTTGTATGTCCAGCTCGAAGAGGATTTTTTAAAATCTTTGTGAAGTCCTTTTCTCCGAAGATTTGTCAATCTAGAGACTTTTATATTTTGTCTTCGCTATCTTCCATTTATATGTAATAAGTGAAAGAAAAATAATGTGCGTGCACTAGGTTTATCATTTACATATGTATATACAGATAGCTTGATAGATAGATATACAGATAGCTTGATAGATAGATAGATAGATAAACAGACAGACAGATAGAGAGATAGATAGGTAGGTAGGTAGATATATAGATAGATAGATAGATCGCTTGATAGATAGATAGATAGATATATATATAGATAGATAGATAGATGGATGGATGGATGGATAGATAGAGAGAGAGATAGATAGATAGATAGAAGGACAGATAGATTGACAGACAGATAGACAGACAGATATATATATGGATAGATAGATAGACAGCCATATATATATATATATATATATATATATAGAGAGAGAGAGAGAGAGAGAGAGAGAGAGAGAGAGATAGACAGGCAGACACACACACACACACACACACACACACACACATATATATATATATATATATATATATATATATATATATATATATATATATATATATATAGAGAGAGAGAGAGAGAGAGAGAGAGAGAGAGAGAGAGAGAGAGAGAGAGAGAGGCAGACAGACAGATATACAGACAAATATATAGATAGATTCTTTTTCCTGCTAACCTACATTGCATGATAAGCAGATACGCCTGTAAAAAAAAAATACTCATTGCAACAAGTGTTGTGAATGACATAAACTCATATGACCAAACAAAAACGGTACACATTTATTTTTAAAGCATATTTATCCGGTATATTACATTGCAGCATTTAAAGCATATTTATCCAGTATATTACATATACATATATGACAGAAGGTAGCATAGATGAATTTGAGTTTTTAATTTAAAATTATGCAAATGAAGATTATAACAGCTGATGAGATACACAGGATATAGAAGCTGATGAGAGTACAACCCATGACTTTATGAAGCAAAATTCTAGGGTTTGGTGCACATCAAAATGACACTGTTGCCCTAGTTGTCATTACTGAATCCAAGGAGCACGTTAGATGGAAATTATATGAATGAACACACACCAAATGGGTAAGAAATAACAAAATAAAGATCTATATCATAAAATACGTGATTCTAATCACAAAACCATGATAGTTCAATTTTCTGGAAAGACAAGGTCAGATGCTATCATCTAGCACTCTAGACCACCGGATTAGAAAGGTGTTCTTTGGTATATTAGGTTAGGAACAACGAAAACAAAATAAGCCAAGGAGACACGACCTAAATATCTATTAGATCCCACCGCTGAACAAAATCAACCACTACATATCCCAGAGGCCATCGAGATGCAAACGAATAACATGAATGAAGCGACATAACAACAACAAAGATTCAAAAGAAACAAAAAGTAAAATGTATCTAAATGCTGTAGACGTTGTCAAAGGCAGAAATAGAATCTATGAAATTTTAGGTTGAAATGTACGACAAAAATATGGTAACAAACAAACTGTATGACAAGAAGAGTTGCAAAGTGTTGAAAGCATACAAGCACATGTAGCTGTATATCTAAGACAGCTGGGGAGATATTTTATGCAAAACAATTAAACACTAAATTCAAGAAGTTACCATATTACAATGTGGAGAAAGACTAAAACGGCCATTTAAAGAAACGTGTATTACGTTAACTGCTATAACCACGGCGAAATTGGTCTAACCGTGTCAACTGTTGCTTTATTTTTTGCTAAAACTGTAAGAAGTGCTGTAACAGGTGGACAAAGAACGAGAACTCTGTCAGGAGGCAAATATAAATCGTTCACTGCAAAAATTAATAAGGGCTTAATACATATTGGTAATTATTTGTTTGAGTTAACAAAAAAGTAACATCAAGTTTCCTTGGTGTTATTTGTAGTGTGATAAGTGCGTTGCTTTGAAGCGAGGACCAAGTCAATTCTTTCTTACATTTAAAGACGCTGTTTAACTTGGCATTAGTAGGTTTGGTATTTGCTTGATTGGAAATCCTTTAAACATTTCAAACATAAAACTATTTCAGTTCCTGCATTCAACCATTTGCATTAATTTTCCTTCAGCCTGTCCTCTTGTCTGTAATGTTTAAGCCATTTCAGATACATGGGAGAAGCTCAGTATACCTGTATAATTCCTAGAAATCAAATCATATCAGACATGTAGGGTCCTATTTTGAAGGTCAATGTCAAAACTAGGTTTTTCCACTTTTTTCCGCTCCATAACTTCAAAGCTGTTTGAAATAAATAAACGAAACTGGGCTATTTTACATATCGTCAATGGACTGTAAAAATGTAAACCAATTCCAGAAGGATTGTTGGATACCATATTTAGAGAGTCATATCTTCATAGTCCAACTTACAGGTCAATACGGTGAATTTTTGCTTTGGCTCATTAACTTGACTGAACATTAGGACATTTCTGTTTGTGTATAAGACGGTATGTCACACTTCAGTTAAGTTCATATTTGCCAGGTTAATATAAAGGATCAATTTGATTCCCTCCCCTCTCCCACTGTCACCGCCAATTCTGCTCTCTTAATCATATGCGTGTCGAGACATAGTCATGAAGTTGGTAAATTATCCTTCAAGACAATATTTTGTATCTCGTTCCGAGTCCTATTCAAGTTCCATACAAATGTTATTCATCCGATTTTTTTGGGGTTTTATTGCTTTCTTGCTCCGTTGTACTTTTAGATAGAAAGAATAGACTAGGTACATTAATGTATCAATGTCAAACAGTGTCTTGGCTACCACGTCTTGTATCATATATTCAACGACAAGGTCAAAGATTAAGATTTATTTTCTTTCTGCTCTGTTACAGTAGTAACATTATTATTTGTACCAATTCAGTGACAGTCACAGGACAGCATGACCTGGCTCGTGTTGCATACTTTTAGAGGCTATCAGGATAATGGGATTCAACAAATTATGTTCGTATATCACTGTTACACTAAGGGACATATAATCTAGATCAGGGTCACGGTGTTACGTTCCGTGTATGCATAATAATTCTGCCATAAAGGTTTTAGTCCGAGTTCATCGCTACATTTTTAGTGACCTATCACGGTAGGAGGGGACTAACATGTGCTGTATTTGCTTCCTTTGATTATAATTTGTATAGGCTTTGAGTGCATATTCATTTACTTTTTTGCATAGACTGATTTGTATAGGCTTTGAGTGTTTATTCATTTACTTGGTTGCGATGACTATGATTTGTATAGGCTTTGAGTGTATATTCTTTTACTTGGTTGCATAGACTATGATTTGTATAGGCTTTGAGTGTTTGTTCATTGACATGGTTGCATAGACCATGATTTGTACAGGTTTTGAGTGTTTATTCATTTATTTGGTTGCATAGACTATGATTTGTATAGTCTTTGAGTGTTTATTCATTTACTTGGTTGCAAAGACTATGATTTGTATAGGTTTTCAGCGTTTATTCATTTATTTGGTTGCAAAGACTATGATTTCTATAGGCTTTGAGTGTTCATTTATTTGGTTGCAAAGACTATGATTTGTATAGGCTTTGAGTGTTTGTTCATTTATTTGGTTGCATAGACTATGCTTTGTATAGGCTTTGAGTGCATATTCATTTACTTGGTTGCACAGATTATGATTTGTATAGGCTTTGAGTGTTTGTTCATTTATTTGGTTGCAAAGACTATGATTTGTAATAGGCTTTGAGTGTTTGTTCATTTATTTGGTTGCATTAATAGGACTATGACAGAGTAAGTCAGTGACAATCGTGAAAATTAATCTCTTGGAATCCCAATCAATTGGAGAAAGAAAAGAAAAACCATTAGCCCAATAAACTGGTCACAATATAAAACACTTGGACATCTCCATTGTTAAGGCAAGTAACGACTATTCTTTCTTAAAACATCAATAAAACATCTAGCCACGAAACAGATGCCCGGATGCGGATCAATCCTCCGGAAAAACCTAATTGATACACGTTATTTTCACGTACTCCAAGTATAGCTTCTATATGACTTAATGAATCTTACTCTGACAAATGATGTAAAATAAATATAAAAAAGTTGTTTACTTCAACTTCTACTGATTCTGAATCAAGGTCAGGAACTAGGTCAGCATTAGATACAAATTATATATTATTAGTTGTTTAAGAAAAACAGTCAGGTTAAATAGAACTGAACTGAATTTCTAGAAAATGTAAAATCCAGTAAAAAAAAGTTACATTACAAAAGCATGTAATAGAATTTTTTTTTAAAATTAAAACTAACAAACAAACAATTAAATTAAATCAAATATTAATTAAATCAAACATACGTAGCAATAATATTTGAGTGTTTATTCATTTATTTGGTTGCAAAGACTATTTTGTATAGGCTTTGAGTGTTTATTCATTTATTTGGTTGCAAAGATTTTGATTTGTATAGGATTTGAGTATTTATTCATTTATTTGCTTGCATTAATAGGACTATGACAGAGCAAGTCAGTGACAATCGTGGCAAGACACTAAACCAAGTACAGATTCTCCTCACTTAACGACCTACCTATTTAACGAAAGCTCGGACTTGCGACCAGCTCTCCAGCGCGGGGAATCCCCTTTCTCAGTCGGTCTCATTACCGCAGTCAGTCAGTTCATGTACATGTATTCACTACACATGCAATCTCCAAGACTACATATTTTGTTTATAAATTTGTACTTTATTGTACACACCATAGTACTAGATGTCGGCGAAAAGGAAGAGTATGACTTCACTTGGACAAAGCGCCAAGAATCGAAGGAAGGTTATCGATCTTGAGTTGAAATTGAACATCATAAACGACTATGAAGCTGGAAAAAAATTACAGCGATAGCACGTGACTTGGAGCTGGCGCATATGATCCTTTCGATGATCTTGAAGGATAAAGATATAGTGAAAGAGACAGTGAAAACATCAACAGGATTTAAAGCCATACTAACTAAGCATTGGGAAGCCTCGGTCATGAAATGGAGAAATTACTGGCGATCTGATTTGACGACCAGATGCGAAAAAGAATGCCGATGAGCCTTTTAATAATTCAAGCCAAGGCACGCAATATCATTGAGGCTCTGAAGGCGCTCGAAGGAGAAGAATTGACGGTAACATTTAAGGCAAGCCATGGATGGTTTCAACGGTTTCGTCGGATATTCAACCTGCATAATCGGAGTATGAGCGGTAAGGCGGAAAGCGCGAACATAGAGGCAGCAGAAAAATGTGTTGACCAATTTGATGAAACTATTGAGAAAGGCCGATACCGCCCGGGAAAGATCTTCAATGTGGAAAAAACTGGACTTCTTGTGAAAGAAATGCCTGAAAGGTCCTACATACACAAAGAAGCTCAAACAATGCCCTGTTTTGAGGATTTTAAGGACGGGGTCACGTTGTTGTTGGGACGAAATGTCGCTGGGTTCCAGTTAAAACCTTTCCTCATCTATCGCTCCGAGAACCCGCGTACATTGAAGCAGGTTAGTAAGGACAGGCTACCCGTTTATTATCGAGCGAATAAGAGGGCATGGATGACGCAAGATTTATTTGAGGATAGGTTCATCAACTGCTTCATCTCCTCGGTCAAGCATTATTGTCTGGAAAAGGCGTTGCCTTTAAAATTATCCTCCTGCTTGATAATGCTCCAAGCCACCCACATCATCTTGATGATCTACACCCTGATGAAAAGGTAGTTTATCTGCCTAAAAACACGACTGATATCCTACAGCCAGTGAACCAGGGGCTATAGCTACGTTATATTTGCGCACATCTTTTTCCAAAGCTGTAGCAGCAGCCGAAAGTCATGAAGTAAGCCTTCGTGATTTTTTGTAACTCATGCAACATTTATCACCACATAAAAAACATTGAATCAGCTTGGGAGGGAGTGACAGAAAATTGTATACAAAGCATATGGATAAAATGCCTAAAACGTTTCGTGAATACTTGCGAATAGTTTGATAAAGACGAGCAATATTGATGTCGTACATAAAACAATTGTGGAACTTGCTAACGTGCTTAATTTAGATGTTCAAGTGGAAGATATTGAAGAATTAGTGGAATATGCTGAGGGAGAGCTAACTAACAAAGATTTAATAGAGTCGGAAGCGCAGCAGCACGTGGAAGAGGAAGAAGAGGAAAGAATGGAAGAAGTACAAAAGAAGTTCACTGTAAAGGGCATAGCTGGTGTGTTCTTGAAAGAGAATGCGACTATATTAGAACTAGAGGGTATGGATCCGAATGTTGAACGGATCACGAAAGTGGAACGGCAAATAAATGAACTTTTACGATGCTATTTATGAAGAAGAAAAAAAACTTACAAAGCAGACCATACAAGCGAGATTCTTCTCAAATGCTACACCTAGGACCCCAACCCCTAGAAGTATTTCCATTTCCTCTCCGTCATCTCCCTTACTCAGGCCCTCTACAGCTCCTGATAACTTTAATGATAACACTGATGAGCTGGAACCACTACCACACTTTGAAGGATTCGATGGCTTAAATGTTAATCTGAATGTTTTTTTTTTATGAATAAACTGTAATTTTTTTCTTACATCATTGTTATAATCCTGCTCATTGTATTTTTATGTTCTGTAATATGTAAGAGATACAAATTAAAACAAAGTTATCAAGTTGGAGTTTCCTTTTGACCTTTTCTTTATTCAGAATAAATAAAAACGATTAGGCTCCTCGCTTATCGACCAGTTCGCTTAACGACCTTGTCGTAGGTACGAAACTCGGCCGTTAAGTGAGGAAACTTTGTAATTACTGCCTACATCTTCTTTGTAGTTCTGGAAATCGTCAACAAATGTTGCTTAATTGGCTTGCTTGGATTTATTGCCTTTATTACATTGTGTAATAGGATATTATAAAGTTACATTTGATCATCAAATTCCCAAAATTTACTCCAATCTCTACCCCAACACCCACTCAGTGTCTTACAATAGGCGTCATTTCAGTCAACGCCCTTTCACTTGTGATAACATTGAGTACTCCATGCTTGCCATTTCACCCCTATATGGAAATCAGGTTTAAAAAGAACTAAAGTCATTGATTCCCCTTTTCGTATCGTGAAACAAATACAAGTGAAGATTCGTACCCGAATTTAAATATTTCAATATATTTAACGAATATAGACCAATAGAGCCTTAAACTTGCGCTAAGACAGACTTGTCAAGGAATTTGAAAACAGTAAACATATTAACGGTAGAAGTGGTGTATGTTAAGTGTGTGCTAGTCCTAAATAGCATTAATTTTAAGACATAATAATAAGAATGCAGATGGTTAATTTTAACTTCAGTATAGAAACGTACAGTTTACATTTGGTCCCACAAATAGAGGTTACAACATAAACTGAATCCAATGAGACCGCGAACTTGAGCAGATACCGAAATATGTTATATGGTTTACAATGTTCAAATTTCATTATGTTTTCGGCTAAGATAACATTAGCAAGCATCAACTGCTATCATAGAACGGTCTGGGCATTCAATCCAATCTTCTTTATCGCTGAAGCCTATCAACGGTTTGCAATTAGCCAATTAACTGAAACGTGCTGTGTGAAATTCTTTAGTCCAGTTTCGCGGGTAAACTGAATAGGAGTATGAAGAGCCGTAGCGGACGAAAGCAAGTCCAATCAGAACGTTGCCGTTGAAAGTTTAATGTCATATGTTCAGAATTCCAATTTCACGTAGGTTTTATATACAAATTTTATGCCGCAATCAGCGACCTAGTATAAAATATCATTAAAAAAATCAAATACGCAAGTGAGGTATAAAAAAAATCCATATTTGTGGATACCTATATTAAAACAAAGCATAAGAATATTATCATCTTGACCAGAGAAGTCAATGGCAGTTCATAGCTGAAGACGTTTATGCATCCCAATCCCAAATTATTACCTACACTTTTCATGTCCGAAGGTCATTTTTGACACCATGTGATGCTCACAGTGCAAACACAATCCCTTCTCCTAGATAACAATTCTGCAAAACAGTGTATACCAGACAGGCGGATGTAATTGAAAATAGTTGTCATCCAAGCCGTTTTTGAGACATTCTACTTGCCCTAAACCCATGTGTTTACTGCTGTGGGTGGCTAGATCTTCCTCCTAGCCAACTATTGGTATTTCACTATCAACATACTGCAGAGTAACTATGGAAGGGGAACATGCCTGACATCAGTTTCAAGAACAACACAAACAAGAAACACCTAGTTCACTAATATATCCACATCATTAAATAGTAAACAATAATAGCTGAAAAAGTCACACAATAGACTTAAGTTAAGAAATTTGCCTGGGGCCAATTTACGAAACTGGACCCTTCCACCTTAAAGTTCCATTTTCTAGGTCAAGATTTTAGATTGGATATGTTGAATTAAACAGTAGTGGTTGAAAGTAATATTTTCTAAAGTCGAGGTTTTAGACCGTGTCGTGTGAATTACACGGCTGTGGTTGAATTTTCAATGACATACGTCGAGAATTTCTAATTTGCGTAATGATCCAAAGAGTTTATAAGTTCCATTTCATATGCTGAGTATTTAGATTTCCTCTGTTGGTTGTAAATTCGATGTCCAATGTAGAGTTTTTAGATTGTATCTTCTGACTTTGACGGCGGTTGTTGAACTTTTAATGTCATATGTCGAGAGTTTCAATTTAACATGTTTTATCACACTGAGTGTGCTGAAAGTTCCATTTTGTATGTTGAGTTTTTAGATGGTATCTGTTGAATTACACAGTAGTGGTTGGACACTTTATTGTGCTTGTCAGAATTGTTATTTTTATATGGTTAAATGATGTGTTGGTGTTAAAAGTAACATTACACAATGTCCACTTTAACAATTCAAAATAATATCGAGTATTAAGATACATCATTCGTGTATTCAATTATGAGGCGCCATCACCTTTCATGCATTTATAGTTTGAAAGTTAACATTCACAGGTCGAGAATTACTATGAATTTTTTCGCTAGAGGTCGCTCTCGTGAACGGACCACGTTATTTTTAAACAAGGAGGCTGCTACTCGTTGCTGTGAAATTCAACAGATGAAATCTAAATACTAGCCATATGAAATGGACCTTTCATCACAAACAGTTGCAAACAACGTGTGAATGATGGATTCTCGACATATGATACTGAAATTTCAACCACCGCTGTGTAATTCAAAATATACACTGCAAAACGTCGATATAGGAAATAGAACTTTACATCACCACTGTATAATTCAGCATAACATAAAATCTCAAGTCTCGATCTAGAAAATGGAACTTTTAGGACATGCAATTTGATTTCTCGACATACGACATCGAAATTTCATCTGCAAATTTCTCATTCGACCAGCTTTTGTTCGCTACGGCGCCTCATAGAGGAGCTTCGCAAATTTTTGTACCATGTTTCAGAATCTCAGATCACAAACATAAACACAAAATGAACGGGATGTTTTATCTGAAAGTGCTAATTAAGGGAGACAGAAATCCGGTTATTTCGCTTGAAGATCTAGTGATATCCGATATGTAACCCTATTATCGGCATGTTGCCCACTTCTAGGTAGCGAACGAAGCAGGGCCAGGGACACGTTGCCGGAAATATGAAGGAAGTGTTACATCAGTTTTTCTTTTTTTCAGGACTGTTTTAATATCTGTTTTCACAAAAGTTATCTGACTAGATATTTCTAACGGATGTAAAAAGTTACATGTCGAAACTATTATCGCTAAAATAAGCAAGCAAAATGGTACCTTCTGAGATAGACTACAGATGAACCGTTTGTTTAACTTAGAGTATAGATTGGTAAATGTTATTCGCAACAGATATAATCAAGACAAAACACCGGATTCACTGACAGGGTTATTTGCTTCTATAAAAGCTAGTTGCATTATTTTTTGTGAACACCGTGGGAAAACTTCATCTTCCGCGGAGTTTTTATAGTTTTCGAACTGAGTCAGTTAAAAAAAAAAAGAACGTTTTCATTATTTCTGAAGTAATAACTCTATTTTCCATACATCTATATCCAGTTAAATATGGCTAAATATGTTTAAGATTGTGCAAATTAGTTTATAACAAACATAGAAATAGAATTTCCTAACGAAGTTCTTTGTGAAATATAGCACTCAGAAACATATATTCCTGTATGTCACTGTCATTTAAACTGCTTTGTGGGTATTGTGTTTTACCTCATCTATTTTCATCGTGATCTCCGCATGTCTTTAATTCGTACATGTGGCATATACATGGGCTCTCTTCTATTTCAACACACCTAGCCTTGCTTGCCAGTCTCTGCGATCCTGATTCAAGCTGACTGATGCAGGTCACTGCCACGTTGTCTTAAAGTGGGTCATGCATACTGCATATTTCCGTGTTGGAAAGACTCTAGTCTGCCGTACGTTTCCACTTTTAACATTTTTGGTATAGCATATTAGCTCTTGTTCGTAATATCCTTTAATCGGTTGACCGCTCTGGTGGCCTAGTGGTTAGAGCGTCTGCCTCGGATGCGGGAGGTCGTGGGTTCGATCCCTGGTCGAGTCATACCAAAGACTTACAAAAATGGTACTTACAGATGCCTCGCTTGACGATCAGCGTTAAGAGGTTAGTGAGAGGAATGGTCGGTCTGGTGTAAGGATAATGTGACTGGGTGGGACATCATGCTACCTGTAAGCGGCATGATGCCCCAGTGATAGACATCAATATAAACTGTCACACTGCAGACATCGTTGCGATATAATTGAAAAATTGTTAAAGCTACGTTAAAAATCCAAATCACACATATGGCGATGATGCAAAGTTTTGGCTAATGGAACCATGCAAAAAGCCAGACTTTTCTGACTCGATGAACATGTGGATTATATAATACCTTTCTTCCAGTGGCGTCAATCGGGTTGGTGTCACCCAGTGCGGTAGCTCATGGTGTCACCCCCATGGTCCTCCTTCCGTAACAGACCATACAGAATCCTTAGTAATGCCATTTTGGTGTCACCCCCTCTGATGGTGTCACCCGGTGCAGTCCGCACCCCCCCCGCATCCCCCTAGTGACGCCACTGCTGTGCCTGCTAGTCATGTATTTAACTATGATCGGTTATCCGCTTATGAAATCCGACTAGACCGAGCAGTATGTGCTCTGTAAAATTTGCAGTTTTTCATTTTGTTGTCACCCCTCTGAGATGGTGTCACCCGGTGCGGTCCGCACCCGCCGCACCCCCCCTAGCGACGCCACTGCTTTCTTCGCATTATGCACTGTGATAATGCAGCGCCATTGGTTCAGTCTTTTGTTTTTTAATAGTTGCTACACGCATATTTCTTGGGATATTCTTCCATAAAGATGAGCACCCTTTGCTGAGTATCGTGTGTCTATTTAATGTTTACAGAATTAGTATACTGTAATCTAAACTGATATTTCAGTGTCGACTCTTGAAAATATTGACTGAGTTTTTACACTCACTTTGGGATGTTCATAAACACTCCTCCCTTCTATTTATTAAACTATTCTCGCAAGTTCTAATTTCCTCCATTCCGTTCTTTGAATAATCTAGGTGATTTACTCTTTAGCATAGTTTATTGGTTTTAATACAAAGTTATTAACTTGTATTTGTATAAGTCATTTATTGGTTTATCTTAATACTAGTCGAAAGATCAGAGATGACACGAACGCGTCAGATGATATCCGCCATTTGGCTTTGTTCCATTGTTTTCACGTTTGCAACAAAAATCCCGTTTGTCAGGAAATTTAAACAGAGAAAAAAGACAAAGATTCAATAAACTTGAAGAATAATATTCCAATTAATACATCTACTTATGTAGGATATATTTTCCCATCTCAACCTCATAACCACACGTGGATGTGGTTACGATATTAACCACTATTTTAGCATTATGTAATCTCTGAAATAAGAACTAAAATACTTACATAATTATCAACATAAATGGAAAACTGAACACTGATTCCTACCTTTAGCCAGACAAATATTGTTTTAAAAAAGTAATATACCTAACTATAAAATAAGTCGCCTATCAAATGTAAGTTCTGCAACACCCATTGAATCTTCAGGAAAAAACATCCACTATTTGGCTCTTGACTGATGTTTTTCATACATTTCCACATAGCTGACGATTTGTAGTCTCATATTTGTAAAGTCTATGAAACATACTATTACGACTCTATGGTGTTAAGCTGAGTAAGATAAATGAGCGACAAAACAATACTGTTTTGAATGTGCTAACGTATCAGTTGTATTGATGTATCACAATTATAGAATCCAAAATGGCTTTGAATGAATTCATAATAATCCTAAAAAGAGTGATTGAGGACTAAATCAATGAGCACTTTGTAATTCCAATGAATAATTTAAATAAATAAGTTAAATCCTCTCAGCTGAACACAAATAAAATTGATTCCCCAAAGACTGATGTTTAGATCTGGAATGAGTAATTCTAATATAATCAACCTTAATATAAAAAACCATCCACTGTAAACAAAAATTTGTGTTTAGAAAATTCTAAAGTCAGAATCAAGACTGTATCTAGAACTCAAACCTAGTAAATATTTTTACCCTCCCTGGCATTAGACGTAGGCCCAACGTCTACGCTCAGGTCAATCACACAATGCAATATATATATATATATATATATATATATATATATATATATATATATATATATATATATATATATATATATATATATATATATATATATATATATATATATATATATATATATATATATATATATATATATATATATATATATATATATATATGAAGAAACGTTGCGGATTCTTGGCTTGTGGTGAAATACCTATCCAATGGACCACGAGAAGCTGGATTCTGCTGGATGATATTGTAAAACAGAGCATTCAAGAAAACTTCGGTAAAATCAACCTAAACGTAATCAGGGTACCTGCATAAAACCTTTATTCGACATTTTACAACGTATCACTTAAGAATCTATACAGATGTTTAAACAAAACCTCAAACTATTTATTCTGAAATAAGGATTATCACCTGCATCCTTTGCATAGGGATGGTAACGGTTTTAACAAATCATGATATACTAATACGATAAATAATAATAATAATAATAATAATAATAATAATAATAGTCATCATCATCATTCCTTTTCAAATCCGTCTTGTCAATAATCCAGTTACATTAGTTCCCAGTCAACGAAACTGGCATGTAAAAAATTCATCCGGATTACAGAACAAGAAAATAACTTCCGGCCACGTCACATGTAGCAGAAATTCCTGATTTTATCAGGCAGAGGTAAGCAGGGAAGCGATCTATTACAAGAGTGAACTTACTTTGTTAGTGACATTCATCATAGTCTATTTGGTAAGATTCTTTATTACTGTTATAGACTATTCTTGCAGATCTGACACTGTGAAAGTCAGTGAATTTCCCTTGGATTCGTGAAGTACCTATTAGAATAGCCTGGTCAAAATGTTTTCACGGTTTCCGGGACAATTGACGTCTGTAATGTCCGTATGGACCGTGAAAGCTATTTATTTTTTACTAACCACATATCATTTTTTTTACTACTATTTAATTTCATCTGAATATTAGATTTTAAAAGAAATAAATACACATTTTATGTTTCGTGTTTCATAAGTTCATCTGAAACTTGAAATGTCCACTGCAAATATGTCGCAAGTAGTGAATAGGGATAGTATAGCGTCAATGGGACTTATCATTAAAAAGACCCTTGGGAACATATAGCGTCAAGGGAAATTTAACATGGAGAAAAATCGTGGGAACATATAGCGTCAAGGGAAATTAACATGGAGAAAAATCGTGGGACTGTTGAGCGTCAAGGGGAATTTAAACAGGGTGGGACTGTATAGCGTCAAGGGAAATGGAACATGGGATTTTTTTTAAAAATTTTTTTAAAAAATTTTTTTAAAAAAAGGGGTAGGCAATTCAAAGACTATCTCTTTTCGAGAAATATGGCTGGCCCTGAAAAGGGCCTTTGGGTTTTCTTCTTCTGCTTCTAATTTCTTCTTTTCCTCCACCAACTTCTTATTTTCTCACCTACACTCTTTTTCTTCTTTTTTTTCTCCTCCTCTTCTTTCTTCTCTTCCTCCTCTTCTTCTTTCTTCCTCTTCTCATTTTCTTCTTCTTTTTCAATTTTTTCATTCCATGCTTTCATCCTTGTCCTTTCCTCTTCATCCTCCTTCTCCTCCTTTATTTCCTTCATCACACCACTTATCATATCCTTTGCTTTTCTTAAATTATTAATTTCCATTTTTACTCTATGCGGACTATAAGAATAGTGATCTTCAACTAGTCGTACGAGCATTTGTTCTATCATTCCCAAATTGTCAAGGACGTCTTGCAATGACTGAAATTTATCCAGGTGGTTTGAAGCCATCTTCTATGAAGAATGGTTTGAACGACGAATACTGTGGGTTCTTATACTTAAAGCGCGTACGTGAAGGAAAACATCCCCCTAAAAACATAAAATGGATCTTACCTAGATCATGACCCAACAACGCGCGAACGTGAAGGAAAACATCCCCCTACTTTTTCATTTCATATAATATAACCCAAACTATACTCTCCACATACGCTAAGAAACCCATAATCTACTATTCACACAAACTTACTTCATCATTTACAAACACAAACACACAAACTTACTTCAACATTTACAAACACAAACACACAATCACATACACTCCCACTATTAATAAAGAGTTAGTGTTTATATTCACACTACTCTACCTACACACATTGGCAAATCGATCGTTATTTCTTTTCTAAGGTATTGGGTAGCCCTGAAAAGGGCTGTTTTTGGAACTTCATGGACACCTGGTTAATGGTGGCACCTTCCAGGCCTGGCACCACATACACATCTTATCCCCCAGTTACTTTTTACCTTTTGGGGGGAGAGAGCAGAGGCAGGATATGTCGCTTCAGAATCCCAATTTTCGCTCTCTGGGATTCTGAAATTTTTTCTTCTCTCCTTTTCCTCCTCCTCTTCTTTGTATCTTCTCTCCTCCTCTTTGTATCTTCTTTCCTCTTCTTCTTTATATCTTCTCTCCTCCTCTTCTTTGTTTCTTCTTTCCTCCTCTCTTATCCTTCCCTCCTCGACAATGGCTTCCGCGGCCAGTTCATTTAATATGCGCCTGGCATATTCCAGATGCACATGAAGTTTCAACAGTTTCTCCAGTCTCGTGTTCATTTTTGGTGTTGATCAATCAACAAGGGTAGCTAGACTGCCCAGCGAGTTTCAATTTATAGTGAAAGCGCGGACGTGATGGAAAACATCCCCTAATAACATAAAATTGATCTTACCTAGATCGTGACCAAAAAAAAAACAGCAACGCGCGGACCTAAAAGAAACACTCACTCACTTTTTATGCTACCCATCACTATTTTAAAATTTTTTATAAATCACTCCAATAGACTATCCACATACTCAAAGCAATCCAATCTAACTCCAAATATACACCTCAAACAGCCAAAAGAACAAACATCATTTTAATCTACTATCCACACCAACCTACTTGATCACTTACAAACACACAAACACACAATCCTATACACAAACACATACCCTCACATTTTTTTTGAAAAAGAGTTAGTGTTTATTTTCACACTACTCTACCTACACACATTGGCAAATTGATGGTTATTTCTTTTCTAGAGTATTGGGTAGCCCTGAAAAGGGCTGTTTTTTTGTTTTTTGCTATGGCATTCTTTTTTAGTTTCTAAGAATGCGATGTCCTCTGAGGATAGACTTTCTGGCGATAGGTCTGCTTCTTCGGAAAGAGAAGAAGAACTCTTTGGTGTCGATACGACAATCGACAAAGCCTCTGTCAGCTTCAGGTTGTTGCTGCTGTTGTTGTTGTTGCTGTTGCTGCTGTCTCTGAAGTCTGTACTTCTCTGTCCATTCTTCTTTCTCCCTGTTCATTTCTTCTCTGAAGAGCTCTTCTATCAGGTCTTCAGTGATTTTTAACATTCTCACATTCTCTATTTCTTCTGGCTTCGGTATCAGACTGTGTCTGACCCTATGCAAATTCACGTAGGCTTCGTTGAGCTTAGCTAGTTTGGAGCACATCTTCGTAGGAGGATGAGTCGACAATGGATGGTTAGACTGGGAACAACCCGGTTCTTAAAGTCAAAGCGCGGACGTGAAGGAAAACATCCCCCACACGGTTTTCGAGCCGCAACGTTCATGAGAGGGATAGTAAGAAATGAAAGAGCATCAATCCAACATTCTTATAGCTAAACAAAAGACAAAGGCATTTTTTTCTAAACACAACATTTTTTATTCAAAAATCACTTAACACTAAACATCAACATTTCTAACATTTTTTAACAATAATCCAATACTATAACATCAAACAATCTTTTTCTAATCACAAACATTTTTTTCTTCAAATACTAATTACTTTGAACAGGGCTGACAACGTTGTGAATGAAATTGTGATTTCCACTGTTGGAAATCATTAGGCCATTGATGGACACTACGTTTCCTAGCTTGAGACAAAAGATAAGCATAATGGTCACAAAACCATCGATCTACTTTCACATCGTTTCTAGCAGAAGAACGAGGATCAAAATGAGTCACTAAATGTTCTAAGGAATAGCCCAGGCTGCGATGATGCAGAAAATACACGCAGTACTGTCCACACACCAAAGAATCTGTGCCTTGTAATTTTACATTATTGAATCGGGTGGTTTGAGCATTTCTTCTCATAAAGTCGATGATATCGTCTTCCAAAGGGGGCAATCCGTACGAATCGAAATATTCCACACATCCTTCTTGAGGAAAGTAGACGGCTACCCAGTGGGTTCCTGGGAGATGACTGTCGTCCGTGTTGATCACGTAAGCTTGATGGTCTTTAGGTTTGCGATGAGGGAGTTCATCTTTAGCACAGACGACAGGATTCCAAGAAGCCGTATACGAACTGTGGTTCAAAAGGTAATAAAGTTCCCAGGTATCCATTGTTTTGTGTTTTCTTCTTCACAGGTAATAATAAGTCGTCAATTCGATCCTGACTTTTTGCTTGAAAATGTCTGACGAATAAACGGTTATTCGTTCTGTTTCCTCACTCTGATTCAGGAGAGCTTCGATACGATGGATCTCTTGAGTGGTTAATGGTGGACAAGAATGTTCACGCAAGTCTTTATACCACTGGTGCAACACGTCTTTGTTCGAGATGAGACTCCAAGCTTCGTCCAGATACTCGTCCAATTTTTCTTCTTGACTTAACATTAGGCATTTATCGTGTTGAATTTGACTGGGATGATCGTTTTGACATCCATAACAATTTTTCTTGATCAGTTCCGTCATTTTGTCGACCAAGTGTTTGGCAAAACAGGAGACTAAATGGGCTTCTTGTTCTGGCCATCTTGACTTCATCATGATCACTTCTTCTTCCACAGTCTCCTCACATTTCATGTCCAAAGTTTCTCCACTAGGTAAAGAGGGATAACAGTCTTCCATGACTTCTAGTAATCTAGAATGACTTCTCTCAAACTGTTGATTTCTATGGTATTGTCAAATTCTGCATACAGGATGACGTTCACTGTGTGATCTGGAGGTGGATTTGCAAACTGAAGTTCCACACGAATCTGGCCCGATTTTATAGGGTGGAAATGTCCCTCGTCACTGCCTTGGTCTGGAGTGAAATCAAAACCCCACAAAGCATAGCCTCCTGCATAATCCTCGTACGAAATACCGTGACTGGTGTTGGTTCCTAACTGTCCCGTGGCTTCGTACAGGGACAAGTACGATCTCAAATAATTCTTTGCGACACCAAAGTTGGGCTCAAAGGGTCGGGTACACAAGGTCTTGCCGTCGCGACTGACTTCGATCTTGGACACATTGTAATGTTGAAACTCAAAAGGATTTTGATCGTGGGTTCCGTTGAAGGCTGAATTCCTGACGATACCAACAATCAAACGTTTGGGTAACTGTCCTTGGAACAGATGATCTTCGATCATAGATCGCTGTCCAGCAGGAATGGTGAACGTTTTCACTTCTACGCGTCGTATCAGATACTTGGCAGTCGTTCTGCTCAACGTCTGACAGACGTCGACGTCTGACTGACGTCGTTTCCCACTTTAGGTAACACTTCCACACGACGCACGTAAAGTCGGGCTTCTTGAATGATAGTTTTGTATTCGTTGGCATGGGCCATCAAATGGAAAGTGGCACTACTACGATTCAGTCTCAGACGGATATCCACCCCGTTGAGCAAATACTTTTCTTGTAACCACATGTCCAAATGCAAACGATCCATCAGTTCTAAACTTCGCCCTTGCAGAATTTTCTTACGACGGTCGTTAAACCCCACATTGTGAGGATTGTCATCTTCTGTCAGGACTGTGTCGCTAAACGTGCCTACACCTGCTGTGTCAGGTTTCCATACCACGCAAGCATCCAGATGAGTATTCTTGGCTTCTTTTCCGTACGTCAAGAGATTTTCCAAGTAGGCACGATATGGGTAAGTATCCATGCTGCTGCTGACCAGTTTGTTATTCAAGTACAAGTCCACTTCGCTAAATAAGGAATGCATGAAATTGTTGACAGGAGCTACTCTAGCATCGCCTCCTGGATTGGTGTTGTCCGTTTTGATCACTTTCACTTTCAAATACAGGTAACTGCTATTCAGATCGATGTAATCTTCGGGTTGTCCTTTGATTTCAAACTCGATGGGAGCTGATTCCGTCAAAGAGGAGACGGGATGAAATTCCACCCACTGGGATTCTTGCATGGTCATCATGGTGGGGGGCATGGCAAACAGGTCCAGTTCCGTCTTGGAACAAGCGCAAGACTCTCGGTGCATCATTTTTTTCTCTTTCTCAATAATCGAAAACGTCTAAGTCTCGAACGGTTCTTCTTTTCTTGGCCTTTCTCGCTTGAAGTCTGGTGAAAGGGTGTTTTCTTCGTCGTCTCTTTCTGCCTTGTCCTTGCTGAATGCCTGACTCGGTAGCGTGCAGGGCATTTATAGGTGTGTCTCGTCGGCCCAAAATGTCTTTACCCGTTTGCAGCAAGACATTTTTGCCTGCCCTCATGAAGGCTTCTTTAGGGTTTTGTTTGTCGATGATGACATTTTGGAGAAATTCTTTGCCTTGCGTCAGTGCCGCATCTTTCAAGGCGTGCAATCCGCGTGTCACCATCGGTTTCAACACCGGAGCCACCGAACGAAAGGCCGATTTCAGCATGTCTCCTAAACCGTGTCCTCGCTGTCGAGCAACCCCTCGGTACACTGGATACATGACTTACTTACTTACGAATCGTGAGAGAACCTTTTTCGAAAATGGAGTTTCACCGTGACTTTTCCTTTGGTGAATGGAATATTTTGTCCCAAATCTCCTTTTATAGTAATGTTGACCGTGTCCAAATACGACTTGCTGACAGGCAAATAGTGAGGATGGACAAATTCGCGGTGGACGTGATAAGTGTTTCCACCTTCCTCGTCAGCGTTCGTGGCAGAATCCACTTTGAAAGGAATGACACGCAGTAACGGTACAGAGGTGTGTCCCACCACGTTATACTCCACCACATCGGAGTAGACAAACATCAAATTCAGTCCTTGGTTCAGTTCTACCGGGGCACGAAATAACTTGCTAAAAGACTCGTTGTCGTAAACGCTGGGTGATTCGTTTTTCTTCATCATGGCCATTCTCATGTCCATGTCTCCGCCCAACATGTCAAACAATTCAGGACAAAATAAAATGGACAGGATTTTACTCCCGTCAAATTTCATCAAGAAGCGACGAGCTGTTTTGTGGTATTCCATGGTGACACTTTTTTTGACACTTTCCAAAGCTTTCAGAAACACGACATTAAACCTGGAGGTAATGGTGCTCACCAAATGTTGACCACTAAAATAATAGCCTGGGGGAATGAACAAGTGATAGGTGGTGTACTTTTGATTTTTTGTGCCAGGGGTTTTCTTGTCATATTTGCCATAGGTATCCAAGTACTGTTGCAATTGTTCGTCATGAACTTCCACATCAAAAACATTTTGATTGGGAAGGACATTGAGGACTTGGGTCGGGTGAATCATTTCCACTAAAGCCACTTCCCAATGGGCTTCGTGATCTAAGGGGATGGTCTGAGGTAATTTGGCCGTGTAACAGCACAACGTGTTGTGGGGAAACACCTCCATGGAACTGTCACTGGGTAAGGTTAAGTAAAATTGGTTTTGGTGACTCATAATTCCAGAGTTCTGTGGCTGTCCGAGGGGTTATTAATGGACGTCAGAGGCGTGTCTCCGCCCAAAATGGGGTTCTGATTGTGGTTGGAGTGGTGACTGGCACTGGCACTGGACACAACGTTCCCGTTCGAGGAGAATTTCAGGGAGGGATTGGGAAGCAGGTAACCGATGCAACTGCTCAATAAAATGGTCCACAATTGTTTGTCTCCTTGTTGCAAACTCAAATTGGCAATGGCTGCCCCGATGACACAATACACCACGAAGATTTGGCAGAAAAAGACGATTTGCGTTTTAGGCACACGTTCTCCACACCACACCCACAAGGGTTGTTTTTGTAAATCTTGCACAGAAGAACTGGGTGAAGAAGGACTGGTCGACGTAGCTGCGTCTGCTGTGTGAAAGGGCATGATGGTCACTTCTTCTTTTTATAGTCGATGACTTGCGAAGCGTCGATCCAAGAATCGAAACTGGGTGGATATCCTTTCCAACGTACTTTGACTTCTTTGACACGTCGTTTGCCCACTTTACGGGTTCTGCGTTCGAGAATGCTTTCGATGTCGTACACGTCGTCTTCTTTTTTGGTGACACGTTATAACTCGGGCAAATAAAACGTTCCTTTGAGTACTTCTCCGTTCATGTCTTCCAATTTATAGACGGCAGGATGACGGCCATGCACTCGTCCAGTGACGCGAAACAATTCGGTCGTCCAGTTAGGTAAGTAACCTTTGTCGAAAGTGCGTTTGGTTTTGCCAATGCGCACCCAATCTCCTACGGCCAACTCTCCACTTTTCTTGGGGACAGCCCTCGTCGGGGACGTACCGAACAGGCGTTCAAACACCAGCACTTCGTTGTCGGGAGTCACGTACTGCGGGGCACGTCCGATGCTTCGATGGTAAGATTGGTTGTACGCTTGCACCAGGTGCGGTAAGATGTCGATGTACTTCAGAGTGTGGTGATGCGTAAAATATTTCCACATGCGTTCTTTCAAAGTGCGTTGAAAACGTTCCACGATGCTGGCTTTGGTTTCGGGATTCTCGGTGGTAAAAAAATGAATGTCACGTTTCTTTAATTCTTTTTGGAAAGCTTGGTTTAGAAATTCGGTGCCTTTGTCCGTTTGCCATCGAAGAGGGTGACGACCGCTTTGTTTCAACACTCGTTGCAGGGCTCGCACTAACTCGCTGTTCGATTTGGAAGTCAAGGGCACGACCCAGGCAAATTTGGAAAAGACGTCGATGACACAAAACAAATATTTGTAGCCACGATTGTAGCTGGCCAAATGAGAGACATCGGCTAAATCGGCTTGCCATTGATGATCGATGCCTTCCACTCGGGTGCGACTTCTGGCAAACTTTCGTCGAATGGGTTTGTGTAAAGTGTAGGTAGCTTGTTCTTGTAACCATCGTTGCACTTGAGGTAAACGGAGACTTTTCAGTCGCGTTTTGGCAGCACGATACAATTTTTGAACTCCTGCGTAACCTGCAGGATGGGAGGGATCGTAGTAAATGCTGGCTAAGACTTTTTCCATTTTTTATTTTTTGTGTTGGTTGATGTGTTAATAAGACACCCACTCTTGGAGGATGCTACTCTTTTTCTCTTGGGGTATTTTCTTGGATTGCAATGCTTTGCGTGTGCGGCCAGCAATAGGTGTCGAAGAGGAGAAGGATGTCTGAGCGGGGGATATCGGTTCTTGTTTCACTTCTGTCTTCACTTCTGTCTTCACTTTCTTTTTCTCTTGTGATGAAGAAGGGGTGGCCATCATCTTTTTAATCCATCCAATTCTGGAGGTAGGTGGTGTTGTTAACTTGCGTACTTTTTCTGGTGGAGTTTGAAACCCTTCTTCTTCTTCTTCTTTTCCTTTTTCTGTCTTGACCACTGGTACCGGTACTGGTACTGGTACTGGTGATGGTGTTGGACTTTTCATCAAGGTCTTAAAATCTTTCAAAGTGGGTAGAGCTGTTTCGTCTAAAGCTTTCTGGTGAAAGAGTTGCAGTCGTTGCAAGAGTTGACCGTACTTTTGCGATTTTTCTGTTTCGGACAAATCTTGGCGATCCATCAAGGACTGCAATTCGTGTTGTAACTGGGACATCTCGCTCAAATTGGGATTGGGAGGTAAATGCGGGGTGCGTTGTTCTTGCCACCGATGGTATTCCATCCATCGTTTGTAAGGCACTAAAGCTAGTTTTCGTCCTTCCATGGGGTTGTCAGGGGTCGATTCTGAGATCTTGGGACTTCCGAAGGCCTTTTTATCTTGCTCCCACCAGTCCTCCCAACATGGTTCCCAAGACTCCTTTCAGTATGGGGCCTAACAAGAGAGGTAAAATGCCTCCACGTTGGACCAACATCTTCTTTTTTTGACGAATGGGAATTTTCTTTTGAACCATTTTCCGAAGAACGTGACGATGTTTGCCTAAGCATTGTTTCTGGTGTTTGGACAAAGGGATCGTGCCTTTCAAAACGTTCAAACAACATTCGCACACGGTATCGATGACCTCTTTGGAGGCCGTTTGAATGAGTTTTTTTCGTAGGGGTGGAGAAGCTTTGGACAGGACAGATAACAGGTCCCCATGTTTGGCTAAACGTGGTGGCAGTCCTTTCCTGTTCTTTCCTTGGGGTTTTCTGGAGGGTGACATCTTTGAGTCTTCAGGAGCACCAAAAAAACACTGATACCCTACTTGGTCACAGGCCTTTTTTATACTGGAACGCGTCGCCATTGATTGTCTTTACGTCGTATCAGTTTGAGGACAGGCATGACACGTCGTGCAGGGGTACGTAACGGACTAAATCGAGCCAGTTCTTGCTTGGACAAATCCAGTAAACTTTGTAACATGCCCGATCTTTCATGGACTTTGATTTTGGGAGAAGGTACTTTGTGAGCAGCAGCCACTGCCGCTAAATTGGAAGGTCCTGCCACTGGGGAAGTTCTTTTGGGGGTCATCAACGGAGAAGTTCTTGGTGTAATCAACGTCTCCAAGTACTCTTCAGTTCCTGGTGACATCAACGGAGAAGTGGACAAACGTGAGGCTGTCGGAGACGCTGTGGCAGGTCGTGGTTTGCGAGTGTAAGGCTGCGTCCTGGCCGCAGTGCCTCTCTTGCGACTAGTTTTCTTCTTCTGTGGACTTTTCTTTTTCTGAGGACTTTTTCTCTGTTTCTTTTTCTGGGGGCTTCTTTTCTTTTTTCGGGGTGGTGTCTGGTAAGAGGAGGGTCCCGCCACTGGAGAAGTTCTCTTTGGGGACCTGGTCTTTTTCTTCTTGGGGCTTCGTTGAACTTTTGTCTTAGGGATAACTTTGGGGGCATTAGGATCCCATCTTAAGAGTGAGCGAATGATGACCCCTCCTAGAGTACCGCTCCCTCCAGGTTTCAAAATGATTTGTTTTTTGGTTTGAGTGTCGATGCGGGGATCGGCCAGTTGGACCAAAGCGACTTTGTTTCGATCGAAAAAGCGTTGGGTTTGATGAGGAATCTGAATGATTCCTTGGAGTAATTGACGTGCCGTCACCGTGAACCATCGTAAGACTTCTTTGAGACTAGCTTCTAAGACACGAGCTCGTGTGTGTGGATCTTTTTCTCGACTGATGCCATACAAGGCATGAATCAATTTGACGGGAAGATGCGACTGAAGGGACGTCATGTTCGCACTGAGTGTGAGACAGACGAAAAAGGGTCTGAAGTTTTTATAGATTTTTTGATGGGAAGTGAAATGAAGTCGAGGACGGAGACGTGTACAGGACAGGCCCTCCGTCTTGGCACCAGTGGTGAAACAAGTGGGTACGAAATCGCAAATCCTCGGGAGTGGTAGGTTTCAAATCGACGAGTAAATAGGCGTGTGGCGTTTGAGTGGCATCGTCGTACGCCTGAGTCAGCCAAGGCGTTCCTAACTGTTTGGCTAAGACTTGCACTTGCGATTTATCTCGAGGGCTTTTAAACAAGACCACGTAATGCGCATTGAGACTGATGGTGCGATGGGCTTTACTTTGTTGAAACAAATTTTGGGTGATGTAAACGACACTGGCATTACGGTGATGCCCTTTGCGCGTGAACCACAATTTAATTTCTTCTTCGTCTTCTCCTAACATGTCGTCGAAAATGACCAAATGGGTTTGACGGGAGTCAGAGACGATGCCGTCGTCTTCTTTAGGAATGCCTTCCACAAACACGATGGAATCGCCTTGACTTTCTCGCAAAAGGCTGTACGCCGATTGCCACTCTTTGTAACACCACACGATCCGTTGAGGTGGTCGATCGATCAAATGATGTTTATGTTCGATCAAACGTTTGACGAATTCGGTTTTGCCTGAACCGCTAGGTCCAGCAATGAGCATGTTAAAGGGATGGCGAAGATACAAAGCCTCCCAACTGGCACGATCTAAGTGTTCGTCGATGACTTTGACAGTAGAGGAAGAGGGAGCAGAGACAGCAGAGGTAGCCATGGTGTGAGAAATGTCACTTGTGACACGAAAAACAAACAAGACAAGAGTTTATATACTTTTTTCAGAACACGTTTATTGAATGTTTCAAATATGAACACGAAAGACAAAAATACATACAACCCAAATAGTGATGTACAGGAATATAAAACACAGCAAAGCGATCAAAGTGGAATATAAACAAGTGTCTGTACAACATGTTTTGGGTAACCAAGATGTCCTAGGGACAGTGTGTAATGTTCTTACAGTCTCTACATGAGGTATTGTCACACAAGTGTCCTCCCGGAATGACCTTTCAGGAATGTCCATGACAGTCCTGTCCTGAAGCGAGTGGTTGTTCTCGGTGACGGGTTCTTCTGGCACCGTCACTAACACAGGTTGAAAAGTAACTTTTTTCCTTAAACAACTCTTGTGCATACTGGGCCACTTCTTGGGTCCAAGCCTCAAAACCCCCCTTTTTCCAGTCACGAACATCTGTCCAATGAGGGTGTAAGTCACAAGCTACACACACATCGTCATACACGTCTTGGGTAGCTAAAAGTTGACGAATCTTTTTTTCCTGTTGAGGTCGAGAAGTATCCAGATGAAACCGCAAGGCTTTGAGCAAAAGGAGTTTTTCGCGACCATTTAAGGCCATGGAGGTGGTAAGTACTGATCGTAAAGAGTCCACAAAGAATCGGCTGGTAAACGAAATCCCAGAAAACAAGTCACTAAGACACACACCACTTGTCGTCCCAAATTGAATGGATAAAGTTCTTGTAATAATCGATGGTAATGATCCACGGTTTGAATATGGTCATTGAGTTCCTTCCACGGAATCTGTTGGATTACATACGACATAAGTCGTGGCATAGCTGCCTGTTTTTATAGTCTCTTTGTTTCGAAAAGAATACACGTACTTTCTAGCCAGTGATGTTCGTTTTCCAGTGGGGAATGTAAATCTTGCATACTGTAACCGAAACGTCAGAGTTCGATTAGAAGTTTCCTCTTCCGCTAAGTAGATTCCACGTAACAAATGTTGGTAATCCTTTACCTCGTCTTCCTCAATGGGTTGCTCTAGGTGAATCTCGAAGTAACCAAAATGATCAACACGTGAATCATCGGGGGCCTGGAAGTATTGAACAAGGTCTGACCACTGAAACAATTTCTGACGAATCAGTTCTCTTATACCCTTCAGGTACCAGTGGTTAAAGATCTGGTGACGTAACGGATGCAATTGTTCTTTACGTTTCACTTGTATTTTGACCAGCTCTCGGTAAATGCGTTCTCTCAACTCCACAGGCAAAGCACGAATGTTCTCTTGTAAAGTATCCATGAATAGGTCATACTAAATCCTCTTTGGTCTGACACAAGAAATGTACTCTTTGCACAAACATGGTTTCACTTCAGTGTCGAATTTAAATCGTTGAGTCACTAATCTACACATTACAATTCGTTCAGAAGTTTCCTCTTTCACTAAGTTGACATTGTGTTCAAGATGTTGGTAATTCGTTAACTCTTCCTCTGGAATTCGATGCAGTACGTTTACAATGATGTAACTACAATCGTCCATACCAAACCAATCCTTTTTAAAACTAGAGGATCGTTGATCAATGTCTGTTCGATGGAACACTTTCAATTGAATCAATCCTTGTATAGCTTTCAGGTACCAGTGGTTCAAACACCGGTGACGTAACGGATGCAATTGTTCTTTACGTTTCACTTGTATTTTGACCAGTTCTCGATAAATGCGTTCTCTCAACTCCACAGGCAAAGCACAAATGTTCTCTTGTAAAGTATCCATGAACAGATTATTATGGTAAGAAGTTACTTCAATGTCTCGGTCCCACTAAGGGTAAGTAATGACAATTCGGTGACCATCGAGCATGTTCTACGTAGGCCGAATCTTGCGGTTCCCAGTGGTGAAGTGACACACCGCAACTGAAGCACTTGACTTTATCTCCTTCGCCCAAGTAGAAAAATCCGGCTCTGGCTAATTCTTCGGGGGTCGGTCCTCCCAGATACTTAGGCCATTTTCCTTTGAACGATTGAAGACGATTTTCAAAGTCGCAGTATTCCGACAAACGCACAGGGAACGAATATTCGTCTTTCACAGGTTCGTTTCGATGAGGGTTGAGTGACATGGGTAGGAGTTTGCTCAGGGCTGGATGACATCCGTAGGGGGGTAGACGTGAAGGTGAACATTCCCCTTTAAAACGAAACCCAGTAAAATGTCCAAGAGGACGAGCGGCATCACTTTCGCATCCCACAGGTTTGACACGCACAGCATCACTTTCCATCATAGGGGTAGGGGCACTAAAGTTCCCATGATGCTTTACGGCATCGCTCAGGTCACAAGGTACAGCATCGTACCCATCGCAAGGCTCACAATCGCATTCCACTTCCGAAGCCTCACACTTGAATTGTGCCCTTCTAAACAACTTGTTCTGTGTTTCTCTGAAAGTATTCATCTTGTTCGCTCGGTCTTGGTAGTCACAATGAACTATCGATCTTGCCTAGGGTTCCTTTTTTATATACAGACCAATACCGACGTGACCGTACGGTAAGGTGAAATGATTGGGAAGTCGAACTCGCTTCTGGTATACAATTTGATAGACTTTTTCCAAGGGTCGACTGACGATGTGGTGAGTGGGTAAACGTACAATCTTGTTCGGTTGATAGGTGGTCACTTTAAAGTTTCCATCCTCTCCCGATTGCAAGGCTTCTTTCAATACCCCAAAGTTGACCACTCGACTGGTACGATAATTCAGAGTCAGTCCTTTCACTTTGCACGTCGTGTGCACTTCTCCTTGTTTGTCCCGGTATTCGTAGCCGTAATTTTTGGGACCGCCACTGACGAAACTTAGAATCTTGTCGTCAGGATGTTCGTCTGTCCAGGCTCCTAAACGGTCTCCTTCGATGTTAGGGTGATGTTGAATCGGGTGATGGATGTAAATGCAACTGTCCGTGTCAAAGTACAGGACGCGTTCCCCTAACAGTTCTAAAGCTTCGTACAATTTTAAGCGAGCATGGGCTGTCACGTAAGCCGCAATGATGACATTTCCAAAAGGGTCGTCTTGTACAAAGTCCAGATCTTCTTCGTAATTGACCAAGATTAAATTCTCTCGAACGACGTCCACGTGTTTCATGTATTTGGTTTTGTCGTGAATCATCTGGAAGTAGCGGGAAGGTTCTGTCAAATATTCCGTCTTGGGTAAACACGGTCGTTGTGCCATTTTACCCCACAAGCAATTTAACATCACTTTGGCAAACGATCGCCTGCCTTCGTTTTTCTCGATGTGGTCTAAAGTGATGCCTTCTTGTTCGTAGTATTTCTCTTTGAATTGTATTTGGTCTTCGGGAGTGTGACACCAGGAAGGATAGCCGCTGGCTTCTTGCTTCAGTTTCAAAAAGGCATCCACGTAGTCGGCGAAAATGCCTTTCTGGTATCACGGTACCAATTGTTTTTCCATATACCTCAATGCTAATGTTCTGTGAAATAAATATACTTTCTGTCCTACTTGGGCATGCATGTCACACGCTGTCATATAGAACAATGCTAGATTGTCAATTTGACAATGACATAACCAGGTACTCCATTGCATTTAAGAGAGATAACTCTACTGGAACTAGACAGGGGTAAGAGTTATCTAGTCACAACAAGCACATTTTCAGTCATGTGTACCATATTTTAAAAAAATCATAAAAAATACAAAATATGATCTAGATAGAAATTAACGCAAACTCACATGTTGCCAAGAGGCTCAACATTTTTTTAAGCCAAACAGAAAGTACAACTCTTACATAATGCACCAATCACAGCTAGTGTTGTTCTTTAATTCTGAATACAATGTTCCATACACCTTAAGCTCCGCCCACCTGGACTTGCGCAATTGGTACCGTTATACCTATAGCAAACCTTAATTTTTCCAATAATCTGTGAAATAGTTCGGGACTGTATAAGTAACAAATATACTTAGTCTCACTTGTGAAAAACAATTTGATGAGGTACTAACCTATGTCTTATATGAATGTGTATAGAAATGTCATTGAGCTGTTTGAACTATTGTTTTCATACTTTTGCTTCACCATCAAAATCATCTTTTGAAATAAAATGAATTCTTTCAACTATGAGTTGTATCTTATTCATATCAGCAATTATTGAACTTCACATAGGTGATATGGGATAAATCACATTATATCATATTATGTAATAACTAGGTCAAAGGTCAATGTACCAAATAGTATGCACCTGTCCTACTTCAAAATGTACAATTCACCTAAAAGAAAGGAATTTATATTTGTTTAGTAGGTGCAGAACTTAACATCAGAGACAGGTGGACATGACCCAATCTTATTATAAAGTATAAGCTTTGACCACTTTACACTATCTACAGATACAAGAGGTCACTAACCACCAGTCCTCACACAAAGGTCCACCTACCCATCCTCTTTCTAACACAAATAGTAAGCTTTCCTCCTTTGTAATGTGAATAAAATTGTTTCAATAAGCCAGTCAGTCACCAAATATAGTAAATCGCAGCTTCTAAGTGGTTATGTTTGGATTGGGAGGTGAAATTAGGGGAATAAAATACAGAAAAATGCCAAATATAAACACTAAGTATAGCACATCAAATGGAGTTAAAAACAGGAGGAAAGTGTTTATCTAAAAGGGAGAGGTAGCTTATGATAAAGGAATTAAAGGTGGCAAAATCAGCAATGCGAAAAATGAGAAGTGAAAGTTTGATGACCTTACCTTGGACAAATATATGGGGCAGGGCCCAACAGGTCCAAGGACAGCCCAAAGGCAACTGTGCTATAACATCCCTTACAGGACCCAAATTTCAAGTGAAGTTGTGTTCATTTCCATCTAATATAAAAGGGTGAATAATTTAGATAATATAGATACATATAAAGTATATTTCTTCTACATAAGAATTTAATAATAATTGGCATAAGATGGAGAGAAACTTATCTCAGAGCCAAGCAGAACATACCTTATCAGTTTTTAAACTTGTAAACTTTACTGTGAGAAATTATCAAATTGCTTCTACTTACATTTGCATCAAGATTGAGGGCTAATATAATACTTCACAAATCTTCTCTTTATTTTCATAATCAGTCACTGAAAATGTGAGATTTTATTTCCTTGAAATGTTATGACTGGTGTAAGGGAGATAACTGAATGATATACATAAGGTGTGGTAACCTTGAATACATTATCCATGTAATATAGATGAGTTCATCAACAACCTGTATTAACTTCATTGCAATTAAATTATCTCAAAATACATTACTGACAAAGTGAGAACCTAACATTTAGACTCCTATGTTTAGTGGAGACCTCAAGAGTCATGTAATTTTAATTTCTAAGATGACGCAGCTCTTTCATATCACATAGTTCATATTTTCTACAATGCCGGCATGTAGAGTGCAGCCTTCCATAACCATGCAGATATCATCTCATGCCAATTTGGATTCTTGCGATGGGATGCAAAGTTTCAAGAACAGTGTGGATTTGAATGGAATGAATACGCACTGTGTGACTAAAATGGTTATCATTCTGTAATGTTGGACCAAACATGGAAATTCCACAGGAGCAGCTTGACAGAAAGAAATAGGATTAATTGAAAGTCAATAGTAGATTATAATTGGGCTTATACAAGTGCCAATGGGAAATGCTGACTTAAGGAAACTGTTCTTGTTTGTTGGTATTCACTGCTACTTCAACAAAAGGGAATGCAAGAGAACTGAACTAACAACATGAACAATTTCAAAGCAGGAGAGTGTAAAAAAAAAAAGGGACAATTAGAGCAGGACAATTCAAATCAAAATGGGAAGGAATACCAAATCCTTAATAAATTACCTAAAAATTACTCATGCCAGAACATCCCACATGGTACAAGTGATCTATCTACAAGTGTACTTAGAATGTTCTCTATCCTGGTTTATGGCATGCCTTACAAGAACAAGATAGTTGTTTTTGTACACATGATTTTTCATCTTTTGCAGGTACAATAGCCAATATTTGGCCAAAATCAACTATATTATGTTTACATAACTTATTTTGTTGCATGCATTCCAATCTAGGAGGTAACAGCACATACATAAAGGCATCAGGTAACACAAGTCTATATCTATCATAGCTATAGTTATCAAAAGTCCCCATCCAAAGCCATCTTGTGCTATTTTCTAAAGATTTCATACATTTTATTCTTAAAGAACTTTCAATATTTGACCAAAAGTGTTCAGCATACATTTGTTTTCCTACATCAAACTAGTATAGTTCATAAATGCCGCCCACATGTATGCGTTTCTATGGAAACACTGTGAGGCTATTCTTTCCTTTAGGTATCACGGTACCAATTGCTTTTCCATATACCTCAATGCTAATGTTCTGTGAAATAAATATACTTTCTGTCCTACTTGGGCATGCATGTCACACGCTGTCATATAGAACAATGCTAGATTGTCAATTTGACAATGACATAACCAGGTACTCCATTGCATTTAAGAGAGATAACTCTACTTGAACTAGACAGGGGTAAGAGTTATCTAGTCACAACAAGCACATTTTCAGTCATGTGTACCATATTTTAAAAAAATCATAAAAAATACAAAATATGATCTAGATAGAAATTAACGCAAACTCACATGTTGCCAAGAGGCTCAACATTTTTTTAAGCCAAACAGAAAGTACAACTCTTACATAATGCACCAATCACAGCTAGTGTTGTTCTTTAATTCTGAATACAATGTTCCATACACCTTAAGCTCCGCTCACCTGGACTTGCGCAATTGGTACCGTTATACCTTCTGAGTAGGGTCACCCTTGTGGTACTGTTGTGTCTTGGGAAAGTGGCAAATTTCGTACACTTCTAACAGTTGGTATCCCATGTCCAGAGCTTTGAACAATTCTACGCTGACCCAGGTTCCCGTCAAGGCACGTTCTTCCTGGGTGTGCTGACAAGGTTGGTCTTGGTTGCACGTTTCGGCACAAGTACGGCACAATGGAAACATCAGTTTGCCTTGACAATGGTGAGGTAAGACGGGATGGTATAGGTTCGTGGGAGGCAAAACTTTACACTTGATCAAGCCTTCGTATTGTCGAATGTTGACCGGGTCGATGTGTTCCGTCAACAATTGCGGGTGCCCTGTAGGAAAGCGACAATATTTGCACACGTAGGGATACAGCGAACACACGTCCAAGTATTTGATTTCTTCTCCTTTCTCTTCGTCGGCTTGGTACAGCAAACAGGTGGCGTTGGTCCTTCCTCCGTACAAACTATCCCTTGGGTTCAGCGGGTCCATGAACTGGTAACTTTCCACCAGGCGTTTAAACTCGGGATCGGTTTTCATACGGTGATCGTACTCGTGTTCCCACATTTCCACCACTTGGTATCCTTCCTGTTCCAACTTTAGGCGCCGCTGACAAGTGTCCTGGTACAAGTCTTCCATGGTTCGTTGTAAAAACTGATTTTTAGTGCCACGGTCAGGGTAACAGACGGGACATCCGTGAAATAAGCAACCGTTAAACTCGTACACGATCTTGGGGTTTTCTAAGTCCCAGCCATCGACCGAATACGTTCCGATGGTCTTTTCGCCCCCTCCGTTGCGGGCATGCTGAATCCACTTGTCTTCCTTGTCGCACAAGTAATGTAACCAGCGTAGGGCTTTGACCGAGTATTGACGTTTGACAAAGTGGGTCGTTTGAGGGCTGATGACAGCCACGGTGTTTTCAGGCATGAATCGTTGTCGATACACTAAGGAACACGCTTTGGCAATGGTGCAAGCTTCTTTCAAAGGATCGACCCCTCCGTGTTCCATGAACAGTTCTCGAAATTTTCCACAGCAACGCCGTAAAATGTCCACGTCGGAACGACAATACTTTAGCATTTCTTCCTGAAAGTCGAAAGGGTCCGAGGCGTGAGCCTGGTACCAAGCGTAGAAAGCTTCTCGTTGTTCGGTACGCATGTTGTCGGGGTCGTAATAGTGAGCCTCGGGCAAATGGGGTAGAACGGTGTGTTGATTGGCTTCCGTATTGAAAAAGTGTGGAAAGTACCCTTTAGCCATTTCTGTCATTCCAAACGTTTTAGGCATTCGACTCAAAGGCATGGCCAAATAGCTCATCGAATCTTTAAACTGCACTTGTCCCACTTGCATGAAAATGATTTTGGCTCCGTTCAAAGTCACTTTAGGACGCTCGGTGCCTTGTTCCGTATAGTGCCTCAAAAGAAACTGTCCATCGTATCCGGAGAAATTGTGAGCCATCACCGTGGCATGACGATGACAATCTCCGTAACGTTCGATGTCCTCTTGGCTCCACGTCTTGTCGATGGGGTCTAAGACCCATCGAGCGAAATCGGCTAACGTGTTCGGTCCCCGAAAGATTTTTTCACGCCCTCCAGGAATCTTGCTGCAGTGAGGGCAATGACTGAAGATAGGTTCTTGAATGCACTTCTCGCACGCTCGATGAGCCACGCAAAAATTAGGAATGTGAATGCCGGTTTCTTGCATGCATTCGAAATCGAAAAAGATGAAATTGCCTTTCTTCTTGTGACCATCCTCTTTCTCTGGTGGGGGTTGGTATTTTTGCACGTAACATTGGTGTTCCAAGTCCACGATGTGGTGACAAATGTGACATTTTTTCTTTCCTCGACATACGTGTGCCTTGGCAGCATTGGTACATATGACTTGTTCACACGTAGGGCACAATCTCAGGAGTTGACAAGCACATTTCTTCTGTGAACCTTGCGTTTTCAGATGTTGTTGGTAACAGGTAGGGCTGACAAACGTGCGCAGACAAGTTGAACAAGGCACTGGTTCTTCGCTCAGACAGGGTGAAGAGGCCAAACATCCTGAGCATTTCAATCCACAATGCTTGTGTTGCTCTCGATTATTATAACCATGGTCACATTTCTCACAGTAATAACCGTATCCCAGGAATCCGGTGATACTGGTAATGGTATCGAAATGGTCATCGTGATGATAAACATGAATGTATTTTCCGTCCTTAAAATCTTGCCCTCGAAACAACAGAGGCCCGCGCACTTCTTGAGGGTGCACTTTCAAGGTGTATCGTGGAGCTAGGGCATCTTGCAATTTTTGCATCTCAGGAATGCCACAGGGTGTGTCTTTGGACAGGCCAGCTTGTTGCAACAGGAGTTCTGCTTCATTTCGTTGTTTGGCTCGGTCCGATTGTTGAATAGTTTTCCAGGTTCTTTTCCATTCTACCGTGTCGTTCTTGTTGGCATAGGTTCGTCCCACCACGATGGCACGGGCTAAACACATCTGGTCATGAGGATTGTGAATTTGGACAAGGCTACGCTTAATGCTGCGAAGGTCGTTCACCAATAACATCTTTTTGCGTCCGGTCCCTTGAGGAGGAGAGACGTGGGTCATGTCCAATGTGGCTTTTCCATCGGTGATGTCAAACTGGTCATTAGATTGTTGCACGTGTTGAATCTTGTCCATGACTTTGGAAGCGGTCAATTCTGCAGGGGTGCTAAACTCGATCCAAACAGGGGATTTCAAACCGTCGTGTTGTATGGAAAGTCTCAAGCGATCGTCTTCTTTGGGTTGACATTGTTGCTTGAGTGCAGTGAGCAAAGAATCCCACACCTCAGTGATGAACACTTCTGCTTTCTCTAACGGCACTTCAGCCTTGAAATCTTTAAACTTCACTGTGTATTTGTAAGCCGTGGTTCTAAATTTTCTAGAGGAGCGCTTTTCCGTCTCTCGAATGGAATAGTACTTTTCAGGGTTGACTAAGGGTGGTGAACTTGGTTTAAAGGTTTCAAATTCTGGTTCACTCATATCCTCTTCAAAATCACTGGCATGAATTTGTGCCAAGATTTCACCCCTGGTACGAGGCGATAGATCACGTTTCTGCCTCTTACTTTCTTCTTCTTCTTTCTTCTCAAATGAATGGGATCGTTTCATCTTGAAAGCAAAAAGTCAAATGACTCAAGTTCAAACACCATGAGCTACTTTATAGTCATAGCAGACCAGCGTATATAAAAGGGTGTGTGTCTTATCCTTTCACTATTCATTTCACTCTCAAGCCGAGCACAACGATGGAAGAGACTAACCAGATGGAACGTTTCGTCAGAGCTTTGCGAGGGGTCATTAGAAAATTCTCTTCAGACCAGCCTACGGACTACTCTCCTTCCTTTAGAGATAAAAGTCAAGATACTTGCTATATCTGTCAGAAGAAAGGGCATTGGTCTTCAGAGTGTCCAGACCGTCAAAAAAGAACAAAAACAGGGACTAAAAAAGACAAAAGTCAAGATACCTGTTATTATTGTAAAGAAAAAGGACATTGGTCTCCAGATTGCCCAAAAAAGAAACAAGAGGAGTCAGAAGAAAAGAGGGATTCTTCAGAAGAAGAGAGGGATTCTTCAGAGGAAGAGAGGGATTCTTATGAGGAAGAAAGAAGACAGGTGAAGAAAAAGAAACAGGAGAAAAAAAGAAGAAGGGAAGAAAGCGAGGAGGAGGAAGAAGAGGAAAAGAGTGTGACGGTGAAAAAATTCAAAAAACAGAGAGACTAAACAAGGAGACAGAAGAAGTGAATGAACTTTTAATTAAAGTGTTGTGTTGTGAATTGTGAATTGGATTGTAAAAAAATGGAGAAAAGAATAAATTAATGATATAAGGTAAGTGTCTTTGAGTTTTGATTTCAAAAAAAAGAAGCTACACTCACGCACTCATACACAGACACGTACTATAAGGGTAAAATGGGCTGTTGAATATTTTTTTGAGTTATTGGCAATTTGAAATTGTATTTCTTTTCGAGAAATGTGGGTGGCCCTGAAAAGGGCCTTTTTTGGTGCAGGGGTGAGTTTAAACAATCAACTTTAACTGCCTTAAGCCTTTGCCACGGCCAAGGCCTACTTCTGGACTACGTAATGTTGATGATGATTGAGTTGAAATCACTAAGGGTGGTACGGTAGGCTTAGTCACAGGGTTGACGTGTTTAGCTCGGGAAGGTCGTATTCTCTTCGGTCGTGATAAAGAAGTCTGATACATTTGTTTCAGACTTCTTAACTCCGCTAAAATGTCCAACAGTACCGTGACCGTTTGATTTTCACCCTCTTGTTTCTTTGCTGCTACTTCTTCTTGCTGTTGCTGCTGTTGTTTTTTTCTTACCTCTTCTTCTTGCTGTTGCTGTAGGAGAAAAGCTTGTTCCGCTTCCTTTTGTCGTTGTATAAATTTCTCCAATTCTTCTTTCTGTCTCTGTCTAAAATTCTCCACTTGCGGTAATGAAGAAGGTAACGCAGGTTCCGGAACAAATTCTTGCGAAGAGAGAAAATCCACAAAATCCCAATTCACCTCTTCTGAAAGTAAGTCCGGGTTCCCTTGGGCAGTCTCCCCTGCTGGTGCACCCCAATGGATCGTTTTCTGAGTTTCCGTCATGTTGAATCACTGTCGCATAGATTGACTGCACACAAGCGCTAGCAAATCTATATTGACTACGTGACGTCACAGACTGCTCTCTTCGGATTGGATGCGGCTGGCTGAATTTTGTAACGCGTGTTCGGATTGGTGAATGAACTCAATTCGTTTCAATCCTACCTCTGCCTATAAATAAGCGCCGTTCACTGCATTGATTCACCTGTTTCTCGGAGCCTCAAGATGTGGACCGACGTTCAATCTTCAACCCTTGTGTCAACAATGATGTTCAGGACGGACATGCTCATGTATGTCAGGTCCAAGTGGACTGTTGTTGATAGGACAGATACAAGTCTATGGATGAGGAGAGTTTATATAGAAAGACAAGGATGTCTGAAGAGGGTACTTGTGTATGGACCGGCAGTTAGAAGGAGTTTAAGAAGAAGAAGAAGAAGATGTGAGAGATGCCATCTATGTTAATATTAATATTAACATAAACCCAAAGGCCCTTTTCAGGGCCAGCCATATTTCTCGAAAAGAGATAGTCTTTGAATTGCCTACCCCTTTTTTTTTAAAAATTTTTTAAAAATTTTTTTTAAAAAAATCCCATGTTCCATTTCCCTTGACGCTATACAGTCCCACCCTGTTTAAATTCCCCTTGACGCTCAACAGTCCCACGATTTTTCTCCATGTTAATTTCCCTTGACGCTATATGTTCCCACGATTTTTCTCCATGTTAAATTTCCCTTGACGCTATATGTTCCCAAGGGTCTTTTTAATGATAAGTCCCATTGACGCTATACTATCCCTATTCACTACTGTCGCAGCTTTGCATAAACCAGATCGCATTGAGCATTCGTAAAACAATGCGAATTTTTGATTATCTGTAAATCATTAACTTGTTCTATGACGTTTTGCATTTATTAGCATAATTTAAAAAAAAATAAAAGAAAATAACGCATTACCTCACATTGTTACCTGGTTAAATATTCAGGATTTTGTATATATTTTTTTATCAGAACAGCGTGGCATGCACTCTGTCACTGAAACTATTTCCAAGATAAAACAAAATCTACTGAATTAATGTACAATATAAGTTTATATCTATATGAGTAGAGGATAAGCATTGTCATTTTCATCTCTCTCTCTCTCTCTCTCTCTCTCTCTCTCTCTCTCTATACATATATATATATATATATATATATATATATATATATATATATATATATATATATATATATATATATATATATATATATATATATATATATATATATATATATATATATGTGTGTATTTATGTATCAAAAGTATCTTCTGTTGCGATGGAATATTGGTAGTACTCTCTAGCGTTACCTAATTAAATAATTGCCCTTCCACTTACATCTTTTTCTTAGAGTTGTTTATTTTTCCGTACTTAACTGCAGATATGTTTTGCTGGTCTGGTATCTGCCATAGCGGAAACGAATATCGTTTCAGAGTAATTCCGCGTTTTCTTCTTATTATAGTGAAATTGAAATGTAGTGTTCAGGTTTATGCAAACATGGCTTGAAATATGAAACGTTTAATTTTTTTTAATAATCATATTATTTTTGGTATATTGTTTTGTTATATGTGAGATTCAATTTCCGCCTTCGATTTGTTTGGTTCCTTTCACATTTTGTTTTCTCTCTTCTTATTCCTTCCTTTCGTTAACAGACCAGCAGTCTGTATATATGAACTACATGCATTTCCCTACTGAATGTAAACACAGATCTACCCATACAACACGCCAACTCTCAATGCCCGAATATGCAAAGAGCAGTGATGAGCTTAACACAGGAGCCTATCAGAAATATGTCCTAATAATATTCTAGAGCTATTTAGAATTACGATACACTGCTTGCCTGAATCACAATGTACTCTACTGTGTCTGAAAGTTGTGTATTATGATACACTGCTTGCCTGAAGTTAGGATGACCAGTTAATAGGTAAATTTATGTAAAATGTGAAATGTTTTCATATGATATCCATTTAAATGTACATCTTGTTACACAACGAACGATTACATGTCCCATACAGGTTATATTTATCTTTTTTTCTTCAGGTTCTTGCTGCAAAAATCTTCTTGAACACAGTGACCATATCAAGGAGACCTCTGACATTTTAGCACCGTCATTTGTATAGTCAATCAGTCAATCAGTTCAATCTCAGTTTTACAACTAATAGCATGCTGTCCCCCATTCTTAACTGTCTAAGTGAGACACTTATGTCATAAGGATAATTAATATCTCAAAGCATTCCTTTCTATCCGTAATTTCTGGCTTATTCTTTACCAGCTGTTTATTGCGTTATTTCAAGACGGGTTTATATAACCAATGTGTATATAAACACGCTTTGTCACTACAACAAAATCTGACTCGGTTAGTATAGCGTCAGACTCGTAATCCAAGGGTCGCGGATTTCATACCCGCCCAGGCCAGTACGTCTACCTTGGTGTGTCCTTTGGAAAGACACTTAACTCCCACATCTTCGGCACGAGATAAGCCACTATTGTTTAAACTGCCGTTGTAACCAACACACAAACAAAAATCATCAATAAGTGACACGGTCTAAGCATGAACAACACTGCCCGAGTGTGAAGCATTTGTTTGATTCCACTTGTTCATGCTATGTAGTGGAGTTTGTGGTGCCTGGGAAAGTTTTCGTCCTGCGTGACGACACGACCAAAGTTGGTACAAGAGCATGAGAAAAATTCCACATGCTGAAATTTTCTAATAGGCAGCAGTCTGTTGCGAGACTACCAAATAAACATTCATCCTGGAATAGTTCGTGTTGTTAAAAACTAGACTTCAGCATGAATTAATGGGGGGGGGGGGAGAGTTTAACAGACCTATTAAGAAATAATAACAACCAGATTTGTTCCGAATAAAACATATTACTTTAAACCGAGGATTAAAGTTTTAATTTCGATTTTATTAGGTCATCAAAACGTGATACAAAATATCTTTTTGTAAAAGGAAAATTTTATTGTCCACATAATATAGCTTTACAGTGGTATACAGTTTCTAAATTGAATATAATACATAGATGTCTGCATTGACTAATTAAATATATCGGATCAAGGTCTACCCTGACACCAGAGACAGAAAAGCTGACTCATCTAGAACATTTAAATTAAGGTACGTGACTGACGGGTCATAACTCATGCTTATATAGCTACCGTCTCAAAAATGGCACAAAGGTCTTTTATGTTCTGCAGATATTTTACTTTTTGTCCGCATGCAGTTACGATGTTGGTATAATGCTTCGGGACCGCTCCGGTGGCCTAGTGGTTAGAGCATCCGCCCCGGTTCGAACCCCGGCCTAGTCAGACCAAAGACTTATAAAAATGGCACTAACAGCTGCCTCGCTAGGCACTCAGCATTAACATGCTAATATTAGGGCTGGTCGGCCTGGTGTCAGGATGATGTGACTGGGTGGGACATCCTGCTACATGTCTGCGGCATGATGCCCCAGTGCATCGCTATAAATTGCCACACTGCAGACATTGTAGCGATATGACTGAAGAATTGTTAAAGCTACTTTAAAAATCTAACACACACACACACACACACACACACACACACACACACACACACACTGCTTCAGTCAAGCAAGTCGAATGGTTAGTGTATTTCGAAAATATTTCTGACAGAAGTATTAAGAATGACGTAAACTTCAATCGTATTACAAAATCTAGTTCTGACTCATATAAGCTTTGTACATAGCGTTCAGTATATAATGAGTACGATTTAATGAGTACGATTTAATAAGTACGATTTAATAAGTACGATTTAATAAGTACGATTTAATAAGTACGATTTAATGAGTACGATTTAATGAGTACGATTTAATGAGTACGATTTAATGAGTACGATTTAATAAGTACGATTTAATAAGTACGATTTAATGAGTACGATTTAATAAGTACGATTTAATAAGTACGATTTAATAAGTACGATTTAATAAGTACGATTTAATGAGTACGATTTAATAAGTACGATTTAATGAGTACGATTTAATAAGTACGATTTAATGAGTACGATTTAATAAGTACGATTTAATGAGTACGATTTAATGAGTACGATTTAATGAGTACGATTTAATGAGTACGATTTAATAAGTACGATTTAATAAGTACGATTTAATAAGTACGATTTAATAAGTACGATTTAATAAGTACGATTTAATAAGTACGATTCGACGTGATTTTCATCAGGATGACTAAGTCATCCCGTCCCATTATTTCTCGTTGTAATCGAAATTACCGAAACACCATTTTCTGTCTGACTCATAATTGAAAACAATACTTTTGCCTGTCCAGTGTGGGTTTCTTTATTGTAATAGCTGCAGCTGCATACGAAATAAAAGCCCCCACCACAAACAGGAAGGAGGATGGGAGGCACGCTATCGCTTCGGGACATGTATATCTATCAAAGAAACTCGTGCTTTCATCAAGACCTTTAAGGGTCATACATTTGTGTTGTCTGACATTTCTGGAGAAAATTTACGTACTTGATTGCTGTTTGTTTTTAGTGACATTTGCTACCCTCTTATGATGCATGTTTCTCCTAATTTTGCTGTATACATAATGCCAGAATCATGTATAGCGCTGTCTTTTAGGATAATCGCTGTATTCATAATACTATACTTACAAGGGCCTCAGAATCTCAGGTTCGATACCCGCCCAGGACAGCTTTGATCGGCTACCACGCTGTGTCACTTGGCTACCCTAACCTCGCCACTGGTTATCAAATAATTAGTTTAGAGAGCTGTTAAGCGCATTAATCTCTCCCTCTCTGAATGTCTGTCTCTGTACATATTATATATATTAAGAGACAAATTAATATACAAATATGTGCAGATGAAAACGGTGTTTTTTTATTAATGGTTTTAGTTTTTTTTCTCCCCAAAAGTAATAAATTGTATATGGATATCATTTGCAATAAACTAATATCGATGCATTGGCTTTTTATTTTATATATCTGGCTGTGTACTTTAAACAAACAAAAACGATAATAATGACTCAGCCATTGTCTAATTCCTGCGGATGCCAAAATTGCTTCATTCTACGACCAGCCTGACAGATGCAGTTAGCCAGAAAAAAGCAATACGCAATACTTTGAGAGAAAGAGAAAAAAGAGCAGTCGGTTATTGCTTTGTTTCGTGGGAGAATTGTGTCAGCTTATATGAACATTCATGTCCATACAATAGACATATCTCTACTTAAGTATGGTGATGCATATGTATTGTGGAAGTAGAAAGAAGGATAGGTGAAGAGAAAACATTACTGGTTGGAATTAAGGATTAAGGAAAGATGGAAATATAAAGAATGCATGAAACTAACATAAAACATGGAAATGAAACAGGCAAGGATTTTACTATTCGCAGGAATTTTGGTGTAACGTCTGGTGAGCAATATGCAACGCACTCAAATAGTTCTTGGATGCATTAAAAACTATATCTGGAATTAAGGCAATCGCTGCACATTCATATAATATAATATTGCTTACGTATTCAAAATTTGATATAGCTTTGAGTTCTTATATCATATTTTGGCAACAACGAATATGCAATGCAAGGCAAGGACAATTCCTAAGCTGTGTTGGTACAGTTGTTTTACATGGCAAAACAAAAGCTGAGCAAATCAAATGACCATTTAGTGTAATAACAGGAAATTTCGTTAAGACGGTTTCTCTTTCAGACTCTTGCAAATTCGTGCCAATTTCGATCATCTTATTTGACTCCTTTCAATATATAATTTGAAGAAAAACTGCAACTTTTAACTCAAAGAATTATGCTTGAGTACTGTTGTATGAAACATTCCATAATGTGACTGTAATGGGGTGTCTATGTGTAAAAGGAAAAATATTCTTTTATAAATTAGAGAATTATGTTTTCTAACAGCTTGTAAAACTCTGTGTGACTTGTGTATTCATAAATAGAGACTTAAACCTTTATGAAATACGCATTTAAGTTGAATCACTACAAACATAATATTCTGTAAGGCTCATCCTGGACGTCAATATGTATACCTTCTGAGAGAGAGAGAGAGAGAGCCCTCGAAGGTAAACCTTGCAGTTCAGTTTCTGATTCTGATGTCGATAGTCGTAGACAATTGTTTCACATTTTCTCTTGCATGCTATAGCCAGTTAACCGCAGATGAAAAGAGTGTCTGTTTCTAAAACCAGCTTTATTATCTGTTAATACAGGAGAATTTCCAAAGAAAATTAATCGTCTTCTAAGGTGGTATTTAAATACAAGGAATACTTGCATACCCTTCATATCAGATACGAATGTAGTGTTCCTTCATATAAAAGGCTCCGCTTGTCTTTCGGCAACGAACTTTGAAATCAGAATAGGATGTACTTGCAAATATTTATGCCGCTTTATTAGGTGCAACGATATGGACAGATGATGAATTCCGATATCCGCAATGCCTTATGCACATTATAAAATTATACAGTGTGATTAATCTTTGGCAACTGAAGTCAGGCATGAGGCAGAATGTGTCTACAATACTTCATGGATCTAAAATATTGAAAATGTTGTAGTTACTGTGTAGACTGCAAATCACCATCTGTAATGGTCTAACTTGGAACAACATTAACGTGTTCTGCACCATGCATAGCCTCGTAATACATGTTTAGTCTGTTTTACCATCTGTTTTTCCTCAGGTAACAGAACCTTTCTCGACAGAGTCGTAAGAATTCTTGGGCTGGCTCAAGCAATGTGCGTTTATCCTTATGACATTCCCATTTTAATAGACATTTTCATTTTAATATAGATATTTCCATTATAATACAAACATTCCAATTTTAAAACAAAAATTTCCATTTTTATACAGACATTGCCATTTTAATACAAACATGCCCATTTTAATACAGACATTCCCACATTAACATTTTAATCCAGAAATTCCCATTTTAATATAGACGTTCCCATTTTAATACAAAGATTCCCAATTTGATACAGACATTCCCATTTTAATGTAAACATTCCCATTTTAATATAGACATTTCCATTTTAATACAAACATTCCTATTTTAATGCACACATTCCCATTTTAATACAAACATTCCCATTTTAATACAGACATTAATCCCACATTAACATTTTAATAAAGAAATTCCCATTTTAATACAGACATTCCCATTTTATTAAAAAGATTCCCATTTTGAATCAGACATTCCCATTTTAATGTAAATATTCCCATTTTAATACAGACATTCCCATTTTAATATAAACATTCATATTTTAATACAAACATTCATATTTCAACATAGAAATTCCCATTTTAATACCGACGTTCCAATTTTAATAATAGACTTTCCCATTTAATAAAGGCATTAATATTTCTTTATCAAACGAATGTTTGAAATGTTATGCAAATTAGATATATCTGGACTTCATTCTCAATGAACACTAGTCCTTCTATGTATTTGAGTAAAGACTGTTAACGTAAATTCTTCTGCAGTTGTGTAAGCAAACACATTTTATTCAAACGTACTATGTACACTAAGGAGATTTATTATGTAGTAAATCTCTATATATAATGAACACGAAAATAATTGTTTATCTTTACCATCACACCTTTGTATTCTCTAGGGCCATATGTACATCACAAAGAAGGAATTAACAGATGATCTATAGAGGGAGATAGATGTGTCTTAAAAGGCATAACTTATTTTGTACTGATGTGTATTGAAGAACATATTTTGTCTCTTTGAACAGGCCGCAATGATAACTCAAATTCTGACACTTCCCGATCAAGTACCCACGATCTCATCTCGGTTCATTAGTAGAGAAGATAGATCTAACCTCAACCCTTATCAAGAACTGTCTCATATATTCCAGTTCTTGAATGAAGTTACCTAATAAGCTTTTAAATTTAGCCCACTTCAAAAACGGGCTGAAGACTTACATCAGAAATAATAAGCAGAATGTTTGGAATCTTGGAACATACGAGAAATCCAGTGCTTTATCATTACAATTTACATGTAAACACTAACTAGGAAATGAGGAACACTAAAAATTTCGATCAATTATTCAGTGACATACGGTATGTAACTCGTTCAACCAGCGACAACAAACGAAGAAACTTGTATGTAGTGATTGTGGTACTGCTTCATCCGCATTACTAGCTCGTGTATGTTTGACGTGAAAGTGATCTTAGAGTTGAATGTATCCTCGACTGAATAAACAAACAAAGCTGTACTTTCTGCAATAGACTGCAAATACACCGTTTGCTTACCTTTTACCTTTGCCAGTAAGTTCCATTCAACAGAAAACACGGAATTGGGGTTTGTGCAAAGTTTGTATTAGATTAGTCCATTTTATATGTTTTAGTACATCTATCTTATTTGTCTCTCTTCGATATATACCTTATTTTCGGAAACATTTTCTATTTGTCTAATGAGATGATTGCGCTCCAGCAGTCAATAAAGTAGCTTATGGGTAAACGCCCCAATTTCCCCCATAAAAATACAAAACATGGATATGTTGAGGATTTTATAACTAGGACATGTGATTGGAAATTAGTCTTTCGAAGACACGAATAAAGCAATGTACGAGCTCGAACAATCTTTTCCATTGCTGTTTCATACAAAAGTGACCTCATATGACCATGGTCATGTACGCTATCTACACTATTCTCACCCAAAGTCGTTGAGATCCGTTATCTTGCGTATGGCTAGTGTATCTCCCCTTGCCCAGATGCTCTCACCACCATAGCCGGTCTGTGTAACGCTAATTCATGCTGACTGCTGCAGGTTTGAACCATGGTGCTTCATTACTGACCATGTTCTTATATTTAGTTACATATATATTTATTTCTAAATGTCGGCCTTTTGGCCATCATTCAGTCTTGTTATTCATATGTTCATGCATGAAAACGGCCCTTTGCGTCTTGAGTCATTGTACAGATTAACACAGCAAATGTTGAGTTTTGATAACTCTGACAGTATTGCTTTTTGATTTGGCTTAAATTTTGAAGTTGGCCCAATCTTTATTTTAACAATAATCGTAAACTGTTAGAATGTTCGGACAATTGTAAACTTTTTTATTTTAGCAAATGAGCGTGGGCTGGGCTTGGAAATATCAGTTACCTTTACAACGGAGACTGCCTCATATATGATCAAGATGAACAACTATTGAATGACGACCTATTTATTTATGGCCTAAATTCAGTGCTGGATTAAAGCTTTTTAAAGCAATGAAAATATTATGGTGCCCCGCCCCCTTCCTACAAAACGTGAAACTAAAAAACAAAAGCTAAAAAGGTGGGAAAATATCAGTGTTGCCATCATTCCAAATTATAATACTCGTACATGCAGATCGAAATGGTCATATATAATTCATTCAGTTTTATCATCAACAGTTCATTTGAATTTTGTCTGGTACCCCTTTGTTTGGGCTGGTGCCTAAAGTATATGCTTAGTGTGCTTGACTGGTAATCCGTCACTGCCGAAATCACTGCATATGCTTTCATGTATGAATGAATCTCATATCGAAGAATAATTATCTTTCGTATTACTGTACACCAAGCAAAGTATATAGTATAGAATGATTGGATATGAAAAACATGACATTTCAGAATATGACCTCTTTTGAATTATCAATTCATCTATTTTCAGGAAAAAGTAAAAATTGACTGAATGTAGTGAAACCGAGATGGTGTCACGAAATTATATAGATCCCTTTTTTAATTAAATACATGTACTCGAGTTTCGTTTTTGTGTACAACGATACCCGAGGGGTGATTTATGTATATTGTACGAAGATTTCGAAATAGTGAATTTGGTTCATCCTATGCCGCACGTGCGAAGTGCTTTCCATGGGAAGAACCGAATACTTTCAGCGCATATACATGTATTGCGGCATCGTCTGTGTATAAATGCATCACCGTAAGACAAAATCTTTACATTACGGAACGTCTTGTCAGTGAATGGCCTATTTTAAGGACTTGCACATCTTCAGCTGTAGAGGTATGTGAATTATTAATTTCTTGTGTATAAGTTATAACTATTGTACTACCACGTATATTTTTGTAGGTTTGCTATGTAGATTCGGTTTACGTAGTACAATGCAAATATTTTCTATTCTGGTTTGTGACTTAGCAAGAGATTTATATTAGCAATATAAAGCTACATTTTGAAGAAACATTTGGTACCTTAGGATTCTTGTCGGGCACTGTTAGGTTTATTTCTGAACCTGTTTGTTGTTTTTCAACTGTGCCGATAACATAATCTGTATAACTTATCGTATATAACGTCATTACGTTTTATCATATATGCCCGTTACACGGTTTTAGATGTATTTTCAGCTGCTGACCCAAGTGATCACAGACTGACCAGAGTGATCGGAGTTCTCGTACAGACCCAAGTGACCGGAGCGATCCGAGTTATCGGAGTGATCGGAATCGACGTGGTACCAGCTGCAGAGCTGACCATAGCAGCTGTGAAGCTGAACCATATCAGCCGTAGAGCTGAATAAGCAGTGTTGCTGGTCGAGTAGCAGGTGATCGGGCGTTGCTGACCTGAGACTGATGGACGCTGTCTGCTTGATTGATCAACCTGGAATACTAACGGCTTGATTAGCCAGTGTGACTAGTAGCAGAGTGTGCTGGTGACGGAGTGTGTAACTCCATACATGCAATCGTTTACCCGTGGGCTAATTTTGGTGGTTTGTAAAACCCATTGTGTTTATTGGACTGTAAGATAATTTGAATATCTGGCCCTTTTGTTTACATAATTTTCACTATTTGATTGAATACGTTTCACTATAGGAGTAAAACACTAAATTTGTTCTACGATTTGAATAAAACGCATAAATGTTTTCGTTGTGAAGTCACTGTGAATCATTCACCCCTTGTTCTTGAACTGTGTAAGGTTATTTATTTGCATTTTCGTTATTATGTCCGTGCGTTCGATGTTGATTGGTCCAATATTTGGATCATATACACGCACATATTAATCAAAATTAATTGCTCATTCAAGTCGTTCATTATTAAACATTGTATTTGTATCACCATCAAAAGTGTTCTGTTGTAAATCCGAAATCACACACGGTTATCTTACCATTGACAGTTACCATTGACAGCACACACAATCTAAATATTAACGCATATTCCATCAACCAAGAAAACCTGACGTAGGGTTAAATAAAGAATTTGTCTGCAGGACCCAAAACTAAATCACATGCAATTGACACTATTTGAAAAGTTGGAACTGAAAGTTGAATCAAAAAGCGAACCATGAAACACTTGCTTGTAATTCTAATTATTCAAATTATTTCCTTATCATGACATAAATGATTAAAAGTATATGAGAAAACGAAAATTTTAAAATAATCTTTTGATCTCAATTAGGTCATTTTCTAATGTCATGTTTTCTTTTCGGAGATGATATAATAAAACCTCCCTTTATATTGGGGGTATGGGATCTCTGTCTCAGTATGAAATGATGGATTTTTTACGCATGTATTTGTATTCATCCTGCACTTATTTACAACTAGGTTTTGTCGTCACAAAGATTATTTTTTTACTGCTTGCAATTTTATGAAAGCGAGTATCTGTCGCAAGGTTATCTGCAATCACACACACAGACACGCACACACACGTTGAAAGTATGTGTAATTAGCTTTAATTTACTAGCTTCAGCAAATGGTAGCAAAAATATTTATGGCAGGTCTCTTCAGCAAACTAATCTGAAAGAGATCAAACTTCAGAATGTTTAATATGTATTTGCGAAGTCAAACGTGGTATCTATGATCCTATATTACATAGTTTCATTCAAATTATGACTTCCTGATCTTCGACACATGTTGAAGACACACATCAAAAACAATATAACGTGCATTACTTCCGTTCCACACAACTTCCTTTTTGAAACGAATGAGGTTTCGTTTTATTATAAATTTCACAATGAAAGGTTACTTAGCGCTTATATCTAACCGACATCTTTGCCGATGTAGCATTTCGTCTTCATCATCATCCTACAGCCGTTATTCAAAATTATTTTAAACTAACATTTAGAAGAGATGAGGTTTTAAGAAACTAATTTTCTATTAGCCGCTCCACTGATGACAATATTTATTTATTAAATTAATGATTAGTGCCCTTTTATGAAATTAAACGATTTGTTCATGCAGGATTCAATGACCAGAATTCTTGACAATCAATTACAATGAAAGTCTGAGGTCATTACACGCAGTTTTTGAACCGATCCACTGATGTAAATATTTACTTAGTAAATTTAACGATTATTGCCGTTTCTTGACATGCTTTGTTCCTGCGAATGATTACAAAGAGGATCATCTTGAAACACCGTTTGCTTTGACGTTCAGTTACAATGTAAGTTTGAGGTTATTACGTATAAACGCAACCAATCCGAATGCCTCTTGAAGTGTATTGCTTATGTTTTTTTCTCGAGCAGTGGGAATAATAACTGAGATACCCAACTATAACCATTCATAAATGAAACAATAATAATGACGAGAGAGGTTGATTTATATTTAATCTTATGGTTTCTTTTAAATGGGAGAACCTTGTTTGGAAATAATAAAATGTAAATCCCTTAAATATAGGGTTACAATTTATTATATAAATGACATTCCATCAGCACGAAAACCAAGACTTCCACTACTGGCAGATGATACAAAATAATTTATTGTTCCAGTATTTCCCTTCGCAAGTTAAATTTCATCGAGAAATGTATACACTTTTAGGAATGCTGGACATACATTCTGTTCCAAAACTGAATCTGATATAAATTACAAAATAATCACATGATAGACATGGTAGACGAATTCTCATCTCCAAGCGCACATTAAACTCCAGAATTAAAAGCTCACATACTTCCATTTGTAATAGAACAAAAAAAGAGAGCTGTATTGCCAACTCGAGTCTAAGAAGAAGGATACGAGATTAATTACAAATGCAAATTTTTAATGGTGGTAAAGTGGTTAAAGAATGTTGAACGAGTAGGGTAGAAAGAAAAAACTTTAGATCAATACTTAAGCACGTGTGTGTGTGTGTGTGTGTGTGTGTGTGTGTGTGTGTGTGTGTGTGTGTGTGTAGACTTATGTTAGCTGCTTTCAGGTAAGAAGTATTTCGTATAGCGAAATCTGGAGTGATCAATATATTGGATATTATCGACAAAATAGAATTAAAAGGTAATGTTGTTACGAGTCTATGCTCTTAAAATAAGTAACAGAAAATAAAGTAATTTATTTCACTTGAATACAAAGTGAACAATGAGAAAAAGAACTTACGGTATTGCAAATTAAATCCAAAAATAATCCAAGAATTAAAGACGGGTCCTAGTAATAAAAAGTCCTGAATGAATCTCAGTTCAAGTCCCGAAGAGATTTAAAATTAAAGGAGATGACGTGTCTATTATGGCCTGAGTAGCGCTGATGTGTCAACAGTCTCTTGTTGAATCACAGAAATATTATTCCAGGATTGAATTCAATATAAATTCCAATGAATGTCTTTATCCAAGAATTTTGTCAGAGCACTTTTGTATTTCCAGAGGAAATAATCAATTGAATTCAATAATTTGAAGGAAAAAAGAATAAAATTCAGCCCAAACTGGTCACATCGTAATACAACTTAAAGTGATAGATGTTAAAGTACGACTGGTAAAATTCTCAGTCACAAGATAATATAGTTCTGTTTGACCTCAGGTCAAAATTAGCATTTTCTAAAAACAACCATTATCTGATGGAAAATAACCTTCTAGAATAATCTAATGAGCCTTGTTTATTTACAAAACAATACCCTACAAAACTGATTTTGGAATCTCCAAAACCCTGGCCGTGATTAACACATTTACTCCTTCTTTGTTGTTTAGTTTTGCCCGTCACCCCTGCCGGGGTATAGGCCGCCCACAAAAGATCGCCAGAGGATTCTGTCCTGTGCCATCCCTTCAAGCTGACTCCAGGTGTGACCCATCTTAGTGATGTCCACCTCAAGGTCGCGTGCTGTTTTTCCTGCCTCATACATTGTCCTCACATTCCATGCTGCGATATTAATTCTCCTGTTTGATAGAAGGGTGGTCTGCTTTATGGCTTCCGCGGGCTCGCGGCTTTCACCACATAGCATCATAAATCTTCCAGAAGAAGACCCTTCCTCCATCAGGCTTTCAGTTTCTGGTTTTTCTTCTGTTTGCGTTTTTGTAGCAAGTTGCGGTTTTGCAACCTTCCTCCTTTTACACCCTGGCTTGGGACCGGCCATGGCTGAGTTCCTTCTTTGTTTACCTAAATAATAATCCTGATAATAAGCTCATACAAATAGAGAATAATGAAGCTCTCATTAGTTGTTTACATAATTGAAATAACAAAAATGAAAAAGTCAATCAGGTCAAGCAGAAATGAACTCAATTTTGAACAAGGTCAAGTCCAGCCAACAATGTTACATTATAATAACATGTAATGAAATAACAAAAGAATTAAAACTAACAGAAAAAATTAAATTAAATATGCATAACAATGTACATAGACAATTACTTTGTTTCAAAATGATTGAAATATCAATTAAATTTACTTAATCTAATCAGTACGTTAATGCTGTATTCTTGACAAATTAATAAATAAGTATGCAAAGAATGTATTGAGATACCTTCGAAGGATATCTAAGATTTGTGTCATGTATACAATTTTTGATATAGTTTATTATGGTCATTTGGGTTCATGGCATTTATATGTAATTTTTTTAAATTCGGTGGCGTGCTAGTACTAGAGTAATGTACATGTACAATACCTACAGAATTCTTATTCATGAGTAAAAGCTGATTGCCTAGGTCAAGTAAAGAACTTTATCGGTCAAGTACGCCACGCTTTAAATCGAATCGAGTTCAGGAAGGTATGAGAGTATTTGCTCTGTAGAGCTATTATACACGTCCTAACTGTTGACTGGTTCAACAGTGTCAGAAGATCATAGCATGACTGTTTGATTATTGCAAAGTTATAGGAATTAATTGTTCCAAGATCTTTCAGTAAATCAGATTATGTTGATTTGATGCGTATATAGAGACTATATAATGAGAAAACGAACCACATATTGTACTCATCAGTCTAGATGACTGCTACTCTATGTTTACTGTTTGTAAATCATTAACCTGTTTTTGGTCAGTGGAACATATTTTTGTCGAGTGTAACGACTTCCAAATTGTGAGACTGATATTTGCTGTTGTGAACTCAGTTTAGGAAAGTTTATCTTTTTCGAAATTCTTCTTATTATACATCTTAAGTTTCATAATTTGACTTGAAGTACTTAACATATAAGTTTACTGAAAGGGTTGTCTTCCAAACGTCTAGTTTGTGTAATTATTTATAGCGATACTTTTTTGAACTTTTACTTTAACCATTATTGTTCTGACGTGCCGTTGATTCCTAATATACATGCATATATCCTAATGCATACACACCTACCTACCTACCTACCTACCTACCTACCTACCTACATACATACATACATACATACATACATAAGAATAAGAATACGAAAAAGAATTCTTTATTTCAGACTACAAAGTCCATACCTCTAAATTAAAATATAATTATAAAGTAAAAACATTGTAAACAAAATAACATATATATCATAATACAAGTATACAGATACATTTAAAACAATTAATCGTGCCATGCATTGTTAAGAATGAAATTAAATGGCACATTTAAAGAGTAATTTGTTCCATCTACTAATAATATGAGAATTTAAATGAATGTCATAGTTCCAAAGAGATTTCAATATACAGTTCTTACTATTAGATATTCTTGTCATCATTGAGAAAACATACTTTCTCATTACGTCATCAAAACTGAGTACATTATGATTTACAAACATGTTGGAAGCACTGTTCCACCTAGGAAGACCTAATAAAAACGAAGACTATTATTATAACCAATAACTAGTTTTCTTTTCATACATTCACTCAAGTTTGTCCACAGAGGAGCACAATACATAGTGCAGCAATAAGATCTGAATAATCTAATTTTGATATTCAATGAACAATTCGTAAATTTACGTAGAAGCATGTTTGTTCGAGTACACAAAAATCGGTAATGCCTCATCATATCTTCATTATCCGACCAATTGGATTTCAAAATATGACAAAATATGACCCAAATATGTATAACTGTTGACATACGTAAGAGCATTGCCGTTAAGATGTACAGGGGGAGGAGATGGTAATTTGAAAGAAGTTGGCTGAAAGACCATGAATACTGATTTTTTTTTGGTATTATATATGATATCATTCTCAAATGCGTATTGTTCACATATCTTTAATAATTTCCTTAAACCTGTGATAGAAGGACTTATCAATCACATATCATCAGCAAACTAAAATTGTTAAGAAACAACGCATTTGGTGGCAGACGTAACCCCACGTAACACTGACCAAGCTTACGATTTAATTCGTATATATATATATATATATATATATATATATATATATATATATATATATATATATATATATATATATATATATATACATACATACATACATACATATATATATATATATATATATATATATATATATATATATATATATATATATATATATATATATATATATATATATATATATATATATATATATATATATATATATATATATATTAAATAACAAAGGGGAAAGAATACACCACCACCCGCCTCACCCCATTGGTTACATGGAAAGCGCTGGATATTCCCCATCGTACACAATACAACTGTTTGCCATACCAGTTAACTAAAATATGAACTATGTAGACAGGTATTTTAATATCAATCAACTTTTTAAAGAGTGTCCAGTAATTGACCCTATCAAATGCCTTGCTAGCGTCTAAAAAGCATGCAAACACTGGGCTGCCAAGTTCTACATAATAGCTAACAGTTTCCTTAAAGGCATATATGCATAAATCTGTTGAATGCTGCTTTTTAAAACCAAACTGATTATCGGAGATTGTGACTTCACACCTTTGCAGTATGATGCATTCATATATTTTTGAAATAATAGTCGTAAGAGCTATAGGTCTGTAATTATTTTTGTCCGCCAGGTTACCAATTTTGCTCTTTAGTAGCGGTATAATTGTAACTTTTGTGAAATCATCTGGTACAAAGTGATGCACAAACATACAATTATATAAAATCATCATTAGCACATAAAGTCTAGTATCTGAAAATTTAAAATGTTCCACATATAAAAAATCTGATCCTGGAGATTTACCGCCTTTTTGTCTTCTAATTGTACTGTGGATCTCAGATAATGTAATTACCTCAATACGAGCAGTGCTGAAAGCACATGCTTCTTATTCGATTCATTTTTAACACTACTGAGTAAGTCTTCAAATGATTTTTCCACATGTTGCATATATTATTCTGATCATATTTCCCATCAGTGCAAATTGGTAGTTTATTGGAAGTTGTCGTAGTATTTTGTTTAACTTGCTTCCAGAATTCACGTTGGTCGACATTTTCAAATTTTTGTGCTAGTGAGTCTACTCTATGTTTTACTTCCTCCTTCTTACATAATCTAAGAGCATACTTAAATTGTGCTCTTGTTTGGCTCATTTGGTTACTGAGATGGCAGTGACTAGGTTTACCGTTATCACGCCACATAAGGTAAGCATTTCGTGCAAATTCATGTAGTTCTTTGACACAGTCATTCCAGCCTGGTATAACCCGGTGACCGCGTTTGGATTTACTAGTCAAGCTATTACAACAGTTCGACAAAGCTTTTACTATATCAGTGAATAATCCATTTATATGTTCCATATGCAGCTGGTTAGTGCAGCCTTGGTCATTACAGATCGCAACACAATGTGGGATATCAGTCTTGCTTAATCAGAATGCAGATGTCTGAGTATAATTCAGTTTTTCATCAGAAGTAAGGTCTCACCAATTGATGTTGTATTTCAAGTTCAAATACATACATACATACATACATACATGCCTGCATGCCTACCTACCTACCTACCTGCATACATACATACATACATACATACATACATGCATACATACATACATACAAACATATAAATAATGTACCAAATAAATCGAAAGATTTTTACCTTGCCTTATTCCACACTGACAAATAAATAATTAAGAAAATAACTTATTAGTGTTTTAGATGACTTAATTTTACCTTACATATTTTTAATTCAATTCAGCAATTTACGATTAATATCATTTAGAACCAGTAATTCTGTCAAAGCCCTGCCCTAAATAATGTGTCCAATGTCTTTCCAAAATCGACAAATGCACACAAATCTTTTTTGATTTTAAAATTTGGTTTAGAGCGTACAGAGAAAAAGAGAAAGGTGATTTAATTTAGAATATCCTTTTCTAAAATCAGGTTAATTCTCCTTTAAAACACTGGTCTTCTCTAGAGAGTCTTGATTCAAAATTGAGGGAAGAAATTTGTCATAGCAACTCAGTAGTGTAGCAATTTAATATTATTAAAATCTCCTTTATTTGTATCCATTGTTTGTACTAAGCTTATATGCTAAGGCTATTGGGAAATAATAAATAGGTTTTTGCAAAGGAAGCCCACAAATGTATAAAATTATGATCAGTTTGATTTTATACACATTTAAATTGCTGTCCTTCCACGCAGCTTCATTATTCTAAGATTTCAAACAATAATCTGCAGTGGTTCACCAGTCAGAAATATAGTCATTATCTTATTTTTCAGAGATAGCTTTGCCATTAATCCTTATTTTCACTACAGTCAAAGTCCGTTTTAACATTTTCGAAGTATTCGTAAAATATACATCAAAAGCATATATGCGCTCATGACCTTATAGGACACACGGTACTAATTGTATGGAAAAATGAAAGCTAGTCAGGAAATGGATGAAGATAAAATGGAGTATGTAAAAAGAATCTTTTGAGAGTTTATTCTAGTTGTAACTGAAAAAGGTGAAGACATTGTTTTAATGATGGAATTTCAGTCCTTTAACCGTCCTGAGTTTTGGAATACTCATTACTGAAATTAGCACCCGAGACTTTAGTGCGGAATTGAAAGCACATGATTCAAACACATGCAGGTTCAGAAAATACCATTTTCTCGAAACAGAAGCTGTCGACCAGGATGCATCTATACTGTTAAATATAGGTTTGATCACAAGCACTCAAAATTTAAAGTTATTTAATTTTTAATGTCATGGTGTTTGCATCGGTAAATATGGGAATTGAATTAGTACCGTGAGTCCTTAAATTGTTTGTTCTATTCCTTCAGGTAAATACATATAGTCCGACATGCACCTGTCCCAATCACACCGGCCTGCCTAATTTGCATCAAGATGGTATTAAAACACATGTAAAAGTGTGTCCTCGTTTTTTTAATAAACATTGCTGGCATTGATCCATCATCTGAAAGTAGTATACACTACGCATAGTTTTAAGACATTTAATTTGTACAGACGTGTGTTTTTAATAAGAGAAAACAAAGCAGGTCATTTACATCCAGTTCATCCTTAGCTTCTCAAAACATCAACAATCACATGACATGAGCTACTTCAAATTTCGAACGTGCCCTTTATTTCATTAGAGAAAAATCCTTGATTTTAAAGGTGTAAATAGATGGCAGAAAGCTAAAAATGAAATTCATAACAAAATGAAACAATTAGTATGTTTTTCGCTTTTGGGCTGAGTAAACTGTGTCAGTCCCCTGGCCAAATATCACTACTGAAACATTTATTAGGAGTTCAAGTATTTTGTCAAAAAATATACATGATCCCACCGTTTCAAAATCTCCAGAAAATCAGAGTTATTACTTGTCCTGCCTGAAAATATATACAATCATTTTAGCTATTGATTAATCAAATCTTGCGATAGAACCCTACAGCATGATAGCGGTGTGGAAATATCAGCACTCACTATGAATTTTGTTTTTTTTAAGCTGTGTGTTTATTAAATGTCTTTTGGCAAATACTAATTCAGCAATCATCTTGTTTTCTTCACCGATTAATAGACCACTGATGGGATGGTATATCTGCCAAAAAAAATAGAGAAAAAAGGATGCTGATTAAAACCGACAATCGAGGAGGTAAGATATCTGCGACCCATGCAACTTTCTTAAAAGGCACAAAGAGTTGGCAGCTTGGGCGATGTCTGGGTCATTTGGCCCACTTCTGGAAAAATATGTTTATTTGGACCGCCTTTGTTTGTTGCTGAAATTTGGGCATAGGCTCTAAATCTCAGGTTCGTTCTTTTCTTCAGTTCAACTGATGTTACGGTAAGATAGATGATTTCGGAGTTGAAAAGTTCTTGATAATTAAAATAAACCCCATTGTTTATGTAACGTAGACAAAGGCGTATAAATCGGCTATATCGATCTTTAAATATGCTTCAAACATTCAACACAGGAATTGATGTCAGCTATTTATCAAGACGAAGGCTTTTGCTGGGTGGAAAGGTAAACGAAATACCTACAGAAGATAAAATAAAATACTGAATTCTTGCATTATTGTTATTATCTTGAATATATAATCTATGACGTTAATTCCTGTCAATGTTGACTATAAGCAAATATGAAATATATATAGCCACTTTTGTTTAATTGGACTTTTGTTCAGAAAGCGTAGTTTGACAAATTGAAAGCGTATAAAATAATATCATTATTATTAGGCATTTTAAAGTGAACATATTTTTACTATGGTAGTCTAATGACGCAAACAATGTAACATTTATTTAAAATTGTGTACCGTATGACATTTCTCGTCCGAGTTGGGAAATCAAAACCCAGTTCACTATGTTTCACAAAATGAAGGCATTGTCCGTTGTAGCCAATCTGTTTGTAAGAGCTTATGTTTAGATCATCTAAACAGTCATAGTCTATTGTGAACTAAATGAACACAATCCGCACAGTTCTATTGTAAAAGAAACAAACATGACCCGCATTTGTACTATTATGAACTAAATGGACACGATCCACAATAGTACTATTATGAACTACATAGACACTATCCGCAATACATGTAGTACTATTATGAACTAAATGAGGACTATCCGCTATAGTACTATTATGAACTAAATGAACACGATCCGCCATAGGACTATAATGAACTAACTGGACACGATCCGCAATAGTACTCTAATGAACTAAATGGGCACGGTCCGCGATAGTACTATTATAAACTAAATGAAGCCAATCCGCTATAGTACTATTATGAACTAAATAGATACGATCCGAAATAGTACTATTATGAACTAAATGAAGAAGATCAGCTATAGTACTATTATGAACTAAATGGACACGATGCACAATAGTACTCTAATGAACTAAATGGACACGGTCCGCCATAGTACTATTATGAACTATACGAACACGATTTGCTACTATACTATTAGGAACTAAATGAAGACGATCCGCTATAGTACCATTATGAACTAAATGGACACGATCCACAATGGTACTCTAATGAACTAAATCGACACGGCCCGCCATAGTACTATTATGAACTAAATGAAGACGATCCGCTATAGAACTATTATGAACTAAATAGTACTCTAATGGACTAAATGGACACGATCCGCTATAGTACTATTATGAAATAAATGGACACGATCCACAATAGTACTCTAATGAACTAAATGGACACGATCCGCTATAGTACTATTATGAACTAAACAAACACGATCCGCCGTAGTACTATTATGAACTAAATGAGCTCAATGAACACGATCCGCTATAGTACTATTATGAACTAAACGAACTCAATGAACACGATCCGCTATAGTACTATTATGAACTAAATGAACACGGTCCTCTATAGTACTATTATAAACTAAATAGACACGATCTGCAATAGTACTGTTATAAACTAAATGAACATGATCCACTATAGTATTATTATGAACTAAATGAACATGATCCACTATAGTACTATTATGAACTAAATGAACACGATCCGCTATAGTACTATTATGAACTAAATGAACACGATCCGCTAAAGTACTTTATGAACTAAACGAACACGATCCGCTATAGTACTATTATGATCTAAACAAACACGATCAGCTATAGTACTATTATGAACTACATAGACACTATCCTCAATAGTACTATTATGAACTAAATGAACACGGTCCGTATAATACTATTAAGAACTAAATGACCACGATCCTCAAAGATAATTTTATGGAATTATCTACAGTTTCTGATGAAAGCAATAGAGTTTGGTTTCGTTTCCAATCTCATCAACTATCTTATCAGAATTGTGAATGCAAGATCCAGTTCACTAACTTTCACAATATGAAGGTATTCGTCAATATCATAACTATTTAGAGAACTAAACAATGGTATAATAATGTACAATAGTCGACCTATTATGTCAATGTTTTCTTCCCATTATCGTTATTGGTATTTATTTGAACACGTGCACCAGCTAGTACGGAGCGTGGCAACCAATGTTCTCCGATTCATCCTTCAAGCTGTAAGACCTACAGATAATAGATGTCAATGATTCATGAGAAACTTTGCAGGTGATGAGTACCAACTACACCTTTGTTAATTGTTGAAAGATTCAGAATGGTAATAAAATTCGCTAAGTGGTCTTTTATTCACCTGATGTATGAGGGCAACGATAGACTGGATGTCTAAACGAGTAGTTCTAGACTGGATGTCTAAACGAGTAGTTCTAGACTGGATGTCTAAAACGAGTAGTTCAAGACTGGATGTCTAAACGGGTAGTTATAGACTGGATGTCCAAACGAGTAGTTCATGATAACACATTTCAGTCTCATACCTTCTGCTTTATATTGCTGTCCTATTTTTCTCTCAGACTAAAAAGAAAATTATTAACTAACAAAAGAAATACACTCCCACAAATGGGATTGATTAATTATTTAAATATTTAGAACTTAAGTTATTATGGCAATTCATAATGTACGACAAAAGAAGTTGTAACGAACGCAATCTATGATGTAATATGTGCCATGTAAAGTAAAAAAGAAATAATTGATCAAGCCTAGAAAGAGATATACTGCAGCCTCGATCGAAATCGCATTCTCACCGAAATTTAAAGTCAGTCTCTTGCTTCCACGGAATTTCCATGTTTAATTTAACACTACCTTCACGATCGGCCGTCTGCAAAGACATTATAGGACCAAACTTCAGCTGGAAGGCTTTTGCTACTTTGAGATATAACCACACTTTGTTTATATCGCAAATGCACAATTTAGTTATCTTAAGGTCTCACTGGACAGTTTATCTTGTGAATTTTCATCCGACAATGATCTTTTGCAGAAAAATGAGAATAAATTTACACTGAAGATACAAATAAGAAGAAACTAATGACTTTTGTAGAAAGCATGCATGTGAAATTTGACTGGGCAATCAGGTTAATTCCTTATACAACTGGTGGCTTTTATACTGAATCACCATTCCACCAACCCCTCAATTTTACATTCGTTATTGCCAGCAAAGAGCTATTTAGAATATTATCCTGTGACAAGACAGCTAAAAGAATCAGAATGTGCCTTATGCATGAATAAAGTTCACTAGTACTATAACAAATTTAGTGTCCTTTTCGTCAACTCTCAACTATCCCGATTTTTAGATATTTACCTTTGTAGCAGACATACGTAAATACGTTAGCCAAGTCGGCTGCTCATTTGCAGCCCAAGTTACGCATTTGATCTCCAGTGCTAGTCTAACCGTGACAGGCAGTCACCAAACAAGCCAACCCATTTTCAAGCCTAACTCAAAGTAAATATAAACCACATTACAGAGTTAGCTTCTGTGTGAATTTATAAATGCAAGGCTTACGATAACTAGGTTTGTGCCTTCTACTTTAAAAATTTGAGAGGTGTCAAAATACGAAACTATCCAGTGAGACCTTATGTTAACTGCACTGATAAGTGTAATACGAAATATACAGGTAACTTACTTGTTTACATGTTAAGGAATTTATGCCCAACATTGCGATGACATTTACTTGTGTGTCTACAAAGGCCGTAATCGCGTTGTGAAACGTATAGTTTGGGCTTCCGTGCTTTGACTGTCAAATAGCAGACCTTGGTTCTAGTATTGGAACCTTTAGTTCTACAAAAACTTATTTCCTACGACTACCCATCCACTAAAGACGGATGAAGAGATGATACAGAATGATGCGAATCGTAAAGTTCAATAACTCGAACAGTATAAACATCAAATACATACGATACAAATATTCGCCTTTGGCAAGAAAATTCATGACGCTGTTTCACAGAGACATTACATCAACAATGTGGTGCTTCACACAGACACATAGACAATTCACCGAAAATGGGCTGTTTCACAAAGACAGCGCACCAAAAATGGGCTGTATTTCAGAGATAATACACCAAAAATGTGATGTTTCATAAAGACGATACACGAAAAATGTGCTGCTTAACGAGACAATATAACAAACGTTTGCTATTTCACAGAGACAGTACACCAAATATGTGCTGTTTCACATATATAATACAACAATAATGTATTGTTTCACAGAGACAATACGACTATAATGCGCTATTTAACGGAGACAATACAACAACAACGTGCTGTTTCACAGTAACAATACACCAAAAATGTACTGTTTCACAGAGACAATATAATAAACATTTGCTGTTTCACAGAGAAAATACAACACAAATTTGCTGTTTCACAAAGACCAACACAGTTTTACAAAGTCGATTACAACACTTATTTGCTATTTCACAGAGACAATACAACAAATGTTTGCTGTTTCACAAACATGATGCATCCAAAATGTGTAATTTCACTGAGACAATACAACAAACATTTGCTGTTTCACAAAGACGATACAACTAAAATGTACTTTTTCACAAAGACAATAAACCAACAATGTGCTGTTTCACAGAGACAATACAACAAAAATGTGCTGCTTCACTTAGACAATGAACAAAAAATATGATGTTTCATAGCGAGAAGAAAAAAAAACACCAAAATATGCTGTTTAACAAAGATAATACAAGAATCATGTGTTGTTACATTACAACAAAATATGCATTTTCACAGAGACAATACACCACAGAGATAATATAACAAACATTTACTGTTTCACATAGAAAATACAACACATGTTTGCTGTTTCACAAACACAACACAAAACCATGTGCTGTTTCACAGAGACAATACAACAAAAAAGTGCGGTTTTACAAAGACACTACACCAGATATGTGCTGTTTTACGAGACGATAAGCTACAAGTGTGATGTTTGACAAAGACAATACAACAATAATGTATTACTTTTCAAAGACAGTACAACACAAAATAAGCTGCTCACACAGAAAATACAACAAAAAAACCCTAGAGCAACAAAATCACAGAGGCAGTACAAACAATCCGCATGTAATCAAAGACAATGCATGACAAATATGCTGTTTCACAGAGACAATACAACAAACGTTTTCTGTTTTACAAAGACGGTACACCAGACGTGCTTGTTCACAAAAATAATACACCAAAACTGTTCTGTTTCACAGAGACAATACAACTAACATGTGCTGTTTCCACAGAGAAAATACAATAAAAATATACTGTTTCACAAAGACAATAAACCAAAAATCCAAAATGTGTTCTTTCACAGAGATGATACACCAAAAATGTTATGTTAACCAAAGACCAACAAAAATATACTGCTTCACAAAGACGATTACAACACTAATCTGCTGTTTCACATAGAAAATACAACACTAATTTGCTGTTTCACATAGACAATTCAACACAAAGTTGCTGTTCACAGAGAAACTACAACAGAAATGTGCTGTTAAACAGAGATAATAAACAAAAAATGTGCAATTTCACATAGACAATACAACAAGAATGTGCTGTTTCACAGAGACAATACAAAAGAAATGTGCTGTTTTACAGAGACAATACCACAAAAAATGTGCTGTTTCACCGTGACAATACACCATAAATGTGCTGTTTCACAGAGACAATATAACATGTGCTGTTTCACAGAGATAATAAACAAACAATGTGCTATTTCACATAGACAATACAACAATAACGTGTGGCTAAACAGAGATGATACAATACAAATGTGTTGTTTCACAGAGACAATACAATAAAAATGTGCTGTTTCACAGAGACAATACACGAAAAATATACTGTTTTACAAAGACGATTAAACACTAATTTGTTCTTCACAAAGACGATATTCCAAAAATGTGCTTTTTCACATAAACAATACCCCAAAAATGTGCTGTTTCACAGAGAAAATAAACAATGTGATGTTTCACACAGACAATACAACAATAACGTGTTGTTTCACAGAAACAATACAACAAAAATGTGCTGTTACACAGAGACAATACAAGAAAAATGTGCTGTTTCACAGAGACATAATAATACATATTTGCTGTTTCGCAGTGACTAACAACACAAATTTGCTGAAAGAGACAATACAACAAAAATGCGCTGTTTCTCAAAGAAAATAAACAAACAATGTGATGTTTCACAAAGACAATGCACCAAAAATGTGCTGTTTCACAGAGACAATAAACACAAAATCTGCTGTTTCAATCAGATAATACAACAATAATGTGTTGTTTCAATCAGACAATACAATATAAATGTGATGTTTAACAAAGAACAACAAAGATATATTGTTTCACAAAGACGATTACAGCACTAATTTGCCTTTTCACAGAGACAATACAACAAAAACGTGCTGTTTCACAGCGACAATATATCAAAAAGGTGCTGTTTCACCAAGACAATACAACAAACATGTTTTGTTTCACAAAGATGATACAACAAGAAGGTGCTTTTCACAAAGACAATACACCCAGAATGTACTGCTTCAAAGAGACAATGCAACAAAAATGAGCTGTTTCACAGAGACAATAAACAAACAACGTGCTCTTGCACACAGCCAATATAACATTAATAACATTAATGTGTTGTTTCATAGAGACAATACACAAACAGTAGGCTGTTTCACACAGACAATGCAACAATAATGTGTTTTTCACAGAGACAATACAACAAAAACGCGCTGTTTCACCAAGACAATACAACAAGCATGCTTTTTTTCTCTCAAAGACGATACACCAAAAAGATGCTTTTCACAAAGACAATACATCCAGAATGTACTGGTTCAAAGAGACAAAGCAACAAAAATGAGCTGTTTCATAGAGACAATACACAAACAGTATGCTGTTTCACACAGACAATATAACAATACTGTGTTGTTTCGCAGAGACAATACACCAAACATGTGCTGTTTCACAAACAATAAATTATACTGTTGCACAAAGATGATTAAAACCCTAATTTACTATTTCTCAGAGAATTGTTGTTGTTGTTGTTGTAGGGTTTAACGCCAGTTTTCAGCACACGATAGGCTATACATGGCGGCCAGTATTAATGTGGAGGAAGAACCCGGAAAGAACCACCTACCCACGACAAGCTACTGGCAAGCTTTCTAACGTACCCACATTAGCCGAATCCGAGACTCGAACCATATTTCGCAGAGAAAATACAACAATAATTTGTTGTTTCACATAGAAAATACGTCAAAATTGTGCGTTCACAGAGACAATACAACAAATATTTGCTTTTTCACTAAGAAATACACCAAAAATGTGCTTTTTCACATCGAGAATCGACCAAAAATGTGCAGTTGCACAGAGACAATAAACACAAATTAGCTGTTTCACAAAGACAATGCAACAAAAATGTGCTGTTTAAAAGAGACAATAAACAAAACATGTGATGTTTCACAGACAATACAACAATAAGGTGTTGTATCACAGAGACAATACAATAAATGTGCTATATCACAGAGACAATACAATAAATGTGCTATATCACACAGACAATACAATAAATGTGCTATATCACAGAGACAATACAATAAATGTGCTATATCACAGAGACAATGTACCACAAACGTGCTGTTCCACATAAATACCAGCAAAAATATACTGTTTCACAAAGACGATTACAACACTAATTTGCTGTTGCACAGAGACAATGCAAAAACATTTGCTGTTTCACAAAGACAATACATAAAAAAAATGGGCTGTTTAAGGAGGCAATACAACAAACAATTGCTATTTCACAGTGACAATATAACAAAAATGTGCTGTTTTACAGAGACAATGCTGCTACAAATGGAACAAGAAACCTACAGTGAAATTAAGGATACACGTGCGAGGAAAGGCTGCTCCACAGGTTTAATGCCCTAACTAATTCTTAATCAAGTCATGTCTTGAAGTCCTCTGTTATAACTAGATGTGACAAGTTCAACATCTCACAAGAATCAAATAGTGTGTTTTGTTCACGGCCATCCTGCTAAGACTTGTAATTAATCAAAACCGGTTTGCTATTTAAAAACGTCTGGTATTTAAAAAAGGGAAATCAAGTGGGCAAAAGCATTGAAAATCTTGTATTCACTTAACCATTTGGTGATCACTGAATGTTCATCTTTTCTGCGGAATAACTTTTGAGATTCAGCAACCAATTCTCTCTTTTGTCCAGTCTCCTCATTTTCAATTTAAACAGAAATTCTGAGATCTTCAGAGCCATTTTCAGTCTGTTCCAAGCGACATTAACTATTGTGTTTACTTTGATATCGTTTAATGTGTCTTTCTTCAAATAAAGAAAATACCAGTGAACAATGTAATAGGGTAAACGCGGACGAAGTTAAATTGAAATAAAACCTAAGAACTATTAAAATGTTATTGTGTAACTATATCCCTTTAAAAGCTACAACAACCGAGCCGAGTTAATGCCATTACAGATAACAGAATCGTTATCAGATATAACGAGCCGAGTTAATGCCATTACAGATAACAGAATCGTTATCAGATATAATGTGAAAGATTTACAAACACGCGACCCTGTCGACGACGCTTCATTTGTGCTTGTCCCTACCGCTACTTTAAACATATGTCCATCACAGCTGAGAGCTGACCAATCACACGTCAGCAGTGATTGCTGAAAAGACCTAATTAATTTAATAAGCCTTCAAAACATACAACCGACCGTGTTTCAGTTAAATTATATGGTAACTTTGAACATCGATATCGAAAATAATTAAGGGTCTGACCTTTATTTAATGTATAAGTTAGACTCAGCTACATCAGCAATATCACATTTCAGAACTTCATTAACAAACTCTTAACAGTGAATGCAAAAGGAGAACATGGAGGTCTTTGCAGTTAGGTCCTTTTCAGTGCTACCGGCAGGGTTCACAAAACAGTGTGAGAAAGGTTTCTGTCAGGAGATGGGATTTATATTGTCTCCGGATTTGCCCTGACTCTTGCAATGGTTGTTTCTGCTCGAAATACATGAATATTCGCGAAGTGTTATATATTAATTACAATACCATTCCAGGGTTACATAGCAACCCATGAGGTGCGCCAAGAGTGAACATTCCACTACTACCTCGGCACCGACCGGATCAAATTAAAAATGGCTCACATATATGAATACTAATCATCACCTTATGCATAAGAAACCTCTCTATAACTGTTTTAGTACACTCTTGTATTAGCTGTTGTAATTTCAATGCCATCACGCGAAATGAATGTCCATAAATGCCGGGCACAATCTTATTCTAATGAAAATATATTTTATATCACGTCAAACAAACAATCAGAACGTACAAACACTTACTTTCCTGTTCGAAACCTAGCATAATCAGTCTGGTTGAAGTGGTAATAACAATTTACTATGTTATGATGAAGCAATATTTTGTTAGAAAAAGCACATGCATGATTTTGTTGTTTCAATATTGTCTGATTGGCAGTTAAAATTACTTTTGATACAGTTGTCCAACCATACTGAATGGCGGCCATCAGATATTTTATGTGACCACGTAGCTGGCGTTATATGTATTGAAGTTTATTAACAACAGTTTCTACCCAATTATTATTTATTATTATTATTATTAGTAGTAGTAGTAGTAGTAGTAGTAGTAGTAGTAGTAGTATTACCATCATCATCATCTTCATTATTATTATTATTATCCTAATTTGAAAATTAAACACTTATTTTGTGTGTGAGTTATGGGCCTGATGCATGCTACTCTGCACATTGCTAGCAAAACTTGTATATGCTCTTTCTAATTCATGTATTATAGTTGTAAGAGTAATACAATGAAAGAAGTGTTTTATTTACAAATTTATCGCAAATTATACACCTTTTAATGTGACAAAGGCTAATTTTAAAAACATTTCACGAAGTCTTCACTTCTTTAGCGTTTCATGAACGAAAATAAACAGAATTACTAATAATCATGTCTGATGCTGAAACCTGGAAATCACGTGTACAATATGGAAATAGCACTGAATTTGGATGTCACTCGCTTAAAAATGAGAATGCAGGCATATCCATGATCTCGCTCGTCGGTGTATACTTGTATTAATATGTCAATTGTTCCTTCAAAAACTCGAATAAAGAATGATTACATTAAATGTAACCTTGCCTGGCCTTTTTTTTCTCTATCTTATAACGTCTTTCAGTATTTGCGTCTAAATTATTGAGGTCATGTGTTGTTTTAACATGATACATTGATTGCTACCGTTAGCGTTTTTGCGGTTTTAGGAATCACGGTACTAATTCAGTTCCCATGGCAAACATATATAAACACCATGATATTAGAAATTCAATAACTCCAAATTTCTGAGTGCTCACGATCAAACCAAAATTATCAGTATAGATGCAACCTGGATGACAGCTTCTGTGTAGAGAAAAGGATATGAGCCGGGGCATTTTCAGGACCTACATGTCTTTGAAACACGCGCTTTCAATTCCGCACAGAGTCGGGTGCTAATGTCAGTAATGAATGTTCCAAACACAAGCCTCTTAAAGGACTGACATTCCATCAAGTATGTGTGTGTGATTTGGATTTTTGACGTAGCTTTTGACAATTTTTCAGACATACCGCTATGATGTCTGCAGTGTGGCAGTTTAAAGTGATGTCTAGAACTGGGGCATCAAGAAAACAATGACTTTATATTTTTTAGTTACAACTATGATAAGCTCTCAAAAGATCATTTTTACTAAAATATATATTTCATTATCAACCAACCCTGGCCAGCCCAACCCGTATTTACTGTTTTATCATCGCCCATTTCCAGACTGGTTCCCATTTTTCCATACAATTATTACCGTGTGTCCTTTATGCCACTAACATAATATATTCACAAAGTTGAAATGTTTCTGCCACGTTCGCAGGCAATCCCACGAGAAGTGTACGAGAATTTGCAGTTTGAGGCAGATTATATTAGTATCCATTGCAACTTTTACACCACTGATGTCACCAGAACATAGTACATGCTTGATGCAAAAACAAAGCAGCTGTTCCTGTTCCAGACTAAATACATGCAGCAAAATATCTCGTCCATCAAAAGTTGAAGCCAAACTACTCACTTCAGAATCCAATAAAGATACAATAAACTGTTTTTCAGTAAAAACTTATTGCCATACATCAAAGGAAACAAGCACTAAACATAAGAATTATTACAAGAGGTTTCACCTACATATGCACTTGATTCATAGAGAGCGTCATAATCATTAATATGAATGTATAAATGAATATCAGACCTGCACTTTTATTTGGAAATGAATGTAGCATTAATTTAATCAGATTGTTCCATCTTGAAATAAACTTGTAGAATTGGTTCGTTCCATTTATTATGATTAAGACTGTGAGAAGTTTAGGTATATCATGTTTTGGCATGGACTTGTAGCTTTAAACAATCGACACTTGATTCTCCCCATCTGAAATTCCAAGTGTACAAGGCAAGTGACTTATATATATATATATATATATATATATATATATATATATATATATATATATATATATATATATATATATATATATATATAATATATATATATATATATATATATATATATATATATATATATATATATATATATATATATCTATATCTATATCTATATATATATTTATATATATATCTATATCTATATATATATATATTTATATATATATCTATATATATATATATATATATATATATATATATATATATATATATATATATATATATATATATATATATATATATATATATATATATATATATATATCTATATATATATATATATATATATATATATATATATATATATATATATATATATATATATATATATATATATATATATATATATATATATATATATATATATCTATACAACACATATACATACATACGTACGTAGGGAGCTGTTATTTGCTATATTGGGAGCTTCATTGTCCCAGTTGAACATTGCGAAATAATCAGAGATAAACTTCACATACATCGTATTCACATGCTTAATGGTTTCTTTATGCATCTATTTGAAATGAGTCACATTATGCAGACAAAAAATGGGCAATGTTTGAACAGGTATTCATGTACCCAGATTATTACAATGAGCTAAAAACAAAATGGCACACTGTTAGCCATTAATACAGAGCCTCTCATTACAAGTGCTCATACAAATGACTTGTATTTATATTCACGAAGGAAAATGTTCAATAAAATTACTACTGGCTACAAAATCGTAATAATTACACGATATCATTGGTGAAGAAAAGGTTCCAGCATTGATGAAGCATGAATTACATTGTTTTAATTGTTCTAGCGGAAATAAAAATTGGAGTATACACAGCGTAAAAGTACACTGAATGTAAATGTACACTGAACTATGTATTACAGTCTGTGAACTATGCTGCACCGCTTATATCAATGTATCCAAAATAACACTCAAACATAAAATATTAAACCGATTTAGCGGATAAAACAAATAAAACCTTGTTTCCTTAAATTTCTCCTCTAGTTTGGGGAAAATAGTGACCGATTGGCTACAAAGATACCTGCTGTATTGTTCGGTCTAATAATAACAGTCAATAAAAACCCATTCAACACTAATCTCTATCCATTATCGTAACTTGCATCTTGTATTTCCATTCCTGGTTTCATTAAAATGATAGTGTCATTTTTGTGAGATATTATGGCCCTTTACTATTCTCATTTTCACTTATCTCCTATTTCTCTATCTTTTCTTGCATTCATTCGTTCGTTTCTGTGTCTATTTTGTATTCATTTTATTTTTGTAAGTCTATTCCTTTACATATATGTACCTAGATCTGTTTGATGGTCCGTTTCATTCTGTCTTCCTTCAAAGTATAAGACTTACTCATCGACTCAAACACTAAGTGCATTAATGGCCACATAGAAAACATTTAGAAAAAAAAAGTTATAAAAAAATGTTAAGGCACATAGTTGTAAATAAATTTATTCTGCTGTGGTGTAGGCGTTACTGAAGATTCTTTGAATTTATGTTGGGTGAAAACTTTTCAAGCATTCACTTTTTCAGACATTAGAAAGATTGGACGAGTCAAGACTGACATGAAAAGGTAAATCAGTCAAGAAAATCAACCTATAATGAAGAATACCAATCATTGCGCAATGTTGAGAATATCTATGCAGAGGATTACATTTCTACATTCCTCCTGACTTTTCTATATTTAGACGTTCTAGTCATAAACTTAATGTCGAGGCAGGTAGGTGTGAAGGTGGCAGTTCTTCAATGAGCCTATTTTTAACTTCTGTTCCAGATATAATTTATTATTACTTCATGACGAACATAATTTCAATTTGCCAACATTTTAGAGAAATTATAAAAAATGAAAAATAAAAAAGATAAAATAAAAATAATTGGTGTGCCCATCCATCTTTAGATAAGTCATAGATTGATTTCATCTCAGTGACTACAGTTTATACACCTTTTATTACAAGACCAATTCCTATACCTAATGTCTGATAGTGCCATTTTTGTATGTACTTTAAGAAGGTTGCTTAATTACTGAAAGAAAGTATATAAATTGACTTCCATTTCTACTCGTAGAAAGATGACATTGTAACCAGCCTTTCAGTTGTATAAGAGAGTGACTGTCTGTGGAGCTGTAAGGTCATTTTGCACAGGAACATCTTTTTCATTTTAGTCTTTCTTGTCTTTACCCAAAATATATTGTATCACACTTTTTGATGATGATAATGAAGTTTATTATTATTATTATTATTATTATTATTATTATTATTATTATTATAAGCTTTCTTGTAGATTCCATCCTTTTGGCGTGAGTATTTAAAGTTCTTTTATATTCAACAGTTATCAAACACGCGTAACATTAAATCGATCCCGAATGACCTTGTTACAGTAAAATAATTTCTATAAGTCTAGACATTAAACACGTACTATCAGAAGGCAATAATCTCAAAGCACTTTCGTCTGTGTTTATGAGCAGCGATAAAATCTATTACCTACTTATTTGAATCTTAAATTCACAGATGTTCAATTTCGTTTTCCTGTCATCAAAATTATATTTTGAAAGACATTCCAAGGACGGAGAATTATACTAATTTGCAGATTTTATATATCTTCTGCATATAACTTTGAAAATATTTTATTCAACAAATTCTCTGACATAATGTGAACAAAGATTTTCCTTTCTTCACAATTTGGGAAGCGTGTATCTTGTCGGATTTTACGGCAAGTGTTGTAAATTTGCTGGTGGGAAACAGAATAAAAAGACATAGCTATTTCTCCATGTTTGATTCTTGTTTAACGATTGTAAATATTTTTATTTTTATTCGTTTATTTCGTGCTGAAATAACTGCATCGGTTTGCTGGCGCAGTAAGCATTTATCGATAAGCATAGTTAGACAGTACCTGCTATATCTGCGTGTAGGCAGCGTGGAATGGTCAGATCAGATGATAAATGTTGATTTGAGATCATGCTCCAGCTGTTAAACTGGTAGTTTTATGAGACCAGCTTCCACGCTGCTTTCACCTAAAATTGTCTCAAAATTTCTTAATGACTTTCCCGGTTAGGGGCCATAAGGGAAATGGTCTTAAGACCAGATAAGGCCAATAAAGATCAGTCTCGTGATAAATTGCAGTAATTAAAATCTAACGCGTTCTATCCAATTTTTGCATATTTTCAAATACACACACACACACACACACACACACACACACACACATAGAACATTCTGATTATATGCTTAGAGTGGGGAACTCGCCAATTAGCGGTAACACGGGAATATGGAAGTATTTACTTTGAGGAAAGATTGTGTCATATTTGTAACCTCAACATTAAAAATGAATTACATTTTATTATTGCTGCTTGTCCGCGAGATGGAGAAATAGGAAGACACATTTTGGTCTTTTATACAAAATGATGCTAGTAAAGTTCTGATGACTGATTTAGCATTGTTTACTTTAAAAGCCTTACAGATTAGAGAAACCGTATTATCAAAGACTCCTGCTACACAAGATGCTAGATCAATATAAAAACCTTGCTCCATGCAGGTTTTAGGATTCCCCTTAAATTCGTCTTTCTGATTACTGTGTAATATGTACTTGAATCTCTTCCAATTCGTGAAATTCAATAATGATGATAACGTACATGCATATCACTTCCAATAAATAAGATGTTATTTTCTTAGGCACTAAAACACGTTATTTTACCGCATGATGTATAGATCTGTATCATGGGCCAGTGGCCTGTATTACAAATAAACACTATTATATATTGTTACGTGTTAGGCTCTGTAAAACAGTAACAAGAAAACAGTGAAGACAACAAGCTTTGTAAAATTTAACAATTAATTTATTTCCCTAGAGAAAACAAGGTAAAAATGAGAAAGAGAACTTACGGTTGTACGAATCAAATCCAAAAATAATCCAAGAATTAAAAAAAGAAGTCCTAGAAATAAAAGATCCTATGTGAATCTGAGTTGAAGCCCTGATAAAAAATCCAAGATGGAGGACGATCACGAATGCAATAGTCAGTGTTGTCCTGATGTGTCAGCAGTTCCTTGTTGAACTACAGAAAATAATATTCCAGTTTTGAATTCCGAATATAATGTCAATACATGTCGTTGTCCAAGAAATCTGCATGAACACTTAAATATTTCCAGGGAAAAAGTGATTAATTCCATAAAATAGAATTTCAACTTAAACTGGTCACAACAAAACACCTTTAAGTGTCAATGATGTATTATAGCCCAAATGACTAAATTCTGTATAGAAAAGAGTCATACACTAATTTAAGACGCAAAACAGATTCCCGTATGAGGGTCACATGATCACCTCTCTAGAACAACACAGAAGCTTTTTACATCACGTATTGCTTCGACTAAAACCAATGATTTTTACTCTGAGAAAGAATTAAACACAATTTAAAAAAAATAATTGTTTACTTCAACTCACTAATTTCTGAATCAAGGTCAGGAATTAGGTTAGCATTAGGTACGAAGTTTCTATTATTAGCGCTTATGAGAAAAAAACAGACAGGTCAAACTAATTTCTGGAAAATGTCAAATCCAGTAAATAAAGTTACATTACATTAGCATATAAAGGAATATTAGAAAAGTAAAACTAACAAACAATTGAATTACAACAAATATAAATTAAATTAAAATAAACAAAACAGTATATATATATATATATATATATATATATATATATATATATATATATATATATATATATATATATATATATATATATATATATAAGCAGCTGTGTGTAAAAAAGCGTTAGCACAAAGCACACGAGGAAGGAAATTTTAACGACAGTAAATATGTCCTTCCCTTAAAATACATAACAAAGTCAACAACCGTTATAATCGAATCAATAAAACGAAACTCTTGTGGAAATCTTTAGCAAGACTTTGAAAGAAACAATAACGAGTATCAATTAAAGATGAGAAAATGCATAGAATGAACATAGACAAATTGCTATGTATCGATATGTTTCAAAGTAGGAAGAGGAGCACTAATTTCCGCATGAAGTTGCTAACATATGTATAAAAAAAATCAAAAGGTGTGTCCATTCTCAGGTTAATTATTTACCAAAAATACTCTGTCTTATGACCTTTTGTATACGAAATGTTGCTATGTAATTATAGCAGCATTAAAGATTGGTATTGTATATTATACCGTAAGAAAATTATTTTGTTAAATGTGCTTGGTTTCTACTCTGGGCCGATGCATAATGCATACTTAAAACTTCTTGCAGCTAAGGTCATACGAAGTGGTCTCCCTCCTCTGACGTCACATGCTGTCGGTTCCCGAGTGGTTACCGAAAATATGCATACAGAACGTGTTTTGTTATTCTCGTTCGTTGTTCGGGAAAGTCGTCGGTGTTTCACCGTGTTTCAATGATCGAGCTTTATGTTCATAATATTATTATTAAAATTTATAATGGAGGATAAAATATTTAATAAATAAACAACACGAAAGAAACCTGTCTCTGGATCAGAGAATATTGGCATTTAAATAAACTCTTTAACTTTGAAAGTGATGATTGTATCGCGATGACGTTAAGAAACACATACCTTATGGAAATAATTTTTAACAGTTGATCGTTTATAAATTAGATTGATTCAAAACTAATACCTTTGCTGTCTTTTAATAACTCTTATGTAAGGTTTGACTTGCATATTAAAAAAATACCACTTGTCATTGCCAAGTTTGAAATTCTGAAAGAATTTCTCTCTACTGTCCCTAAATAGACTCCACTCTACTGTGCCTAAATGGATTTCACTCTATTGTGCCTAAATGGAATACACTCTACTGTGCATAAATGTATTCCACTCTAACGTGCCTAAATGAACTCCACTCTGTTGTGCCTAAATGGAATCCACTATAATGTATCTAAATGAACTCCACTCTACTGTGCCTAAATGTACTCCAATTTATTGTTCTAAATGGAATACACTCTACTGTGCCTAAATGAACTCAACTCTTCTGTGCCAAAATGTACTCCACTCTACCCTGCCTAAATGGACTAAACTATATTGTGCCTAAATGGAATTCACTCTACTGTGTCTAAATGAACTCCACTCTACTGTGCCTAAATGTACTCTACTCTACTGTGCCTAATGTACTCCACTCTACTGTGCCTAAATGTACTCCCCCTCTAAATGAACTTCCCTCTACTGTGCCTAAATGAACTCCATTCTATTGTGCCTAAATGTACTCCACTCTACTGCGCCTAAATGTACTACACTCTACTGTGCCTAAATAAACCCGAGTCTACTGTGACTAAATGTATTCCACTCTACTGTGCCTAAATGGAATCCACTCTACTGTGCCTAAATGTACTCCACTCTATTGTGCCTAAATGTACTCCACTCTACTGTGCCTAAATGAACTCCACTCTACTGTGCCTAAATATACCCTACTCTACTGGGCCTAAATTGACTCCATTCTCTTGTGCCTAAATGGAATTCAAACTACTTGACCTAAATGAACCCCACTATACTGTGTCTAAATGAATTCCACTCTAATGAGCCTAAATGAAGTCCTCTCTACTGTGCTTAACTAAATTCCACACTAGTGTCTAAATGAACTCAAAAGTGTTTCTTAAGATAACTTTTTCACTGTGCTCATGATCTGCAGTTTAAGTACGACACACCGATACTAAATCTGCAGGCAGCGAAATCTTCTTCCGAATTAACGTATTTATAAAATTTTAGTCATTCGAAAATAAATTGGAATCCACTCTACTGTGCCTAAATGAACTCCACTCTACCGTGCCTAAATGGACACCACTATATCGTACCTAAATGGAATCCACTCTATTTTGCCTAAATGGAATCCACTCTACTGTGCTTAAATGAACTCGACTCTACTGTGCCTAAATGTACTCCAATCTACTGTACCTAAATGTATTCCATTCAATTGTGCCTAAATGGAAGTATCTCAACTGTGCCTAAATGAACTCCACTCTACTGTGCCTAAATGTACTCCACTCTATTTTTCCTAAATGCAGTCCACTCTACAGTGCCTAAATGAACCCCAGTATACTGTGCGTAAATGGACTCCACTCTACTGTGCCTAAATGAACTCCACTCTACTGTGTCTAAATGTACTCTCCACTCTACTGAGCCTAAATGAAGTCATCTCTAATGTGCCTAACTAAATTCCACACAAGTGTCTAAATGAACTCAGAAAGTGTTTCTTAAGATGACTGTTTCACTTTGCTCATGATCTGTAGTTTAAGTACGACACACCGATACTAAATCTGCATGCAGCGAAATCTTATTCCATATTACCGTATTTACAACCTTTTAGTCATTCGAAAACAAATTGGAATAAACTCTACCATGCCTAAATGAACTCCACTATATTGTACCTAAATGGAATCCACTCTATTGTGACTTAATGAAATCTACTCTAACATGCCTAAATGAACTCCACTCTACTGTGCCTAATACACTCCAATATACTGTACCTAAATGTACTCCATTATATTGTGCCTAAATGGAATTCACTCTACTGTGCTAAATGAACTCAACTCTACTGTGCCTAAATTTACTCCACTTTACTTTGCCTAAATGTACTCCCCTCTAATGTGCGTAAATGAACTTCACTGTATTGTGCCTAAATGTATTCCACTCTACTGTGCCTAAATGTACTCCTCTCGACTGTGTCTAAATGAGCCCCAGTCTACTGTGCCTAAATGTACTCCTCTCTACAGTGCCTAAATGGACTCCACTCTACTATGCCTAAATGTACTCCACTTTCATGTGCCTAAATGGACTCTACTATATTGTGCCTAAATAGAATCCACTCTACTGTGACTAAATGTTCTCCACTCTACTGTGCCTAAATGAACTCCACTCTACTGTGTCTAAATGTACCCTACTCTAATGGGCCTAAAGGGACTCCATTCTCTTGTGCCTAAATGGAATTCACTCTACTGGGCCTAAATGAACTCCACTCTACTGTGTCTAAATGTACTCCACTCTACTGAGCCTAAATGAAGTCATCTCTAATGTGCCTAACTAAATTCCACACTAGTGTCTAAATGAACTAAAAAGTGTTTCTTAAGATAACTTTTTCACTGAGCTCATGATCTGCAGTTTAAGTGCGACACACCGATACTAAGTCTGCAGGCAGCGAAATCTTCTTCCGTATTCACGTATTTATAAATTTTTAGTCATTCGAAAACAAACAAATTTATCTTTTATCTAAGCACTTTGTATCTCTAATTGCACCAACTTTTTAGTGATGTAGCAACATCACAATAACGTGTCATATTGACTATGATGTAATTTACTTTACAACAATTCATTGATTGAGGTGCAAAACAACATCTACTTCAAGCACTAACGTAAAACATTTTGTGTGTTGTGCAAAGAATACGCCCAGAATACCTAGATCGTGACCACGGCTCAAAATATTTCCCATGTATCAGTTTAACTTTTGCTCTGTAAAGTCCATACAAAGCTTTTGGCCTAAGCTGAAAATTCAGTGTTCATGAAATAAACAATGCGAAGAATTAATGAGGAGGTAAGAGGTATTCTAAAGAGGTGTCATAACTGGGTATGGTATTTTTAGTAGAAAGCTGGATCGGTTTTAAATTTGGACGGGTTTCGGTATATTAAAGGATAAATATACAAGTGTATAGTGAACATTTCCAGGGATACAATGATAATGTCGATAGAGATGAGAGATGAATTGTAACTTGTTTAGGTGTCCATTTAACAAACACTATCCGGACATAAAGATAATTGGTAAATTTTGTGAGCGTTGAAATAAGAAATTAATTATAAAATGGATAAGATCTGCTGTTAGAAGTTTTGAACTGAAGCAATGCGAGAGACAGACAAGCCAGTAGCATCAGCTGTGGCTCAGTGGTAACGGCGTTTACATCGAAGCCACGAGCATACGGGTTCGATTCCCATCATCTGAATAGCTCGGTTAGGCAACTGTGGTGCATCCATGGGTAAGACGCTTTATTCTACATACCGGTGCACGATAACCGTAAGGTGTTGATCTAGCATAAAACGTCAAAATATCAAACTAGATATTATTAGGCACGTGTGCTGTAGCGATAAACAGTTCTCTCCTACGGCTTGAGTACTGAGGTATGGTAGATAGGATGAGACAATAAAATGTCAGGCATTAACACATATTAGCTACATATTAATGATTTTTGCAGCATTAACAAGTTTTGGAAGGCATTATATACACATACCAGGGGTACTTGACAAGTTATGATTTTTTTCATAATTTTTAAATTTTTTGTTTCTTTGAGCATGGCAATAAATTTTATGCCAATTAATAGAAAAAGTTACGTTCGATAAAAGAATCTGCAACTGTGGATCTATGCATGTTAAGTAACGCAGGTAAATAACAGTGACGCAAAGATTTCGGAGAAAGATAACAATGCTGCTATTGTGCAGTGGTAATGTCCGGATTCTCTTCTGATCTCAAGGCCGACTTGGACAAAGTTTTTCCAATTTAATTCTGTATCATTTCATGGCGTTAAAGATGACCGCGACTCAATGGACACCCTTTACGTCCTGAAAAACCCTTGTCAGCTTTTGGTGAGCTGGATGTGGCTGCTGTGTACGTAGAAATTGATGAAGATGCTCGATACACATAGAACATATTTATATTATCAAGGGCATGCATTTGTCCAATGTTTTAATGCAATAAAAAAATCATCTGAAGGTCAGAAAGGCTCGTGGAAGTTGGATCCCACATTTATTGACGGCTTACCAAAATCAGACTCACGCTGAAATCCCCAAACAGCTACTCGCCATATCTGAAAAGAGTGACAAGAGACTTTGAATGAGAGTGTCACTGGTGATGAAACATAGATTTACTTTTTCCAACCCGACTCAGGGTGAAATAATAATATCTGGATCTGAGAAAACGAACAGAGACCACAAATAGCTTGACAAGGTCAATCAAGAGAATTTTATATTTAATATTTATCGATGCGAAATGCCCGGTCGTCCATGTACCTGTGTCTGACTTTGCTTGTGTCACTGCAAAGTGTTTCAAAAAGGTGTGGAGCGCTACCGAACCACGCGTCACGCACCGGTACCCGTGATAGGTAGCTACTATATGACAATGCACCGGTGCATACGTCCACCTGAAGGAGTAGAACATACAGACATTGCCCCACCCTTTATTCGACCATGATTTGGTTCCAAGTAAGTTTTTTTGCTTAATGCCGTTATTAAGTCTTCATTGAAAGCCGCCATGCGTTTGAAAGCGCAGATTTCCTGTGTATAGACGACATACCAAAAAAAAAAAAAAGACAAGACAAACTGACATTTAATAACTGGATAAGCAGACTGAGAAATTCTGTAAAGGTCCTTTATTATACAGCGCAATAATATTCATTACTTTTTAAATACTCGTATGTATGTATGTATGTATGTATGTATGTGTGTGTGTGTGTGTGAGTGCGTGCGTGCGTGGGTACATGTATGTATGTATGTATGTATGTATGTATGTATGTATTTGCATTTCAGTTTATCATAGATGTTGAAAAAGTCCTTGCGTCTTCTATAAAATGATGGCGCACTTGTTCATCTTTTAATGAACTTAGAACAAAATATCTTCAAAATATGGTTTATTTACAATAAAATCTTGTGAAAGTAGGTACACGTTCGTTATGGATACAACGTTGACTCACACTTTCTCACTTAGAATTGGCATATATTGAAGACAGGTAGTTAAGATGAAAATAGAAGGAAATCTGGTTAAAGCAACAGAACAAAATAAAACAAAAATGGTACTGTAGACAAAGAGATTGATAAAAGTGAACAATAAATCAGCGTTGACCCTTACGTTAGGAAAGGAAGCTTCATAGAACAGACGCAAGGCGAAAGCCGCAAACATTTATTAAATCAGCTTCCATATCCGGCTGAGTAATATGCAGACATGCCATCTGGAGGGTACAGACAATCTGTATAGGTCCATTAGATAAAAACACTTACTGCTTTTTTTTTTATAAACATTTAGAACGGCGTTGAGAAAAAGAGAAATCAAAGTGAATAGCTAGGGCAAAGAGAATACAACATTTGATTAAGAAACCGTAAAACAAAGAACGCATTCAAAGAATACCCTCATAAGATATAAATTTGCCAGTTATCACTAGGAAACACTAAGGATAAAATTTTACTTTTTTCTAATATTCTTGACGTGACAAAAAATCATTGGTTTGGTTTATATACTATTAAATATTTCTAAATTTACTTAAATTTGAAAAGTTTCTTTTTGAAATGAAATTATGGCTAAATAAACCTGAATAAACATTATAATTTGATAATGAGATTTTATGAAAATACGCATGCCATTATACGTATTTGAACAAAAGTGTCCTAGGAATGAAACATGTAATTCATATGAAAGAACAAGTATTCTTTAACTTCTAGGCACACTGCTAAAAGAATTTTGCCATAAAAATCATCTTTATTACTTCTCGTTTTTCACTTTTTATTTAGATGTATGTACATAGTGTAAATACGTAAGTGGATAGTTCAATGAATCGATTCAAAACAATATATATTTGTGTGTGTGTGTGTGTGTGTGTGTGTGTGTGTGTGTGTGTGTGTGTGTGTGTGTGGGTAAGCTCTTATAAGTTAAAATGATGATCACTCCATGATTTGGAGACTGAAGTCTTGCCCTAAATGAAACCTGACTGGACTGAAACAGCCAGTCGTATGCTGCAAAGCTAATTTCTTATGGTCGGATTTTTTAAATCACCGTTTAATGTGTTGGAAGTAGCGTATGTTTAATGTCAATTCTGATATTATCTGCTGTGAAAAAGCTATCCTAATGAAGAAAGCACAAGTCTCACTGAAAACCAGTCTTATTAATATATTTATTTAATTGAATTTCCGTAGTTAATTCTGCCCGTTCTCCCCGTGTACCATTTATTACAAAAACAGCTAGTTTTCTTTAACTGAAACCAGGTTCACTTTGCTGTACAATCCACCAATTATCCCTCTTTGTCGCTTATTATAGAAAACAAAAACAACATCCCAAAAATAAATGAGTTTAGACTAAGCAGGACTTTAAGGCTGAAAGAGATGATGACAATCATATTCCGTAAGGCGCTACTAGGATTACGTTTTCTGTGATGAGCATTTATTTCAGTCAGTTGAGAGAGTTTCCCTGAATGTTGAAATATATTCGCTTTGCCTTGCTATTGATACCTTGCTTTGTTTACCGTGCAGAAAAGAGGCACATTTCCAACATGTATTTTTCTTCTACTGACCGTTCCATTGCCGTGTCCGTCTCCTATATTTGTACTTTCTTTTCTTTCTTGACCTTCATGATGAAATAATTTCCAAGTTCCAGTTGGAAAACGAAAGATTAACAACATAAAGGCAAAGTTCCTGAGAATAAAAATGTCAAAGGTACATTTAGAAAAGCAAAGCAAATCAAGGCTCTGTACTTACCACGCTCCCCAAGACACTCCCATCCCTCGAAAAGTCACCTGAACTAGCTGTCACAAAATTTTGGTGCGAAAATATCTTCAGTAAATATTTTGATTTTATTCTTACAAGCAATGAAAGACATGCATCACGCAAACTACCGTATGTACTCGTTTATAAGTCGAATCCAACTACAAACAACATCCGGTCTTTATTGTTGGTTCTACTGGTTTCTCCTTTCAAGCTGCATTGACTCCGATTTGCCGGCACATTATGAGTCTGTGCTGTTTGCAGTTGGAGAGACTTATAAGCTAGTATATACGGTAGGCAGGATTTGTAGTTCTGGAATTATAACACCGAGGTCATAAGATAACCAAGAAATGTTTAAAGCCCCACCCCACGTTTGAAACTGATAGAAAAATACAAGATGCTTAAGTAATTAATTTGGTGAGTCGTTGTCTAAACTTCCCGCCCAATATCACTGGGATGTCAGCTTCTGATTCCACATGGCTTGGTCTCCTGACATAAGCAGTCTATGATGTATGACATCGAATTTGTGCACGCAATGTGTGTGTGTGTGTGTGTGTGTGTGTGTGTGTGTGTGTGTGTGTGTGTTTCAAAGCACCCAGTTCAGCTTTTAATTTTGATTTATATACAGTGTGCGTGCAGTTGTGCAGCTTCTCCTTTTCCTTATGGAACTTTGGAGATTATGTATTGCTGCTTATGTACAAAATATAGATGAGCAGAAATGTTTAAATGCATGAAATTGTTTTCAGTTCATTTCACTAGTTCTTTGGACATTTAACTATTGTTGCTAATATTGACTTTTAATAGCGAATGGCAGCCAATTATATCCTTTACATGTGTCTGGTTCCACTGCTCTATATTTAGATACATTCAGCTGGATTATATTTATTAATTGCATGTAGAGAACCAGTCGATATAAATATTGGACTGGCAATATAACTACTAAACTGATGATCAGTGCTTGACCTCGTTGTCTAGCAATACAGTCTGTTCTGTGTGCAACTACGTTATTAAAACATCGCATGTTGCAGTCCAGTGGCAACATTCACCAGCAGTATTTATAGCCAATGAAACTGTTGTATGAAAACTGAAATGGAAGGCGCTCAAAATAAATTGAACCAACAGTTGACTAATATCCTCGGGTTTGTTTTGTTGAATTCACACTGTAACATTTTCGTGTGAACAAATTATTCTGGCAAATGCAATAACTTCTTTAGTACATAAATATATAACCTTGTAGCGAGCCAAGTTTTCTGTGTATCATGGATGTTTGCGTGTCTATATGTGTGTGTGTATGTTTGTGCGCACGTGTGTGCGTTTGTGTGAAGTCGCGTGACCTCATTTGAATGTGGCTTGCTGTTTCGTGCTCATTCAACATTTGTGTCAAGTACTGTATATGAGAAAGAAACATCGATATTCTGACAGGGAAAAATCCACGTGACCAAGAAAATAGTTTCATGAACGGGAAAGCAAGGACTCGTCTTTCGTCGCTCTTTTCCTTAGTAAGTCAATGGCAACGTGCCTAAAGATAACGCGAAGACTGTGGGCACGTATTGTTCCACTATTTTCAAATTGCAGAGGGTATGGCTGTGATACTTAGAATCTTTTATTTTACACATAGACGTTATCTAAAGAATTCGCTATATTAAACATATTTTAAATAAAATAATTATTTCCTTTACCGTAATTGAAAAAAATATTTAGATTTCAGAATTTAATTGTTTATCTTCGAGCGAAGGAATTCAAAAGACCTAGTCTGTTGAAAATGTTTAATGAATGAATCTCATTCGTGCTTCTTTGTGATGTCACATAATAGTGGGGACATAAATGGATCTCTTACGTTGTGTAATGCTCCTGCAGATCAGGGTCTGTGTTGTTTGCTTCACTAATTACTCCTAACAAATTGCATAGACCCATGTCTCCCGGCACATTATGCGACGGCAGATCTGGGTCTATACAACTTACAGGTGAACTCCACTTATGAGTGAGTATGTACGGTATTAGATTTTTAATTAATTAGCCAAACCTATATGCATGAATCGAAATACCATCGTTGTGATGTATAAATCTGGTAGAAATTCGTCGATTCAGAATAGCCAGGAATGATACTACCATCCCCACCCCACCCACCCCACCCCAAAATGCATGCAGATTTGGTACCGCTGCAGCCATGGAAATGAACGCACGGACAAATATCGCTACAACAAATGCTTCTTTTAGCAATTTAAAGAACTGTTACAGAAATCGGAGTGGTGTTTCATGTAAGTGTGCAATTTTCATGTTGTTAAACAATTTCATTTTATTTATTTTATTTCCAGCATTTGCTGTTCGAGACCCTCAAATTTCAGTGCTTTACGCATCTAGATTTCAAAATGTACATAACGCAATGTTATGCATGTATCAAACAATATATTTAATTGCATGTTTTCTGTTACTTGCAGTCTATTTGACGTTTACAATCATTAATTTCATTACATTACATACGCACTTGTGCTTGACGTTTAATGTGCAGAGGCTTTAAAAAATATCCATTGAAATTACATGACTACTCGAAGATTTTACAAGCACTTCTGCACACATTTGCAATTTGCAAAAAGTTACCCCTTAATGCATCTGTTTCAAGGTTGCACCTAATGGGCCTCACGGTTGAAAGCAACTGTTTCAAGTTTGCACCTAATGGACACTACAGCTTAAAGCAAAAAGATGACCAATGTAAACGTGTGTTCTTAATCGATGTTTTAAGTCTGCTGATCGAGCATGTCTACCAACAGTGTTTCTTCAACCCAGATTTGTGTACTTTGCATTGACGTGTCATAGACGTTTACGTACGTTTTGAAGCATAATTCAAACTAACTTACTCATCTGAATCACGCCGATTGACCTGAGGAAACGAGGCTATATTATTCACAACCTGTAGGCTAAGGAAGCGGACATGTTAACTAAAACGTCTATTTGTTTTCTTGAAAACCTTGCAATTTGTTGATATCCGATGCACGTGTTATTTAAAATCTAGTTGCCATAACAGAGAAAAGATATGTCTTTTAGTTAAAATGGTTAATCTACAGGGTTCCACTACGGCGAGAACTCTACATCAATGTGTGTGTGTGTGTGATTTGGATTTTTAACGTAGCTTTAACAATTTTTCAGTTAAATCGCTGCGATATCTGCAGTGTGGCAGTTTATTGTGATGCATCATGCCGCAGATATATAGCATGATGCACCAACCAGTCACATTATGCTGACACCAGGCCGACCAGTCCGAACACTATGTAAAATATAATGCTGAGCACCACGCGAGGGAGCTGTTAGTACCATTTTTTTAAGTCTTCGGTATGACTCGGCCGGGGATCGAACCCACGACCTCCTGCATCAGAGGCGGACGCTCTAACCACTAAACCACCGGTGCGGTTCTCTCTCTACATCAATAAATTGGAATACAGATCGGCCTTTAAAGGTTCGATGGTAAATCTACAGAGTTTAGCTAAGATGATACATGTGGATGAATACAATTACTGTGTGGTAGATCGACCGTGATGTGTTTAGAACAATTACTGTTGGCTCTTGTAACGTAAAAAAAAGTTTTAATGATAAATATATAGTGTTTCACTACGATTCTAATTGTTGTATAAATAAAGTTATCGACTCAAATGACGTAAAATAGATTGGCCTCTTCAGGTTCTAATGTATCTCACATATCTTGAATTTTCCGCAACTCTTGTCTTCATGCTCTTAATTATATATATATATATATATATATATATATATATATATATATATATATATATATATATATATATATATATATATATATATATATATATATATATATATATATATATATATATATATATATATATATATATATATATACAGATATCATCAGATATACACATTACACACATATCTACCTGCATATACAAATATTTGTTTGTTACATAACTTATTGCTGAATACCTATCGGTGCTTTAATTTTTGCACATCATCCTCTTGTGTTTTTTATTTTCTCTGATATTGTCGAGCAGTGCAAGTATGTAAAATATAATTCTAGCTGTTTATACATTTTTATTTGTTCTATGCACTCTATAAAATCATTTTTTATTTCTACAAGTATATAAATGTTTTTTACCTTATGATCTTAAATTCTGGTATATCTCTCCTTCTCTAATTCTATATAGTATGGAATCTAGTGTTAAATCTAATAGAGTTGGACGTCTGTCGTTTAGAACCGACATAAATTTTATGAATATTATTGTCACAAAATGACATGTAAAAATAAACGAAGCAGAGACCCATAAGCTTCATTACAAATATTACAGAATGATGATTCAGCGGTTTTCATTTAAAAATATCTGCTATCAGTATAGAAAATGTTGTAGAGAATGTGTAGAGAGCCTTGTATTAAAGACGCTAAAGTCCCGTTCCATTTAGTTTCCATTTGAACTGGAAGTCCTATTGTTTTTGTTCCTCATATTTAATGTGTAAAATGACTTTGCTGTTTTGTCCCGATTCCTGAGAAGCTGTATACTTTCATTTTATGGTGATCCAGTTTTTATAGTATTCTAATGGTTTTGTTAATTAACTTGTTAATTGATAATGGAGACGAACTTGTAAGTGAAAATCTTGTGTCCGTTCCATTTACCCTGTATAGACATTAGTGATCTTGTTTACAATACAATACGTTTAAACTAACAAAGCGAACGGTAGATCTATTTGGGTGTCACTCCGATTAGACCTGTGCATAAATACAATTATTGACTTAAATAGTGTAAACTAGATCGGACCCTATTTTTTTATTGGTAACTCCATAGGCATTCAAATTACTTAAAATAGAGCGACCGTGATAGTGATACATTTATAGAATGTGAAATAACTTTCAAATGGGTCGACTGTGATGTGTTTAGTGGTAAATTTATTGAATGTGAAATAACTTACAAATATATCGACTGTGATGTATTTAGTGGTAAATTTGTAGGGTGTGACAACATTTAAAATAGATCGGCCGGGATCTGTTTCGTGGTAAATTGATAAGATGTGAAGAACTTAAAATAGATCGGTCGTGGTATCTGTAGTTTTAGCGGTTGATCAACAGAGGGTTAACAAAAAGTCAAATAGGTTGGCCGTAATGTTTCAATGGTCAGTCCATAAAGTAGCCACTAGGATGAGACCTGTGTATAATTAACATTATTGATTCATATTATAAAATCTATGGACCTTATAATGTCAATGGTAAATGGGGAGTCACTAAGATTAAAACTGTAAATACAATTATGGACCCAATTAACAGAAAATCGGCCTTTTAAGATTTTGGGAACTCTATAGGGTCCTACTACGATGAGAACTTTACATGAATAAAATTATTATAAATTAAGTACACGGATGAGTTGATTTTCATTTACACTTCGTCGATATGGTATAATTGTAAAGACTTGTAGAAACTGGTTTGGGTACTAATTGTTTAGCGTTAAAAGCCAGGACGATCCGGCTGAAAGTAGATAATATTACGTATCTAATATTAGTAAAATGCATCATGGCAACAGTACACAAAATGTAGTTGAACAAGCACCAAGATTTCGACATTTTCTCATTGTATCATAATGAAATCAATCCAGTGGTTCTCCGTGTTACTTTGTTCACAGTGACACATGGATAATCTGAGAACCTCTTCATGTATAGCTGTCACGGTAATAAATCTAAAGAAGTGAGTTATCTACATACAGTATAACCATATTACCACTGACATTGCCTGGAAGCTAATTATTTCCTGCTCATAGCTTTTAAAAATCCTTTAGTATAAAAGCATTACGTTTTGAGTTATTCCTGTATTTTATGTTATTTTCCGTTGTTACCATGACGAACTTGAGGAATGAAAACATGGCATCTATCAACAAACTGGACATATAATACAATTAATTTTACTAAATGTTCTCTACATTTGTTTCTCAATACTGACCTTTCCACTGTGTGACAATCAATACAAATCATATGTTAATCTAAAATACATTCAAAGATGACTTCATGGTGAAATTCTCGTCAAAGGTTGACATGCTTTTTTTTGGAGAGGCTGGACTATCAACAGAGCAGCATACAAACAGAACACAGATTTAACTTCCAGATCATCACCAAGGCCGTATTACTCACTGTGCACTGTCGCCGAAATACACACGGAAACCACACCCTGAGCTCATATTCTCAAGAATAAGCAATTACCTTTAAATCCCTACAAAAATGCATAAATATAACTCTTCTTTCACCACCAAAATGAGAGAGGAAACAATGCTCTAAAAATAAAAAAGAACTACTTTCGTGGGTACTGACCTGGAAGTACTAATTGTGACCTGATTCCAACTTTCCGTTCGAAGGCATTACTTTACGCATGGCCACGTGGGATGAATTAACTTAAAGTATCGATTGACCAGGAGAGAGAATTTCTAATAGTTAGACAAGGAATTTTTAGCCTGGTACCCTGACCTCCTGTAATGCCTGAGAGGCCAGGGTTCCAGGCTAAGGAAATTTGACAAGACTACTGATCTCTAAGATAGTGGAAAGTATCCATTATTTATTATCTTTATTGGCTGAAGCAGCGTTAGAAACTGCTAACTACAGTGGTAGAAGATTCTTCGCATCTAATTCTATATTTCTTTTACTGGAGTTAATCAGTTTAGTATAACTGGTCGAACGACTCTATGGGGAAACGCGCTTGCTAAGACATGGTCCATCGTAGATATGGTTCGGTTGCTTTGGGTTCAATATCCTTCCCTCCAGTTCAGGTTGGCTACTTCAGCGTGCATTTGGAAAAAGCGCATATTTCTCATTTCATCATACTCAAGCAATTCCACTGTCCAATCTCTGTAACAAATTTTGGACAAAGTACAGAACAATTATTAAGAATCAGACCATAAGATCTGACGAGTAAATATTTAGATTTATCATTAAGTGCTAATTAGAAGTGCCAGAATACTTGCAAACTTCCCAAATGATCCAGTTGCATCCTACATGGAGTCCTTTTCAGCATGTTATCCGCGTCTAGTTAGCCAGAGCTGCGGGACGAGTCAGCGACTGCCGGAAATAAGCTTACACATGTAAAGGAGGTCATGTTTTTATAAAGATTTATTCCGATATTGGGTTTCAAAACTTTATCTAGTTCGTTTGTTTTGATGGAGATTGGATGTGAAATGTTGCCGATGTCGAAACTACAAATGAATAGAGTAAACAGACAAAACGATAATTTCTACGAGAGTCTGTAGAAAAAAAATGTTTCTTATCTTAGATAAGATTGTGTTACGTATTGGCAATAAGATATTATCAACATAACATACACAGATTAAATGCCAATATAGTCCCATGTTGGATCTCTCTTCGAAGTGTTGCAGAAGATTTTCCCTGTAGCAATGCTGAGAATCGCATGTTTCTGGTGCTACATATTTCGCACAATCTTCCGAGGCTACAGTTTAAAAGTTTAAAGCGTCCCTAAATTCTAGAAAGAAAGTCCATGATTACTATTAGCAATAAGAGATGTCTTTGCTCACAATGGAGAAAAAAATAATAAAAATAAATAAAATGAATAAAGATAAAAAACTATATTCAGGAGTGATGGCCAACATCTAGAGCTCAGTTGAATCTATTATTGTATTTACAAGTTGTACATATTTTATGATTCAATTGAACACAGATTGTTTTGCACATTGCCTTCTCTATTCTCACCTCCAGTCTTTGAGATACGTACTCCTAGTGAGAGATCAAAGTCCCTTAAGGTATCAAGGTATCCACAGCCGGTCTATATCGCTTTAATTGGCACCGACGTGTTGAGGCCACAACACTGCTGCTTCATTACAGACAATCCAGTATAAAACATCTCGGTCTTTCCAAGGACAATGCCATTGATGTTAGTCCCATTGATGCTTTACTTGTTACACATGCCATTGCCGATGAATTCAGTCGAGCAGTGTCATTCTGATAACTGAGACCTTTGAAAACATTCGTCGGTTCAGTTGATTTGGTAACACTAAGTCTGGCTTTGCTGGCAAGCTGCAAGTCTTTCATTTTGGCATTCTTTTCGTTTGACATAGTTTTAAACATAATATTGAACTGAAATAGATCAATTGTATTGTTTACTTTGTTCATTAATGTACATATTATAGATATATTCCATACGGGAAACCATCTTATTTTCATTCTTCATAATGTTTTTACACGATTCAAACAGTTTATGCATGTAATTTGCAGTTTTTATATTGTATTTCCTGTACTGGCATCCTACCAGTTCTTGTAAGCAAATTCAAATTACTTCTGTGTCATCTCAACCATTCAAAGTGTGTATTAAAGAACAACAACCAAGTTAAAAAACTGAAACGCGTTTATGCAAAATGCAGACCTGAACGGGAACGAATCCGTACTTTTTACATTGCTTTGCAGGCGGAAGCAAGCACAAAATGACTTATTAAGGAAAATATTCACTGATAATTGTTTTTTCATATATGCACATGTCGTGGACAGCTAAATAAATATATGCATTTAAGAATTAAATTAGTGATTACTGATGCTTGGTAATTGTATCTAATAAATAAACAACGTTATCTTAACGTTATTATATTATCTATATATTGGAGAACAGTTCGACGTTCATTATTACAAGATGCATTGTATTTTCAAGATAAACATATTGACATCTTTACATAATTATCACCACGATAATTCGTAATAAATTTTAATAGCAAATGCACTTACTGAAATATAGAAAATTATTCAGGAAATTATTTTACAGCGCAAAAATGATGAGAACTGGTTCAACAAGGTGAAGATTTCTACTTGGATTATGCTCTTTATAGAAATGACCGGTATGGCAAGCTATTCGCTACAGAAAGGTTAAAGTAATTTGTAAAATGGCAAACTAAATTGAACGTTGAAGTACATATGCAAAAAGATGATTCTAAAACGTAAAATAGTGTCTGCATTACTGACGTAAACTATTAAAACACCTATAGTAAAATAACATGGGATTCCAATAATTTCCTTTTTATGGATTAGACTCCTCAACAATGGCAATGTTTAAGTTACGTTGACCTTTTAAATAGCCACGAGTTGTTGGCTTGTGGTGGATGTATTCCAATTTGATCAAAAATACTTTAAATACACAATCTCTCTCTCTCTCTCTCTCTCTCTCTCTCTCTCTCTCTCTCTCTCTCCACACAGTCAACACTGCGTAATTGAGTTGTGTGTACGAAGGGTATTAAAAAAGTTTTGAATACTAATAATCTCTACAACAATGTGCGCACCACCACCCACCCCCAGTACTGTCGATAAACTTCAATACACTTTATCACTCTAATTATCCAATTAGTACATGCCATTTTGTATTAACTTTTTTGGTATGTTTTTGATGCACTGGAAAACTACACTGCCAACCGTACGGTGGCTCTTTTCCCCTCAGCAAACCTCTAATAATTGGATTAAGCCAGAAACATTCTTGGAGATAAATCAGGGATGTATGATGAATGTGGCAGAGTTTGGATGCTGTGTCCTTCGGGAAGTCTGTCACAACGGCTATACGCCTGTCCATTGACATGGTGCACATATATACCTGGGTAACCGGTACACGGACCGGTGTGTCGGTATTGTTTCAGATTATTCGGCAACATTTTGGAGAAGAAATAAAAACGTCCAGTGACACCTGAAGACTCAGGAACAGGTATCTGAACATCCGAACCTTTTTCATTGCAAAATTAAATCGGATAAAACTCTTTTGATTCGTGGTCTCTCCTCTTTTTTTTTTTCTTCCCGGTCCAAACTTTATTATTTCTCTTTTGAAGTTTGCCAAATATCATGGCTGACTGAGCATAAAGATTTCCAGACACCATTAATATCTGCACAAATTTATATTTCAATGCATTTTTCACAGCCTTTCATAAATGTCCAGCTTACAGTTGAAGTATACTGGGTAGATCCACTAGACTAATTGGGTTGTTTTCTAATTGATGGCAAATGGCACAGTATCTTAGCATCATTTCAATACTTTATTGAAACTAATTAGAAAAATGACACTAACGGAATCCTTTATCAAACTAGTATATCTATATGTCTAAGGCGTACATAAAATGTTTTACTTTTCGTTTAGCTAGGAAAATAACAAAGACTAACCAAGGATTGTAAGAAACAGTTTTAAATGCTTCCTCCAGTCTTAATACAAATAATGATATTACAACTATAAACACATGCATATCTCAGAGAAAAAATTTTGAAGGATGCAGAAACAACAACTTATATATATATATATGGATTGTTTAGTCAAATTGTTCATTAATATAAGTTCGAAGAAATCTAGTTAGTATAAAGCCATTTCATTGAATGAAACGTTATACATTTTGGAATGTTTGGATTGTGTTTCAAACTTTGAAAGTTAGAATGATGGGAACTTTTGACTGTCACCATCTCAGATTATGAATGAAATGGACTAGTGACAATCATCGTCAATCATCGTCTCAAAGTATGGCGGGGGAACTGGTAACGATCACAATCTCAAAGTACGAGTTGGGGGACTTGCGACAAACACCATCTGAAAGTACAAGTGATAACCATCGTCTCATCAGTGTTATTATGCTGTGTTGCTTTGTTGTTTTTAAAAAAATGCAGTTGTTGTTATAACTTTCACCTTAGTTACAACAATGTTTTGCATTTCTACTATTTCGATGTTACTTCGCACTGTGAAAATCAAAAACAGTAATTATATCTCACTGACGCATTAGTGTTTAATTCGTTTTACGTTCCTATTTTAATTTGTGTACCATGATTTTGCAGTCAAGTGTATGAATTTACACGCTATATCCTATACTTTATAAAGACTGGTGATGGTACAATTATAAATATAACTAAACGATTTTTCATTACATAGACACAGTTCTGCGTTGGAATGTAAGACACATTTAAAGATGTAATATACGAAATGTAGATTTCAGGTGGAGTGGCAATATAAACTAAAACGAATATTTCAGTTAAAATACTGAACAATATTTTCAATAATTTACGGCGGAATGTTTCACCTATTGTCGCGTTAAAATACAGAGTTATTATTGCTGAGTCGGCAAGAATTATTCAGAGAGTATGCCATCGCAACCAAAGTGTGAAGCATTTTCTACAGCGTATCATCATTCTACACACTATCGAGTTCATGTATTGAGTGAATGATCTATATGTAAACTTTCTATTTGTCTCAATAGTTACCCAAGATGTTCTGCACATGTGAATTACGGATATTACCAATTTTGTTTTGTTTGTATCTGATAAATGAAAGGCATGTGTCAAAACAGTTTTTATGGAAATGTTAGTATTCCTTTATTAGTTCACAGCTTCTTTTATTGTTTTTACGATGCGAAGGATTTATTATTTTCCTTTTGAAAAACCGTAATACACATGCATAATTATCACCGGAATTTATTTTATAAAAACGGAACAATACTTCACATATGAGCAATCTTTGAATCTAAATCATGCAATTTACAGACCAAAACTAAATCTTCATGAAATGAAGATGAAGAATCAACGAGCAAGGAAAAAAATGTATCATTATTTTAAAAAAGAATAGTAGTAAAAACGAGTTTATATCTGCCAGCTTCAATTCATTACAATCATATCAAGTGTTCTCCCCCACCCCTCAAAGGCTTAGGTAGACCAAAGATGTTCTAAACTGACCTGCAAGACAATGTAATAGATTTGCAAGCCAATTTCTATTCATCTCATTTGTTATACAAATTATTTGAAAGAGTTACGCCTGTTTTAATATTATTCTTTTACATGGAGCAAATTAGTAGTTAACAAAGAAGTAGTTAAGCTTGAGTATATTTTAAACTTCTAATTCTGCCAAGATGCTTTGCAAAACATTAAAACTCAAGGTACCAGTAAAAAGATAATGAAACTCGAATCGATGTTTATATTTAAGAAATCTTTAATTAATTGTCCAAGCACCCAAACTAAAATTGAGACTTTATGTATATTTAGATTTGCTTCGTGTTTTCAAAGCTCGCACTAAACTTTATCAAAGACATCTTATCATTTTAGTGGTATTTTAGGTAAAGAAACGCCAATTTTTTTCTGACATTAGCGTGTTTTCTAGTTTTTATCAAATTCCGTATAAATGGAAAAAGTGATACGGCTAAGAATGAAAATGAAACAGCTGCCTAAGCTGTCAGATGAACTAGCGATTACATTGAAAATAAACTTAATGTTGATATTTTGGATTTTTTAATGACGCAAAGAACATTGTTGTGCTTATAAGTTTCGGAACAGCATTGCAGATTTGTAACGCATATTTCTAACTATCGAGGCAATGAGAAACATGAACGTACCAGACAGGAAAGTAGTTAGTAAATAATTATTGATGACCATTTCTAGGAAGCTCATTAGATATCTGTACAACAAAAAGCTCTTTTAACTTATGACAGAATCAAAGAGTCAATGATATATGTTTCCAATTGTAATAATAACCTTTTCAACTCTCAATTTAATCAAAACGTTGATTTTTTTCTCTCCTTAGAATGTGGTTCTATCCATTTCATGAGAGATATTCGATTCTCATGAGTATTATTGAAAATCGAACGGGTTACATTGATGATGCAGGGTAAACTATGTTAAGTCTGGTCTTTTTCATTTATTTAGCATAAGTTGTCATGAATTTACATGTTCCCCTACATCACCACCTGAACAGGTGTGTGGGTCATTACGTTAAGATTATTTTCCATCCTAATTTTTATTTATGTTCCTTTACTTAGACACAACGCAACACACACACACACACACACACACACACACACACACACACACACACACACACACACGTACACTCTTAAATATTGTAAGAAAGAACCACTGATTTACAAACCCCAAGGTGTTTTACATTGCATGTTTACTTCTTTGATGCGAAAAGTAAAGAAAAACTAAGGTACGAAACCAAAAGTTGACAAAAGGGGTCACTTTTTCTTAAACTCATTAGTTCTGTTTTTCGCTTTGGCGAAATACTTTTCCAGCCTTTTGTATGATACAACACAATTTTTATAATAGGTTAGATTTGGGTTTTTTTTATGCACAACGTGATCTGCACATTACCTACTTTGCAAGCAATGTTTAGAAAGTTGACAAGATCATCAAAGTTTTTATTTCCTATATAGATATCCTTTCGTGTAATATTAAAATTTGGGTCGTAAGTTTGGTTCCATTCTTCGAATAATTTCCAAATATGATCCATAACTGAACATCATAAATCAGTGCCCAGTTTGTTCTGTTCCCTCCTTACAGAAGGTGTCTTTATTATTATTACTTAATTAATCTGTTTCAAAAACTGGTTTGTTTCAATAGTTCTATGTAGAAATCTAAACTTAAAGCATACCAGTTTTGTGTCTTTTGTACAAAATTTAGCCGAAACAAAAGAGTTGGACACCCTATCTTCCAAGACCAAGTTTCATATTTACCATTTTGCTTTTGTATCTTGTTTTTTTTATTTTATTAAATCTTTTTAAATAAATTTATTCTTTGCTCTTACCCTGAAGAGCGAATTTTTGTCGATTAATACATGGAACGTTTTCCACTCTAAAAAAATTGTTTAGTTTTCTTTTTCACCATCACTGATATCTTTGAGATAATAGCAAAGTACTGTATAAAATTATTAGTTTGTGTTGTTTGTTTTGTTTCATTAAACCTTAATAGAGATCAGTGTGCATCAAAAAAGGTATTTAATAAGTACAACACTATTTGTTCTCCACCTTGTGTATGATTTAAAATTGTCGTAAGTTACTAAATTAAGAATATCTTGAGACAAATATTCATGAATAGTCGATGGTTCACTTTTCCATCCAGATAAAGCATACGTAACATCACGACAAAAAATATTTTTAACTGTTTTAGAAATTTCTTTCCATGGAGTTTTTCCTAATTTTAATAACGGTATACCTCGCAATTTTCCAAATATATGTTCGGAATCCAGTTTTTGCCATAAACTTTCTTCCATCAGTATAAGGCGCCTAATCCAAGAAAGTTTTATATAACACATAAATGAGTGCAAGTCAATATTATTTAATCCTGCTTCCTTAAAGGAAGCTATAAGAATATCTCCTTTTACCCTCTCGCTTTTGTCACTTCAAATAAACCTGAAAATAATGTATTCATTTCATTTTCTACATTGGTTGGAATACTTGGTAGAGCAGCAAAAAGATGAATAAATTTTGGCAAAATCAAGGTTTTTATCAAAATAACTTTTCCAATCAGGAACAAAAAATTTCTACCCCAGTAGCCGAGCAATTTCTTTACTTCAATCAACTTCGTCAAATAATTAGGTTCAACCATATCTTCCAAATTTAAAGAGAACTCTACTTCCAGTGATCTAAATTTGGCAACTAAGCAGTTAATATTAATTTCATGACACATGTTTTAATTACAATGTTTTTATTTCCAATCCAAACAGCTTTTGATTCAAAATCGTTGAAGTGCAGACTGGTGTCGAAGCAAAGTCGTGTAAAATCTGCACGGTTGTCTTTGAGGACAAAGGAGAACCGTCCAATAATGAAAAAGCGTCATCAGCGTACTGCCCTGCACAAAACGTTATTCCATATATAGATAATGCCTGTAATATTTGTGTTCTTTTTACTTCTATCGCAAGAAGCTCAATTCCTATTATGAATACCTAGGGTGCTAAATAGTCTCCCTGACGAAAACTTCTCTCCAAATTGAAAAATTGGGATAAGTGTCCATTATTAATGAACAACCTTTTGAATTATTGCAGAATACTTTAACCTACTGACAAATATATTCCCCAAAGTGACATGCTTTCAGGGCATTCTTCAGAAAGTCTCATTCGACTGAGTCGAAAGCTTTTTGGAAGTTTATCAGTAAGAGAAGACCAGTACAGTCAAGAATAACTTCACTCTACGGAAAGGTGCCATTCCAAAATATTCCACGATTTTACACAATTCATTTTGACATTAGTGCTACATAGTTTATCAAGTGAAAACTGTAGGCATATATTTATTTGCAAGCTTTTGAAACAGAAAATACTAAAAGCAGATCAATAAAACCGTTTATTGTCTTTGTCTGCTTTTTTATTATAAGCTCATGAAGAAAACGATGAAAATCATAAAGAATCATAAAGATTGCATTCAAATTTAAAGAGACCCTAAAAGATAGGATCAACCTTTAGTGTGCGTTATCGGGCAGTAAAAGCTCCCCTTGTCTTACCCTTGCCGAGAAATCGTAAAGAAAATCAAAAACAATTGTAGATGAAAGAACCTGGCAAAGATAGCATCATAAATTCAACAGTTAATCGCAGAAACATGCCTATAGATGAAGGTTTAATCATCTGTGCTGACCACTGCATGTCAGCTCTGAATAGTAGAACAGAGATGACCCACGCTTATCATTGTCCATTGTAAATTAACATCACTGTAAGTAGGAGCAGGATTTAATAGAGACAAACTAAGAGCGAAAAATAAATTCTTTAATGAATCTGCACCAGATTAACATCTTACCTTTTTTTGTTATCTTTAAGATGATTAAATTAACCCCTTAAAATAAGTAAATCAGAGGAGACCACTACTTGCTAATGCAGAAAACAGTGGTCGAATAATCATCTTTTTAAAACGATTATATTGTTCTTTCAGTGAATAGAACAGTGACTGGCAAACCACATCACGCTTTCACTTTATTCTTTTGTTAATCACCGGACATTTAGTACGCCGGTTCCCATTCGGAATGATGGCTGTGAATCCTACAATGCAAGAACAAAGGAGAAACTAATCATGCAAGGCAGATATGCACCATAAACATGGAAAGGTATTTAGTGAACATGTTAAAGGAGTCTAGATGAAATATACCGCGTTATATATGTACAATTTACATGTAACAGATGAACAAATTTTGAATTAATAAACATGACAGTAGGATTTGTAGTTAATTGCCTATTATAAATTACGGCTCTTCGCCGTTGTAACTCGAGTTTTACTAAATAGCTCAAAATGACGTGACAATACCATCGAAATAACATAACGAGTCACTGCTTTATTTCGCATTGCCATGTACTTATAGGTTAAAGCATTTGCATGGGAAAATATGAACGAGTTTTTGGATGGAATACTGCACGACCTTGGTAGTGCAGTATCTCCTTCCGACAAAATGAGTTCATATTTTCCTATACAAATGCAGTAACCTTTTTATTATATGCTTATTTTTCTGTTCCACCTACTGTTTAGTTATATAAACAAAATATACTACAAGAAACAACGTAAATGAATGTATGCCGCATTCCAAACTAAATACACAAACTCATATTCATCATTACACAAATCAACATTATTACTGCGCACATGACTACGCCCAGATAAATTTGAACTTAGTCGCGTGCTCGACATAACTTTCGAAAGAAAATGGCGTGTTTACTTAAAATTGAAACTTGCAGTCATATTGTGAATGAATGTGCATATATATATATATATATATATATATATATATATATATATATATATATATATATATATATATATATATATATATATATATATATATATATATATATATATATATATATATATATATATATATATATATATATATAATGCTTCATTTCAGCGTCTTGTCTGATCATCTCGTTTGATCATTTATCCTGTAGGTGATTTTATAATAATAAACTGATCGTGCTTCCATGAGGTACAATTAATTTTTATTGTCTTACAGTAATCTTCAATGGAAAAATAATGTATTGTATCATTTGTAGTAATTAACATATAATAAATTCAGCTAATATAATAAACATGATGGGACAGTTGAATTCAGTCATTTAACATATGCTGAGATGTTAATTTTTTTTCTTGAATTCAATCATTATACATATGATGGGACGCTGATTTTTTTGTCTTGAATTCAATTTTTATACATATGATGGAACACTGATTTTTGTAATGAGTTCAGTAATTACACATCTGATGGGACACTGACTTTTTTCATGAGTTCAGTAATTACATATATGATGGGACACTGATTTTTGTCATGAGTTTAATCATTACATATATTATGGGACATTGATATTTGTCATGAGTTTAATTACTACACATATGTTGAGACAGTGATCTTCGTCATGAGTCAAATTGATACATTTCTGCTACACACTGATTTTTGTCATGAATTAAATTATTACTCTTATTTTTGGAGACAGTGATTTTTGTCATAAGGCAATCTAGTAAACACATGTTGGGACAATCATTACATATATGATGGGACACTGATTTTTGTCTTGAATTAAATTATTGCTCTTATTTTGGGAGATAGTGACTTTTGTCATACGGCAATCTAGTAAACTCGTGTTGGGAGACAGTGATTTTTGTCTTACGGTAATCTAGTACACACATGTTGGGACACTGATTTTTGTCTTGAATTAAATGAATACACATACGTTGGGGCATACTGATTTTTCAGGTGCGCGATAAAAGATCACTCATTAAGAAATACATGATAGAATTCAATATTAGCACTTGCACTTGGTGACTGCATTATATATACAGCATCTTCTAGGCCTTCAAATATTGTTAAAATATTTATTTTTCAGACATCGAGTATGCAGAAATAATTACACATGGAATGTATCATCTGGGAAACTAATTTTATCTTACGAATATGGAAACGAAATCCATCCAGTGATTGGGGATACTTCGTCAATGTCTCCTTATGGCTACCGATTGCCCTGAATTAATGAACTGTGCAGCTTGGTTTGATTTGGGCTGGAGGACTTGGAAGTCGAGGGGGAGGTGTGTGGGTACAGCAACACTTTTTCCAGATTATTCAGATAAAGAGTTAATACGTCTAATTAATATATATAATTAATATATCTAATTAATAGATCTAATTAATAGATACAATGAATAGATCTAATTAATAGGTATAATGAATGGATTTAATGAATAGATATAATTAATAGATCTAATGAATAGATCTAATTAATAGATCTAAGTAAGATTATATATGCATGAAACCTTTTCACAGAAAAGGGAATGCAAAATACGTTCTGCTCAAATTAATTTGTGTAACACATACTGCAAAACTGTATATTTTTGTACCAGTAATGGCATTTAAATCAAATGTATACATCGTTTTATTTTTCAATTATGTATAGACCGAACAAAATACCAACACATTTTAACAAGTAATAATGAGAAGAAGCTGTGCATAGGCACCTGTGAAACAAATCAACACTTTGAATGGCCCCAGTTTCACTGGACATAGAAACAAATCAACACTTTGAATGGCCCCAGTTTCACTGGACATAGAAACAAATCAACACTTTGAATGGCCCCAGTTTCACTGGACATATGAAACAAATCAACACTTTGAATGGCCCCAGTTTCACTGGACATAGAAACAAATCAACACTTTGAATGGCCCCAGTTTCACTGGACATATGAAACAAATCAACACTTTGAATGGCCCCAGTTTCACTGGACATATGAAACAAATCAACACTTTGAATGGCCCCAGTTTCACTGGACATATGAAACAAATCAACACTTTGAATGGCCCCAGTTTCACTGGACATATGAAACAAATCAACACTTTGAATGGCCCCAGTTTCACTGGACATATGAAACAAATCAACACTTTGAATGGCCCCAGTTTCACTGGACATATGAAACAAATCAACACTTTGAATGGCCCCAGTTTCACTGGACATATAAATATTCTACCTCAAATTGAGATTTTAACATCTTTCTTACTTCTTGTTTAGCAACGGTGATTTCCTTTATCCTATTCAGATGGCATGGAAGCAGGAATTCAAATACATTCATACAATCTTTAATTTTCATACAGGCGTCTTGCCTTATCTCTGAGGGATATCTGAGAAATTTCCCACCCTTTTTTGTTAAGAAAAGAATGAATAAACACGTTTCTCTTTTCTATCCTTTAAAACTAAAAGATGAATTTGCATCCTTTCTACTCTTTTCCTCTCACAAAATATTTATATTGTCTGAAGTATCATAAGCAAGATAATGTAAAATCTTATAGAAACCTAGGCTTGATAGAGTAAATATTCACATTTTACCTTTATGAACATAACGGTATACTGAATAAGAAAAATTAATGGAGGACAACATTGAATAAGACGAAGAAATTATTCAGCTTAGTATGAATAATAATCCTAAGTGGTTAGAGCGTCTGCCTCGGATGCGGGAGATCGCGGGTTCGAACCCCGGCCGAATCATACCAAAGATTTATAAAAATGCTACTAACAGGTGCCTCGCTTGGCGCTCAGCATTAAGAGGTTAATGGTATGAATGGTCGGCCTTGTGTGAGGATAATTAAACTAGGTGGGACATCACTATAAACTCACACACAACAGACATCATAGCGATATGACCGAAAAGTTGTTAACGCTACGTTAAAATCCTAATCACACACACACACACACACACACACACACACACAAAATCGTTCGCCTATCTAACAAACTGCTACAAACGAAGCTTTGAGAATTCCCGTGAATATCTCATGGGATTAAATCAGAAACAGTGGATCCAACGCCACCCCAAGGTGTGATATCACTTAGGCCTCTGACTGCGATAAAACTTCCAAGCTATTAAAAGAAGCTTTCTGTGCACAACTCAGAGTATCGTGAGAACTACAGCGGATGTTGCGCTGAATGCCAGAATTCACGATACGGAATAAGATAACGCAAACCTCTGGGCATTATGGGTATTGCAAATGCCGCTGGATTGCATGAGTCCCGGAAAACCCAAATGAAAACACTGCTAGTTATATCCTGAAATTTACGACATCTCTCAGTTTTTATTTAAAATAAAGAACATCGACAGATCACGTAGAATTAAATGAATGAGTCAGTCGCATAAACACTGTGATGAATCATTAAGTTTGCTTCATACAGTGCCCGTAATAAAACGTATACAGTGTGCATGCATATGAAAGAAAAGGGTTGCAAAGGAGTCTTTATCAATGATGATCTCACGCCAAGAGTTAAATATCTCTTGAAAGCCATATAATTTTAGTTGCATGCCCAACACATAAAAGTTCATTTCATCAATTAGAATGAAGACCAAGCAAATATTGTGCCTGTGCGGACCTGGACTCACATTGCAAGGATCACAAAGATAATGTCTCAATGGATCATGACCCATTTGATTCTGATTAAGTAGGATCATTCCATGTCACGTACAATGGAAGTTAATATGAACACTGCATAATCAAAATACGACTTGTTGATTCAATCGTCACACTATGCTTGAGGTCTTTGCAGTTTTTACGTATACATGTACTGCTTAAAAATTGCTTTTTCTCTTTTTTTAATACAATTCTGAACGTTTCTACACTCAATAATTAAAACAAATTATTCTTCTGCATTACATTAAACTAAACCCATTATATTCGCTTTTCGTTTTATTTCTCTTCTTTTCTGTCTTTATTTTGGGATTTTGTTTTCCTATTCCTTATATTTTGCATGATAATTAAATGTCATATTGTTCTGGCATGGTATTTACATATTCGACTTTCATTGATCACGTATTAATCTTTGTTCTCACTGTTTGTTTTGAAACATGCATTTAACTTTGTCTTCGTTGAATATCTAGTTTATTAACGTTGTTATCTTTACCTGCACTTGCTGAAGTTGAACTCTCGTGTCGCAACATACGAATAAGTTCTGCATTAAATGTTGTATTCACTGCCATTTACTAAGAAGTCCTATGGATCCTTATAGAAAGTTTTTTTTTTATGATTTATAACACAATTTCAGACGGTTTAATACTTATATGGAAGTAAGAGGAGATTAATGTGACTTTGTGCATAATATTGATCATGTAACTTGCTTTCGTTCCAACCTATTTTGTATTTACCTTGACTCACCCAGCATGTGATCTGTGCACATTGGTGGATATACATAAACATCTGGATAAATGCCAATTATGCTTGTAGTCAGGCTCGAATTATCGAGGGACAAGCCATTCCTGCCATTCATACTTAATAAAACATCTTCTCATGGTGCTCCTCGAATTATCGCGGAATAAGTCATTCTGACTATTCATATTTATTAAGCATCTTGTCATGGTGCTCCTCGAATTATCGCGGGACAAGTCATTCCGATCATTCATACTTATTACAACATCTTGTCATAGTGCTCCTAGAATTATCGCGGGACAAGTCATTTTGATCATTCATACTTATTAAAACATCTTGTCATGGTGCTCCTCGAATTATCGCGGGACAAGTCATTCCGATCATTCATACTTATTAAAACATCTTGTCATGGTGCTCCTAGAATTATCGCGGGACGAGTCATTCCGACCATTCATACTTAATTAAAACATCTTGTCATGGTGCTCCTCGAATTATCGCGGGACAAGTCGTTCCGACCATTCTTACTTATTAAAGCATCTTGCTCTTCTGCAAAGAGAAAAATCATATCTGAAAATCTTCCTAGAGTAACTACCTGCGATTAGCTTTATTATCTATAGCTTCTTGTTTGAGTGAGGGGCATTCATATATAATGTAAAAAATGACTATAAAAGAGATGTTATATTTTATTGTTATTTCTTCGGATGGGAACATTGCCTGTTTGTGTGAAGTTTATACATCCATATTTAAAATTTCAAGTGGGTTACATCCCTTTTATACTATTTAATGATATTTGTTTATAATTCTTCTTTCCGAATGATATTCATATTCATGAAAAGTATTTGATACATTGTGCACGGACACACACACGCACATACATCTACCCCGATATATATATATATATATATATATATATATATATATATATATATATATATATATATATATATATATATATATATATATATATATATATATATATATATATATATATATATATATATATATATATATATATATGTATATATGTATATGTATATATATATATATATATATATATATATATATATATATATATATATATATATATATATATATATATGTATATATGTATATGTATATATATATATATATATATATATATATATATATATATATATATATATATATATATATATATATATATATATATATATATATATATATATATATATATATATATATATATATATATATATATATATACTACTTGTCCTTTACGAAATGTATGTCTTTGCATCGTTGTCTTCACTACGTGGTTGATGTACTTGTTGAAAGCCAGTGATATTAACCCAAATCCTGTTTCTATTTGTACGATTTCACTTAGCAGTTCCTTACATGATCTTTCAAACGTTCTACTTTCCTTCTTACATTTGTTGACTTTTCTGGACGCATCTCCCTTGTTCACATTAATTTTCGTGGCATTTTACCATTTGGTTTGCTGGCTTTTACTGAGACATGGCATAATCCATTTCTTCGTATAATCGAATCCTCTAATCTCATTTTAATTCAATAATGAAATGTCGTGAAGGTGATATTCACATATTTTGTTTATTATTTATGTATAAAAAAGTATCTACCTTTCAGAGGCGACATGACATTGGGCTAAATGGACTACTATGCTGATGAACTAAACTTTTACTTAAACAAGGACGACATGGATTATTTTTTATTTTTTATTATTTTAAATACCTCCAAATTCGAATTCCTTGCACTGTTCAGTGAGAGAAGACCCCATATTATGTCGTCGATACGTGTATCAAATACATCCTAGTAACACGCGACCTTACCTTACGCAATCCATTGTCTTATCAAAAACATGAAATCGTTTTCTCGAGAACATTTGCTTCGCCACCGTATAAATCAGTCGACCTGTGTAACTGAAATGTCATCGATGTTGCTAGACTTGCTGCTTTAAGTAACAAGGAAAGTCTAATTCTTACTGGAGCAGGGGATTCTTTGCTACAACTCCTTATCATTGATCCATTCTGGAAATATTCAACAACAACAACAAAAAAAAAAGAAGAGAAAATTACAATTTCACAAGGGCATTTACAAAGAAGGAGATGATAATCTCCTCCCAGATTAGGTATCCACCACTGACAAGCATAGTTTCAATTGTAATGATACTGGCACATAAGCGAAAACAAATACCAACCAAATGAAACCAATCAAAATAAAGATTAAACCCCCTCAGAAACCTAAATGTATCATAGCGACTACCAAACTATTTATAAAGGTACGTAGGAGAGACTAATGAGAAGACTAGAAATCAAATACATTTATTCAGTGACACAAAATCACTAAACCGTTCCGGTGGTCTAATTTGTGGATTCAAACAAAACAATTAAGTAGCAAAAAATGTGAAGTCTGTTTAAGCCTCTTCAAACGACTGGCGTTCAGCTCTAAAACCGTTTATTTTTCCTTGTGCTAAAACTTCTATTCTTTACATCTAATACTGACTGCAGAAAGTATTGCCAATACATTCTTTAAGAATGTGTTTTAATCAAACCGTACATGAAGAAACAAAGTTGTCTTTACCAATAATTTCCTCATCTGCTCACAGAACCAGTCTGAACTCAGAGGCACTATGAACTGTTGAAGTACATAACAATGTATATGCGATGGGAATAGGACTGAATTCATAATGTTCTCAAAACATTTCATTTGGGAAAGCTTTTGGTCCAGCTAGTGCATGTAACCACATCCCACGTGAGATAGCAAACGAACTCTCTCAACCACTTTGTTCACATTTTAACCAATCTCTTAGATAATCTATCTTTCCAGGCTGTTGAAAAAAGCAAATGTTTGCCAAGACCTAAAGAAAACGCATCCCTTCATAATGTAGAACCGCATATCTCTTCTCAAAACTATCACCAAAGTACTTATATTCAAATATGCATTTCGACCATTTCAGAAACCATAACGTACCCTGCTCCATTTCAATCTGGCTTTATACGTGGTGACTCCACAGTGAATATACCACATGTACCATTATCGTTCTTTCTGTCATGTAGTAAACGCTAGGACATCATTCGTTGTTTTGTTTGCTTGTGATACAAATAAGGCATTCGATCCTGATTGACCTAGAGAACTCGTACTCTTTCAAAACTGCTTAAATTTTAGGCAGTCTGTTTGGATTCTCTTTGTACGTTAGTAACAGGAAGCAGCGAATGGTACTTTCAAAAGAACCCACATAGTCGAGGTCGATGTGAACCAAAGCCCTTCATGAGTTCGCCTTAGGACCTCTCTACCACTACACACACAGACACACACACGCAGACAAACACACACACACACAGACCACACACACACACACACACACACACACACATACATATATATATATATATATATATATATATATATATATATATATATATATATATATATATATATATATATATATATATATATATATATATATATATATATATATATATATATATATATATATATATATATATATATATATATATATATATATATATATATATATATATATATATAGTTTGCAAAATGGCACAAATGCAATTTACTGCGACCGATTAGGCCAACCGATTACTACTTCTTAAGTCACGTATATTTGTATGTTCCGGTTATAAAAGAGGTGAATTTACAAAAAGCGGGTGGGGGAGAAAGTGTGTTGCTGAAGAGTGAGTTTAATCTTATTATCTTCCATTCTCGAGCAAGTTTGGTATAAAATAAAAATAAAATTGCCTTTTCCTTCGTTAATACCGGATATATTTCATCTTGTGGTACCGAAAGCTATTTTAAAAAAACTTCACTAGTTATAATATCAAGTTTTTGGTTCCACCCGATGAAATATATCTTGTTTTAACGAAGGAAAAGCAAATAACCTCTATGTACATATGCTTAAATATTAAGTTGAAAAGATGGCTTCACCCAAACATCTTGAAGGGGTGCTTTCAGATAACTATACATGACCCGAATATACACACCGATATATAAAGCTTGGTCACGAATATATGTAATTAGTATTTCAACCAGATAGAAAATCTCTTGAAATCATATACACTGCTCTTTGGAATACGGCGATATGATTTGCGATAAATGTACACTATTTGAAAATAACGAAGCTGCAAGACCAGTGCAGAAAATATGCTTAGTTAATTAAGCGCTATATCAAAAAGTAGGCTTGGAAACCATTTGAATTCAGGCAAAGAAAACACAACCGTATCTTATTTTTAAAAAAAACATACAAATGATTTAAGTCCTTCCTATATTTTATCTCCCGTTCCTCTGTCTGTCAGCATGTTTTGTTTACGTTAGGTAAATAACTTCGAAACAATGAAGGTTAGAACTAGTAATTATTTCAGTTTGTTTCTCTCCTGTTATTCGAGAAACGAACACTGTATCAGGCTCCTCACAGTGGGTTACCTCCCTTTGGAAGGATAGTACCAATAACGTACCTCTGGAAATGGTGGTAAAATATCAGCTGGAGAAAATCGTATGTTTATATAGTGGCATCACATTAAAATTAAATGTCATATTTTGCGGTCTTTTCTCTTTCAATGAATTTAGGACAGAAGGTGATTTGACCCGACATGTTGGAAACCAAAGTCAGGAACTTGCATTAGAAATGGTGCACAAGAATGTGGACGTTAAGAGGTTTCAGGCGACAGACGTCACAATATACCGATCGTCGATCACCGCATCTGAGCTGCCATATACAGTCTTATTTTTTATCTCTCATCTGTGATTAGAGAAAGAAGTTATGAAGGTATGATCGGGTGTTTATGTTCTCGAACAAATGGGTAGAGACGATGGATAAGGTATACATGAACCAGGAGTCAAAGCAACCGTATAGCAAGCATATGTTCTGAAAGAGTATGCGGTATGATGGAAGTGGCATTCTACTTGCCAAATCTCGCCATGGTGAAATCCGTTACCAATCGAAGAAGAAAAGAAATTTCATAATAATCTATATTTCCACAAACACTATTTATGGGGTACAGAACTCTAGATTGTTCACTCTTTTCATCAAATGAAGCGTAGTTCTCTAATTTAGCACTTATTTCTAAACATGAAATTGATTCACGATTATGTGAATTGGTCTTTTAGAAAATATATAAAATTTCTTCTGCAAGTACTACTACGAACAATTCCATATTCTGGAAAATATTTATCCTGAAATAGAAATGGTCTATCGCATAGCTCACAGCTAATGGTATTAAGATTCATATTCAAACTGTATTGAGTCACAAATTATCCTATTCTTTTATTATTTTAAATTGACGACATCGTCACCTCTTACTCTGAATACGGAAGCAGTTTGTGTACATTTTTAGGTAGACTGTATGGGATATTAGCTTTAATGCCAACTATGTTAGCCTATCAAGTTAAAGGCATTATTATTATTATTATTATTATTATTATTATTATTATTTAAAATCCTTGAGTTATTCCAAACCTTAAGAAGACCCATGTATTGTAAATGTAAATACTCTTTTCAATGGCTACGTGGCATTGTAATGCTGTATATGTTCCTTTTTTAGACGCCATACACGTGTTTGTTTTTTGGAAAAACACAAACAAAGAAGAGATTCCCTCGGAAGTTTTTCTCGTGTAGGTCATCATCTTGTCCATGTTTGTTCGTCCCACGAGAAAATGTTCCTCTCTTTTACTAACTTCGCTTTCGTTTATACTTTGCACTTGGTTTTCTTTCTTCGTGTTCGATACTTTCCTCACCATAATGCAAGTGTTTTGCATAACAACACTGATGTAAATTGTGATACTTGTAATATGTCTAAGTTATAATTTACATTGCAACTATTGTAATATGTCTGAGATATAATTAACTTTGAAAGTATTTCAATATGTATAAGAAATAATTTACTTTGGAAGTATTGCAATATATATAAGATATAATTTACTTTGGAACCATTGCAATGTGTCTAGGATATAATTTATATTGGAACCATTGTAATATGCCTGAGATATAATTTACTTTGGATCTATTGCAATATGCCTATGATATAATTTATATTGATGCTTGTAATATGTCTAAGTTATAATTTATATTGGAACCATTGTAATATGCCTGAGATATAATTTACTTTGGATCTATTGCAATATGTCTAGGATATAATTTACATGGATGCTTGTAATATGTCTAAGTTATAATTTGCATCTGAACCATTATAATATGTCTGAGATATAATTTACTTTGGATCAATTGCAATATATCTAGGATATAATTTACTTTGAAACAATTGTACTATGTCTGTGATATAAATTATTCTGCCTATATGCTAACAATTGTCTGTACTACAATGAAGAAGAACTACAATTAGCTCTCTCCAGATAGAAAATCTCTTGAAAATTCTTACAAAATTAGGAAATAAATATGTTTAAACAAAACTACCCCTCTACTTTCCCTTGGGCTAAGTTTGCCTTTTGAACCGAACTTTAGTTAGTAAGGTATGAACAAAACATGTGCGTAGAACAAGTAAATAACATTATGTATTCCCAGCAGACATTATTGGAGCTATAAAAGTTATCGCTACAGATGTTGAAGTTGCAGCTTCCTGTAGATCGATTATACTAGGATGCTCTTTTTTCACGTACAGTGATATAATGTGACATTTTAAATGTTTCTTTTTAAGTTCGGTGGAATCTGCGTACTCTGTGTTATTTGCCTGCAATATTTTCGAGCCTTTCAGTTTCATGTCTTGAAAACCTGTTATAGATATCGAAAATCATTATTGTACAGCGTAAAAATAGGTAAATGTTTATAATTGTTTCTACTCGGTTAAAAGTTAGAGCGTTACTTGACACACATATAGTATTTTTGTTTCATTAGACAAATCATGAAAATATATAGATGAACATTTTTGTCGCTGCATTTTTCTTTAGTTCGTGGCGACATACATTTTTAAATGATTTCTCATTACTTATTCCATATATGCAATTTAAATTACAATCTTATTACAGTTTAGAATATATAGCAAGTTAGTTGAAGAATCAAATAACATTGATATAGTGTATTCAAATTTCTGTTCTTTTTTTTGTTCATCTGTATTTTGTAATTAAAGAAACGCTCAACTAAATATAATACTCATAACCAAAGGATAAGATTTGACAAAGAAGATTCAAATAAATGATTTTGAAATAATAAGATTTGTACGGTGAGATTTGAGTTTTAGCACGAAAATTTACACAGTGTTGTACTACCTCAGTAACAATCACGATTTTTTGTTAAAGCATTAGATGCCACACTTACGTGAGCTTGTATTAAAAGTTTTTGGTAAACAAAGAAATGGACTTTTCCAAGAATAAGCGTTTACCTCAAAGATATAAAACATCTATTACAATGGAAATAGATATATTCAGTCGTACGTAGTTCCTCGTAAACCTTAATATTCCCTACTGTACCTGATAATTATCTCGACCTGTATTAGAATTGTACCACATACATGTCATGTACTAGTCAACTCGTTCTAGGAAAAACACGCGTCTTTCTTAGCGGCATGTATATTCTAGAAACTAGTTGACTGATTTAACAAGCAATTAACTTCCTATTGCATTTGATTGTGTATTATAATTTCACTAATTGTATTGGACAGGAAGGTCTTTAAAATGATAGATTCTTGGCACTCGCGACAAACAGAAAGATGGTTTTGATCGAATCATCTGGTCGAAAAGATAACTGAATAAAACGGATAGTCAATAACAGCTGTGTATTGAAATCTGATCAATATACATGTTTATTATTTAAAAAAGTACCCTAAAAATTCATCTCAAGTATATTTATTTTAAAATTCAAACAGAAGCGCATTTGCCCACGATCTTTCATACTACAATTGAATTACCTGGCAATAAGGTATTGGATCCCACGGAAATATAAGTGACCTGTTCGATCAGCAAGAAATATCTGGGTTTAAGGATTTAAACAAAATTAGTAAAGCACATTTTTAAGTTACAGTTGGATAATAATTTAAATGGAAAGATACATCGTTACTTATAGTTGATGCACTCAAAGCATCCACCCATCACCCCCTCTTCCATATCAAAATATTATGATTATATGAATAGGATGCGTATAACCTATTCGATGTTCACCAACTCTCCCCTGCCCCTCGTCCCCACACCCCTAACTCGAACATACGAGAGCAGTTCAAAGAGACCGTATATATACATATATATATATATATATATATATATATATATATATATATATATATATATATATATATATATATATATATATATATATATATATATATATATATATACTGCTGATCCAGATTTTGAATACATTTTAGTTTTTGCAATTGCGATTAAATTTGTTAATATTGATACAAAAGCTTGTCACGATGTAAAGACTTTCATAAGCAACTAACACGCTATTTTAGATGTTGATCTTAACGCTATGTTATGCAATTCTCCATAGTTCTTCTGGTACTAAATGAATAACTATTTAAGCATAATTAAGTTTAATTAACAAAAGGGTTTACGATGCACTTATTTTTCCCTAAGACTACATTCTTTCTTGAAAATGAATCAATAAAATTAAATCCGTACTTTATTGAATATGTACCAAAACAGTATGGCGATGGACGTATTCGCTAGTCGGCTTGACAAAAAGGTTGGTCCATGCGAATATTTCTCAACTCACATTCATCTCCTTATTAGTATATTCCTTAAACCAAATGTAAGCAGTAAAGCTGTTTGGTTGTTGTTGTTGTTGTTGTTGTAGGGTTTAACGCCATTTTTCAGCACAAAATAGGCTATACATTGCGGCCAGTATAATTGGTGGAGGAAGAACCCTGGAAAACCCCGGGAAAAACCACCGACCCACGAGAAGCTACTGGCAGGCTTTCTCACGTACCCACGGTAGCCGAGCCTGAGACTCGAATTCACGCAGGCAGAGGTGTTTGGTACACCGTGATTAGAATTTAAGCCAAAACATTATTTTATAACTTAGAAATTAAATATTTCATCTTGTCGAGAATGAATTTAAAACTCGCCAATCGTACATTCTGATCCTGTTCATACTTACTTGGAACTTTGTGACGTCACATACTAGCAGTGACGTAAGTGTCGGCGAAAATATGTCGATGAAGTATTTACAAGTATATTAACTGAACACATTCTTTAGCTTTCTAGTATGATATCAGTGGTGTTTTGACACCAAAACACAAACCCCTCTAGATTGTTGGAACTATTTTACCGATTTTTTTTTTTTAATTTCTTTCAAATGTCAGTCTGATAAAAACCAAAGTTCTCTATACTCTGTATTGGTCTACATACTGCCAACATCGTAATCGCAATGAATTTTTATCTCTTTTATATCTTAAACATCGCTATTTTTATTACACTGACATCAGCGAACTACGTTATTACATGGTTACTAACGGTAAGTAGAAACATTCGGCTACATTCATTGGGGGAAAATATTAATCGAAAGTATGTAATAAGATTTATTAAGTCGAAAGTTCGATCAGTGCGTCTCTGGATACTTCTCTATTTGAAACTATGATAATAGTCAATAATAATATAAAAAAACATAAGCGGACTAGTTCACATGCCAAAATTCAGGTTCGATCTTGTACTTTACAAAAATGTTTGATTGTGAAGGAAACACATCTCAGTGATATGCTGGACAAAGATCTGCCAATGCTAAAGCTTCAAAGCTGATGTTAATGAAGTATTTCCCGTGCCTACCCCACTTTCACCCACCTGCATCTCTTTCGTCTACATTATCTAAAGTAAATCATGATTTTTCCCCTTTTGGTTATCCTAAATGGCATAATGTTGTCTCCATTACAATTATACATTTGGAGCAAGTGGTCGGACTGTAAAGATGATGGCTTGTAGATTTCTAAATTGTGTAAGGTCATTGTTGTCAATTTTTGGTCTTAGATAATTAAATCAGTCATTCTTATTATATAGCACCGTAATTAAAATTCTTGTACAGAACCTTTTATATATATGCATTGACGCAGATTCGAAAAGTGATTAAGTGGGTTTTTAGCACAAGGGAGCAGTCATTTTAGTTAGCAGTGTGCTTACATCATGTACAATTTCCAAAAGTACAATATCCAAAGAAATATCATCCAAATTACATTAATGTAGCATATTGGTATGCCAACATTCTCTCCACTGTGCATGTTATAAATGCAAACAACTTCACCTTACATACGTTACTCTCTCAAAAGTACATAATAATATATCATAAATCTCATCCACTGTTTCATGCTTGTAAAATAATTCTTGGTATAACATATTTACGTAGGTTTGTAACATTGTCACATAACTTAGATGAATTGTGTTCCTTCGATTTCAATCTAGCATTTCGTTTGAGGTTGTATATCATGTTACCGTTACTCGCGAATTTAACTGATTCTTTATTAATTTGGCATCCAATTCCATCAATTATTGTATACGACTTTTCTTCGTTTTTTAAATTGTATATGAAAAGTTTTAAAAGGACTTCTCATCTGAATTAAGATGGTTGGTCACCACAGCTTTTTTCGGGGGGAGGGGCTTCGCGTTCCTGCGTTTTGGTGTTTAAAGCTTTTTTGAACTCCAGCACTATCCTCTAGCCACATGTTCATTATCGACTGAATTTCTAGTATATTAATGTGTCCAGTTTTGCGGTACTTTTCTAATAATTGTGAAGTAAATATGTGGTGTGTCGGGCTTTGTTATGCCGTCACTGTGGTAGGAGTGTGTGTGGTTGCTTCCAATATTTTATTTAAATTATTATAGAAGTCCCACCCAGGCTCGATTTTGGTTGGAAGTTAAAATAGTGACAGATAGATGTAAAGCTCCGAGCCCCCAGTCAGCAATGTCGACGGTTAAATGATTGAATATACAAAAATGTAAAATTCAACTAATGACATTTTAATAAAAATTAAATAATCAAATGATTAAAATCTCCCAAGTACTCTCCTTCCGCTCAACCCTGTGATAGCCTATTGCATCGTTTGATTTGCAGTGTGAGATAGCTTCCCACCTGTCCTTGTATTCTACTCATCTGTGGTTTCGTTTCTCCTATTCTTTCTCCTCTTCCTTACGACTTTCTCCAAATTCCAACTCCTCACCGAATCCTCGATACTCCTCCTCCTTCTCCACTTTCTCCTCCTCGACTTCTTTTCCTCCTTCTCCTCGACTCTATACCGACTAGACTTGTCGACTCCGACTGCTCTGCTAGTCTCACTTCCGTCTCCCCTCTTAGAGACTCGGGACTTAACTAACTGGAAGTTCTGTCCCCCAAAATGCTTCCTTTACGAATCTTTGACTTTCCTTGAATCTACTCCCTAAGTTTTCCCGCCAATGTACGAGTGGCTTTCTCGGAGTAATCCTATTTGCTCAACAATCTTCTCAGGAGATCTAAATTTTCGCTTGCTAGTTAGAAGCTATAATTCGGATAGAAATTGTTATCACACCCTCCGTCTCAATTCCGGTCCGATATTTCTTTGATTCGATCCAATCAAACATAGCGGACAATGTCCTTCTCGCTGTCTGTCCACGTGAGGAAGGATTTAGAACACGCTCTGTTTCCCCCTCGCGGTTCCTTTGATTTTGTAACACATCGGTTCGAAGTCCCTCGATCTAAAGTCTGTGCCGATCCAAGTGTCGGACCATCTCTCTGGTCACGGTAACCTTGCATATGAGATTAACTCTAGTATGCGGCATGTTTAGACAGCAACAATGGCTTGTACTAATACCTTAGTTTATACACGGCTTACGAACTGGGGTTGAGCAAAGTTGACAAAATGTTTCTAGGAACACCTACTCTTTTACTGCTCTTCGTGTGTTTCTGCCTTTTCAAGCTCAGAGAACACCATGCAAACTAATGCTAATTTGCAATGTTTTGCGATTTCGATCATAATTTTTAGTTGACATATACAGCACACGTACTTCACAACAGCTGAATCTAGCAAGCGAGACATTTCATTTAGGAGGTTTTAAAGACTGATTTGTTCTAAAATTACTTCAAGGTGCATGCGACTTTTAGTCTCTTTACAAACTTTCTTCCATTCAGGACATGTTTTGAATAAAGAGTTTGGATCTTAAACTAACAAATTCTTTAGTCGGAATCTCTGAAAGTTCATCACTGATCAGTCTAACAACTTTTTGTTTGCTAACTGAGAGATTTGTTATAGATGTTAACCTTATAATAAGGCTTGTATCACAGAAATGTATATGTTCTTTCATATGATCGCATAAATCATCCGTTTGAACACTCTTGAAATACGAATCTATTTCATCGAAATATAGCTTCTTCTTATCGCCATACAACTTGAAGTAGTCCTTTTTGAAATTCATAATTGCATTTTTGCCACAGATTTCTCTTGAGTTCGATGCATATAATACTGTAAGCAGAGGCTGTAGTTCAAAGAAGATAAGATATATTTTCCTTGGTCACACACCATCTCAAATACACAGCCGAAGATATATTCAGTATGCAGCGTGTTATTCGTTTTCTTTAATCGTGCAGTATAGTTTAGGCGCTGTCTTCATTGTGACGGTTTCTCTTCTACGAATTTATGTCGTAAATTTAAATAATTTTCACTGGCAACAAGTTTTCCACAACTAATGGGTAATACTTGGAATATTCGTAGAGATGTTCAGGAAATCAACTTTTAATATGCGTCAAGATTCGTTATTTTGCGGATTTGTAATTAGCTTCTAACTACCAATTTATTTTCATTCCCTCAGTTTAAGTCAATCGGTAATTTCGGACACATTAACCAATGCAAAAAGGTTACCGATATCAATTTTGATAATATAAGATTTCTAGTTTTGTCTGATCATACTTGCATTCATTTTTAAGTTTTTTATTCTCAAAATTGAATTCGTTCCTGGTTTTAGCTACTCGGTGCCAACCGCTCCAGTGGCCTAGTGGTTAGAGCGTCCACCTCGGATGCGGGAGGTCGTGGGTTCGATCCCCGGTCGAGACATACCAAAGACTTACAAAAATGATTTTAACAGCTCAGCATTCAGAGGTTATTATTAGGACTGCTATGCCTGGTATCAGGATAATGTGACTGGGTGGAGCATCATGCTACATGTCTGCGGCATGATGCCCCAGTACTAGACATCACTATAAATTGTCACACTGCAGATAATAATTGGTTTGTCCACTTTGTGAATTTATTTTAGACACATGCCAATTACTTAAGGCATGTATTTTGTAGTTTTAAGGCAAATTTTATGTATATATCACTTCGTTTGCTTTAACCAATATACTTTTCAAATCGTAATTAACGAAAAACGGAACCTTTGACTGGTGTTGTACGTTCTGAGCTTTACAATATATTCTACTTCTGACATAATGTTACCTACAGTGTATCATAATCTTGCGTTTTTAGAAATTTAGAAAGAAATTTATACCTTCTTTTAAAAATAATTAATCGGAAGTGGTCAGCACAGATTAAAATAAAACAATAAATAAATAAATAATGTATCCAACATAATTATTTATTCAAAGAAAATTTTGTAATTTTTTTATTGGGAAAGAAAATGTAACCACTCCTCCATACTGATCTTATTAGAACACAAATATTAAAATAGAAATTCAATTGCCTGCAGATGGTTTCTTAGTCATGAGATAATGGCTTTTTAATCAAAGTAAGTACACCAAGCACGACATGTATTTATCTCTACTTCGCTATAGGTAATTGAAAGTGTGACAGATCAAACAAGATTAAACCAAAAGCAGATACATAGGTGTGTTTAGCAGTATATGATCCAACGTCTTAACAGCTGTGAAGCAATTTTGTTTAAACCCTATCAGTGCCGATGTTCCTCTATATCGGTTTTACTTTGGTTTTATTTGACCACAGCATGCCATTGTCATTTACCAGGGCAAGAACATTTAAGATTGTCTAAATTACGCATTATTTTATGTCTCTGTGAATCATTCTTCCGTAGCCTAAGTGAGTTGTTTTTGCCTTCTTAAAAATAAGCAATACGGATCTCCTGGCATTACAGTAACACATAATGGCAGATTAAGAACAGGCCATTCACAGGTGCATATGTTGTTCTATTAGGAAATTACATTACACATGGAGGCCATTATCAATAAATTCTTAAGATCGCTTTTGTATTTAATTATGAAAGCGGTTCCAGTAGTGCTGATGAATTTACTTTCGCATTAAAACTTTTTTCTTGATCTAATCAGGTAGCATTTATATCCGCGAATATGCATCTGCATTGTTGGTTGATTGAGCGAAACGAGTCGCTTTTATATATATAGTTATGTTGCGTTAAAACGGCGTGATTTACAGAGAGAGAGAGAGAGAGAGAATTATCATAGTTCATATATCTAAGCAAAGCGGAAACCATTTTGAAAGCATGGTGCACAAGAATACTTGTCAAAAGCTCTAACTGATAAAGAAGTATGTGGTATAGACACATAGTTACAATGAATTTTGTTCAGGATTTTTATTTTGCCACCTAAGCGGCAATTGTATATACACGGGTTTCTGGCCCAGAAATATGGTCGAACTTACGAATAGAAAATACCGTAAGTTCCGTTTAAATTATTTGCAGAAACTCCATATTTTAAACCAGCTGGAGTGTGAAATACACACATAACTATAAATCCACTATCAAGAAGAAAATAAATCCGAATCAAAAACATAAACTGATGCGGCTAAAAATTGTCGGTTTTATCTGCATGGGTACTAGTTCGAAATAATGTACATAATTTTGTTTTGATACCCGTATAACATGCCACCAATAGCATCGACCAGGTTAGAGAGTTATAACTGTTTTACATGTTTGATTATTTTTGTTCTCTCTCTCTCTCTCTCTCTCTCTCTCTCTCTCTCTCTCTCTCTCTCACACACACACACACACACACACACACTTATACTGAAAGGGGCTATATCAATTGAGAGTTTTATTTAAATGAAATCTGTCAATAATGTATTCGGGGCAGCTGTTAGTAAAAAAGATTGTAAGTCTTTGGTATGACTCGACCGGGGATCGAACCCACGACGTTCCCCATCCAAGGCGGATGCTGTAATCACTAGGCCACTGGAGCGCTTCGTGACCAGTTTGAGTTGAAATTCTATTTTATGGAAGTATTAATTCTGATCCCTTAACATATTTAAGTGTTTATACAGAATTCTTTGACAAAGACATTTATTGAAATTTTTTTCGGAATTCAAAACTGGAATATTATTTTCTGTGGTTCAACAAGGAACTGTTTACACATCAAGACAACACTTACTATTGCATACGTCATCGTCCTCCTTCTTGGTTTCTTATCAGGAGTCGAACTAAGATTCATTTAGGACTTTTTATTTCTAGAACTTCTATTTTGTTTAATTCTTGGATTATTTATGGATTTGATTCGTAAAACTATAAGTTGTTGTTCCCATTTTTACCTTCTTTTCCTAGGGAAATAAGTTATTTGTTAAATTGTACAAAGCTTGTTGTCTTCACTCCTTTATTGGTACTGTTTTGAAGAGCCTAAAATGTAACTCTATATACATATACATATACATACATACATATATATATATATATATATATATATATATATATATATATATATATATATATATATATATATATATATATATATATATATATATATATATATATATATATACTTTCTTTCAACAGTCGACTATTACTTATAAATAATTTAGCTAGGTCAGTGAGGAAATTTCATTTATTAATTATGATCGACGTAAGAAAATAACTTTTAAATACTAATAGACTCTGTTTTCCTACATGTATTAAACATGAAACACAGATTAATCGAAATCTCTGCATGTCTGTTTCAGTTTCTCTCTCTCTCTCTCTCTCTCTCTCTCTCTCTCTCTCTCTCATTTATAAGGGGACAAACATACGTGGAAATCTAAATGGAACCGATCAAAGCATGGAATTTCAGCAAACAACCACAACTGATGATGTATGTGAATGGATATGATTAACGTAAGGAACTATCGCCAAATATGATTAATATATAGATTTATACAAATTATGGTTGAAACGTGGATCTGCCGACGCGATATGATCGACGTTTGTAATTCTTAAACAAGTATGACTGAAGTATGGTTCATCAATAAGTATGATCGGCGTATGATTGATTTTCACTCGTATATTGACACTGAGTCTGATCTTCACATATATAGTGACATGGAATTAAATGTTTACAAATAAAGTGATATTGAATTAGATTACTTGTACAGTGGAACGTGCGATGTTATTTTTATCGTGGCATCCAGTCGACGAACACGAGATATCTCCAATTCCAATGCTCCTATCCAATGATGACGGAACGGCATCGCGAGGTCCACTCCTAGCGGCCAAATAAAAAGGATCCCTGGAGAATTTCCTTATCGGACAGATTCGTTAAAGCAGGACCTCTGGCCCCTCAAACAGAGAAAACCAGACACGACATTCGGGTTACATAGTACCCCAGAGATCGATGACTATTAGTGAACAAGCTCTACTGCTGCATGTTGCTTCTCTAAGGCGGACACCATTTTGACAACATCACCATACAGAGATAATTTTGGGCTTTTAAATACCATGGCCATGCTCAAATCCACGGCCAGATAATTGGAGGCATTCGAGTGTAGCATCTTCAGCACTTTATACATGCTGCTTTGGGTGAATCGAACTAAATAACTTAAAATAGCTACAGTTGAAAATACAAGCACCCCTGGCTAACGCGTCACGCGGCAACGAAACCCATGTACATCTTCGTTCATACATTATGTAAATGTATTTAGTGCACACAACTTCATGTTAGACGCTAGATTCTTATTTTTCTTGGGTATGTGAAAATGACTCCATTTTATTTGCATATGACCCAGCTCACATGACTTGATTATGAGTTAATGAGTAAAGCAGAATTTCTGTTTTGATTCAAATAGGACTTCCATTTGTTTTAACAGATCGTCTTTGTTTTCAAAGAGGATTTCTAGTTTATATTTAAAAGAATTTGGACCTGGAATTCCTGCATTTAAATAAGGGTTTTAATGGTGCTTAATCTCGGACACATTCATGTAAATGTGTGCCTGTTTTCAGTATTAGGCATTCATTCACATGCAAATAATCTAAAAATAGTGATTTTCCGCGTAATAATTTGTTGTAATTGGTCATCATGTACTGTGATCAAGTCTATTTTCACTTAGGTTTATTGCGTTTTCGGCTTTTGAGTCGGTCATATATGTCGCTTGTTCCATTCCATGTATGAATTGAAAATTGTGTTGTGAAAAACTGCTGCTATTGAAATGCTATCGCCATGTAGACATACATTGTGCAAGTTGAAAATTATATTAATAAATTGATTCAATCATTCTATAGTGCATTATTAGCCCTAAAGTTAAAGTTAAACCACTGATAATATTGGCTGCACACTTGATATCGTTGTTACTTGACTTAACGCGTCTGCTGCGGACTACACATTATTACATTCCTCGAAACTGAATTATACTATTTTTAAGAAAGCAAAAACAATAAAAAGAAAACCATACTGTCCCCATATTATGAAATAAATCTTGCATACTAATGATTTAATTACGATTCATTAATTTCGATCACTATCTGTCTCTCCCATCTCTACAAAACCTTGGGCACGTCCGCGGACACATTCGCGTGCGTATGCTAACGTTTGCGAATATCCGCAGTGTTTAGTTTTGTCTTGTGTGCATCGTACACTGATATGCTTTGATTACGAATGTTGCACTTTCCTGTAATATATTTATTATTTTTAAATAAAGACTTCCCAGTCGGCCTTGCTGACTATTTCTAGAATACATATTGTTGTGATAGGCATTGTACCTTCCTTTCTCGCCTTTGCCTTGGACAACAATGTCAACAGTCAACTATAGCGGAATGTGGCCCCATTACCAAGTCATATCCTGCTGCATCAAGAAATAAAAAAAGTTTTTACAATATTGGAGAGAAAATGAAGCTTACGGAGTAATTACTAGTTTTGAATATTAACTGATTAAGAGTTCACCCAGATTTAACATTCTCAAGATAAAATCTATGTTTGATCATTCCGCAACTTAGACTGGTCCTTATATGCCTCCAGAGATCCATTCTTTCTCGGGAAAGAACCTCGTCTTAAAGGAAGATGTGCGTTTTGAGCTGTGGCTGTATCGGGTCCACTGCATTATCAGAGACAATATGTATCCTGTGTTTGTCCATGCCAACAGAAGAGTAACGCGTGGAAATGCAAGTTGTATCCTTTTATAACTAGAAGCAGAAGCTTTTGACGACTGAAATTATTTACAAACTTGAATGTTTCTTTTTAGAAATATATTTTCAGGAAGGCGTACAAATCAGCACTTCTATACTTGGCAGAAAGAAGAAAAAATCATGCAGCTTGAAGACAGTCTACAGAGAGCCATTGACAACGGTTGCGTCACTCATCAGTTATCGATAAACTTTATGCTTCTTTTTTTGAAACAAGCTACTTAGTCATGGGGAAGGTAGCATATACATCAGGAATGCAAGATGGGGTCGATGAAATCATCAGACGACTGTCAGCTTCACCATTACTGACATATGTGGATTACTCTGAAAATGTGACTTCAGATGGATGCCAGTACAGAAGGAATATGTGCAATCATTTATCAAATGCAGAACGGAATCAAGAGAGGAAATGTTTGAGGCGGGTAAAAGAGCTGGGATGGTCAGTGTCCTCTTACAACCATCTTAGGTTCAGTGTCCCACAGTGTCCCACGCATGGGATCGGTTTTGATAAATTAAGTGACGTTTTGTACAGAAGACGATATCTGCGAGACAAACGAACATTTTAGATCAATACTACCAAGCCATTTTAGAGCCATTTATTATGATGGCTTCTCACGATAACGTATGATATCAGGAAATAGATATAACTCTCGACTTGGTTTGTTGGAGGTATTATTGGCTTTCATTAGCTGATGATACAGACCGAAAATTGAAATACTGTCCACGCTGCATTAGACGCAAGACACCATGCCGCAATATAGCAGCTTCACTTGTAACGCAACCAAACAACGATAGTTCAGGACAATGTAAAGGATAGAGAAGGCCATCTGTTAATTCAAACCCTCACTCCATCTAAATTGTTCCAAATGCTTTGACTAATTTCGAAGTTCCTGTATATATTTTAGAAGTTGGTTTCAGTGGCGATAAAGTTGATGAACCCGTATTTGATTCGGTCAGTCATACTCTAAGAAGACATGACTTCAGTACTTCGACCACGACGACAAAACCTCTAATCCAGATGCACCCGCGTTTTGCGTTTCTACCCTAAAAAAAAACCAATGTGTATTATTCTGAGTAATCAATATTAAATCAGAGCACTGTAAATGAAGCTACTCTACCTGCAACAGATAACATGCAATTGAAATCCATTAATAATCCTAGCCACGATCACGTCGAGTTTCGCAAGCGACCACTGCTACATACAGACTCGCCACAACAGAGTGCTTAATATACTCGTAATACTCCATACGTTACCTTAGCGACGCCGAAAAATACCTGTAAATATCTTTGCCAATATAATTTAAACAATAACTCTTAACAGTTGTCCTTTATAACTATATTATGTTGGATACATTATCAGAATTTACTGTACCACATTTTTACATAATGTGAATCACTTTAAAATTTGTGGGGTTCCAATTTTCCTGCTTTTTGTGAGTAAAATGAAAGACAAATTTTATTGTTAGTTTTAACCAAAGCACGAACATTCTTATACCAGATAACTTAAAGTGTCAGAGCAAATAGCACATGTGTCGCTTTTCTTATGGGTTGCAAATATCGGAGACGACATTTTCTCCCAGGAGGTGATGGCGTCACAGAGGTACCTATATATTATTAGATACAGCAATAATAATAATAATAATAATAATAACAATAATAATAATAAACATTTTTAACGAGGATAACACATTTGGTGGTGGCTGAACCAGATGCCATTTGCTCCTCAATTTTTTTGTAATTGGCAATATTAATTATTAAAAAAACCCACAAGAACATGCGCATAATCAGGTATCGTCGCACACTCGTTCATACATATTTAACATGAATCACTATGTGTGACTATATTGGGAAACATATACACATATGAACAATATTCTATACACAGGTATATACATTTCAGCATAAGTCGTACGTATTAATTTTATCGAATAAGATCTGGACATATTTATGGATATAATGATAACGTTTTCTATTCAGAACACTGAAATCTCACCTCTGTCTGCGTGGGTTCGAGTCTCGGATTCAGCCAATGTGGGTATGTGAGAAAGCTTGCCGGTAGCTTCTCGTGGGTCGGTGGTTTTTTCCGGGGTTTTCCCGGGTTCTTCCTCCACCACTAATACTTGCCGCCATGAATAGCCTATCGTGTGCTGAAAAATGGCGTTAAACTCCACAACAACAACAAAAAAAATTCTATTCAGAACCTTTAAGATGTCATTCCTGCTGGTCAAGAAAGAATTTCTTTAATGATATTTTAAAAGAAGCAATGGAATCTTCAGTGGTAAGGAATTCCATACAGTAGGTGCTGATACAGTAAATGAGCTTTTGTAATGATTGGTTTTCGACCACGGAATCTGAAGATCGTTGTTAGTCGATGGGAGATTACGTTCAGTATTTGATGATCTTAGTTCACTTATGTTAAAGATATAATCTAGAGAAAAACCGTTTAAATACTTATATGTCATGATTCCTTTAAAATAAAGAAATTTTGTATATAAGTAGACATTGCAGACATGAAAACAAAACATTCGAGGGAGTCATAACAAGACGTTTCAGTATTATTCGGGCTGCCTTTTTCAGGAGTTGATCGATTCTGGACAGATTATAATTGGATGCGTTTCCTTATGTAGTACAGCCGTAATCTATCAGTGGTAGTATATAACCCGAAAAATAAAGTGCACGTGATTGGGGAGGTAGAAATTTGGAAAGCAATTTTAAAAGTTGTTCATTTGACTAACATTGCACATAGGTGGTCGATATGCATATTCCAGCTGAGATGTTGACCAATGTAGATACCAAGAAGTATTTTATTTTACTTTTGACAATAGATACGTCTAAGCCATTTTGAGTTAGAAGCAAATCCATGTTAGTAGATAGACGCTGCCTTGATCCTATTGTCATACATTTCGTTTTATATATATTAAATATGCATTTTGTTTTGATGACAACAAACTGATAGATTGTTGAGGTCGATATGAAGTTTATTTTTAAGGGAGTCTAGAAATTTACCAGATAAATCCAATGCAGAATCGTCAGCGAAAAGATCTGTGTTAGAGCACGCTGGATACAAGGCTGTCGTTGATAAATATTAGAAAAAGAAAAGGCACTAATATAGATCCTTGAGGAACACCAATTAAGATATGACTTGGTTCAGATATATATTGCAAGCAACCTGGTGTCTGTTAGTGAGATACAACGTGAACCAGGCAACTGAGTTTGGAGAAAACTTGTAGGCTTAAAGATTTTTAATGAGCACCGAATGGTCAACCAAATCGAATGCTTTTTAAAAATCAATGAAGATTGCGCCAGTAAGTTCGCCTGATTATACTGCTAGTAGTCATTGGTCCATATGTTTTGTCAATGCAGTTTGACATGAATGATTCTGTCGAAAACCTTATTGTGATTTATGGAGGAGTTGGTACTTGTCAAGATATCTGAAAATATGCTTACTGACATGTTTTTCGATAATTGTTGAAAGTACAGAGAGAACAGATATCGGTCGACAGTTGGATTGGTCATTCTGTTTTCATTTCCCTTATAAATTGCGAATACTTTTACTAACGTCAATGACTCCGGGAATTTACAACGACTCTGAGATTGATAAAGCCGACATTTTCAGAGTCTTGGGGTGAATTCCATCCCGACCAGCTGATTTGTTTGTGTCAAGTTTATTGAGAATATCAAAAGTGTCATTTGTTGTTATTAAGGGAATGTTGAAACTAACATGATCGGGTACCCTTTTATTTAGTAAGTTTGTCTAAATTAGGCTCTGTAAGATTTGCCCTGTCAAGGGTTTGAGATACGTTAGTAAAAAAGAGGTTCAGCTGGTTTGCAATATCGAGCTCATCAGTATAACTAGTGCGATCAACTAAAATTTCACATCGAGCTGGAGGTGCAGGTTTCTTGCGGACGTACATCTCCCCTTTCTTGCTAATAACGTTAGTCATTTGGTGCATGAGATGGAAGGATTGTAGTGTCGTTCCAGCAAATTTTCATGAAGATCCAACAGATTTTCATATAAGTCTATTTTCAGACCTGACTGTGGAGACACCACATTTTATTCATATCTTCACCGTAGCGTCATTTCTTGGTCTGCAAGACTTGTCAGAACTCGCATATTTTTTCCACTGTGACAGTTGTTTTCGTCATCACTGCTCTTTGTGTAGTTGCTGCATGTTCACGCTTCAACCAGAATCGTACATCACCCTTATCGTACATCATAAACATGTTCTTCAACGATATACAAAGTACTCTCGTGGGGGCATGCCTGTTTGTCTAGAGGCACACTGACAGATCTTGCCGCCAAACTCCAAACAAGCCAATTAATTTTTTTCTCTTACTGCAATGTGTTTTGTCATTTGCTGATTGTCTCTGTCAGGAAGGTCTTCAAAATATAGATTCTTGGCACCTGCAATGATCGAAAAACAGCTGTGTAGATTATATCAGTTTGGCCTGTTGACAAATGTACTACTGAAAAATAGTAGCAAGGAGCAGTTGTGTAGGATTTGCACTTGAAAATCTTGCAATGCATCATTTTGAATTTGCATTATATTTGTATTTCCAGCTGGACAGTTGCGTCAAGATACCTGTAATTGTAGATCTAATTAACGTGATACATGCTATGGAGAAAAAAAGGAGTTCAGTCACCTTTAATAAACTATCATGTACTGAAATTGACTTTACAATAATATCAGATACAATCAGATTACTGAAGAAATCTTTTCACTTTTCGGCATATTTTTGAAGAGGACATTTTATTTTGACTTCGGTTTTGTTTCAAGTTCTATTAAGCTGACACAAATGCACAGGACGACGGCGGAAGTATTCCTTATTGTATTGAAAGGTAACATAAACATGCCCGAAATTTCAAGAATAGAAACACAACAATGGGATTCCTTTGCTCATCGCCTATGCAGATTACTATCAGGGAGAATATTATATTTATTTTATGAACATAAGACAAATCTTGAGATATCGTTGCTCGGACAGAAATTACGTAGAATTTTGCATTTTGATTTCACACGGAAGGTGTAGGTACAGAATGACTCAGTAATAGACAAAGTCACCATCGATGAATGTTTTGACTATTTAAGTAACTCTTCTTGTTTCCTACATACATACGAAAAATGTTTGATTGGATCATAAAGTAGAATTTTGAATAACTTTCTCTTTTTCATAAGACATTGTTCTAGCTTGTCTGAAACATTTATTTTTACCATAATGAGCTCAACCAAAACGTTTTTTAAGAAAGGAAGTTGATAAAATAGCGTCAAGAACCTTAATTATATATCTACATTAATTGTGGTTAACTATATTGTAAAGATTCCATAATGCATACATATTGATGTCAAAACGCATTACACTTTGTTACTAGGTTAACAACCATTGTATCTGAGGCATATCTTGAAAAGCATCTTCCTTTAATATTTCGAAAACTCTTTAAATTTTAGTTAATTTGAACATCCCAACCTCCACATATTTGTACATCCAAACCTCCACATATTTGTACATCCCAACCTCCACATATTTGTACATCCCAACTTCCTTATATTTGCACATCCAAACCTCCACATATTTGTACATCCAAACCTCCTTATATTTGTACATCCTAACCTCCCCATATTAACGTGCTAGATATTATCCTCAAAACAGAAAGCTGAAATATAGTTTAAAGACTTTTGTATACAACACACGACTCTGCTTTCTTCTTCCAATGTCTCTTCATGTAGCCTAATGTAGTGAAAGTTTGGAGTTTTTGGGGTGTGGTGGTGTTTGGCATGTTTAACACATTTTAGCTGTATCATGCCGAGCAAATGGGAGCTAAGTTAATGTAGCTCACAATAAGTCACGTGACCATTTTGACGCATGTGCAGATTTGCCAGATCTCTCAGTCATATCGTATTGACCAATAACATAGTTTATTATTGAACCCTGAAATAAAAGCTTCTATATTTCAACAATAGACACATCCCCATATCAATTTATATGACCAAACTGACATTTGCATATCGTTTATTTACGTAAGGCAATGTTTACTGAGGCGTACATGTGTGCGACTTCAACTGTTTGTATCCTTTCCTCAACAAGACTATTTAAGAACATTTGTTTGCAATATAAAGCTCGTTTCTCGAGACTAAACGTAGGAAATTTTCATATTTTGTAATATGGCGTGATTTGATAGTCCTCTGCAAGGTTGGTAAACAGTACACAACGGCAACGGATCGGACGTGTAAGTTCCGTGCTAGATTTGTTATGACCTCCTTTTTTACAACTTAATCTACATTTCACTTGTCTGAAATATTCTAAATTAAACTGGCTTGCAAATTTAATAGCAATTGAAAATAAAGATACTTTTCTGAAAAAGACAAAGTCTAACATTGACAAGGATAGTGCATGTATGTATCATGAGATTAAAGAAGCATGGACATGCAAAAGATGAAAATGTAATGAATGCCTAAATTTTACATGTTAAGAAAGAAAGAATGTGCAATCAGAATAGAAATAATATTATCTGCGTCTAAAATTGTCTCGGTCTTGGAATTGCTATAGAACTGATTATGTATGTATCATCTTTTCAAATTGGCATCTTCTGAATTACGGAGTCGACTATACGAGAGTTAAGAACACAATAATTAATGTAGTAGCAGTGTAGATGTAAGGAATACACATAAACTGAGCTGTTATCTACCTATACATATTCCCCGCTTCCACGAATCTCACTTCAAAACAAATATGCCAATCACCCTCTTTTGATCCGAACATACGCGCATTTGGTAGAATTACTCGTTATGACGGACATTCGGCTATAATAAGTGATTCACGTGGAAAAGAACTTATTTATAATTGTAGTAATATAAACAAACTTGAAAGAAATAGAACGCATCGTTTCCATCCCTGGTAATCCAAACCACTGAAACCAACCCGTAGCCATTACAAGAGTTATGCCATCTCGAAAATCTGGTGCATTTATCTCATCTTTCTTTAACATTGCTAGATGCACTAGATGTAACAGCGATATGAAATTTGACCCGTTTCTTCGATGCACAATATCCCCAACAACCCCGTCTCCAAACTCAAAGCCATTTTGTTGCGTTAATGACGCATTCATTAAATATTGCTATGACGATGCAGCTAAAATGCAGGCCCTCTGCTTTTCGACTCAATCTCCCTGTCTTACACTATTTTCTAATTACAAGTCGAATTACAAGTCAATGTTATCGTTTGTATCTTGCTTTTAAATTTTATCAAACAAATGAGGATACATCTTTCAATAAATTAAATCTCGGTTTAAAGAGAAAGAAATTTTTAAAAATATTTGAAATAGAACGGGACCAAAATTTACGCATCTCGTCTTGATTTGATTCTGTAAAGAGCATTACTTTGTTCATCCTCTACCTTCAGCTGTAATATGAAACACATACAACACCAGTAGTATACAAAACTACAACACCAATAGTATACACAAAAACTACAACACCAATAGTATACATAACACACTAAATAATCAATAGTATACACAAAAACTAAAACACAAATAGTGTACACAAGAACTAAAATACCAATAGTAGGCACAACTACAACACCAATAATATACACAACTTCAACACCAACAGTATACACAAAAACTACAAAACCAATAGTAGACACAACTACAACACCAACAGTATATGCAAAATCTAAAACACAAATAGTAAACACAATTACAACACCAATAGCACACATAACGTCAACACCAATAGTATACATAAAAATTACAACACCAACATTATAAACAAATACAACACTAATAGTATACACAACTACATCACCAATAGTATGCTCAACTAGAGCACTAATATTATGCACGACTACAACACCAATACGGGAAATGGATATAGGGTGACATTTTAGCAAGAAACTTCACTGCATAAATACAGCTTAAGTATAATATAACGGAATCTGTTAAAGTCTTGGCAACTGAGAACGAAATAGTTTAAACTGGAAAAGCAAACTGACTATCGTTATAGTCCGAAAGAATTTTCACAAAAGAGGATATTAGTGTACACACACACACACACACACACACACACACACACACACACACACACTTTCAAGCTCTTTTAAAGGTCTTATTTAAGCCATATCAACATATAATATGAAGTTCCAAACTTAAAAAAATTGAATGGTAGTCTTACATTATCACAACTTATGTGCATGCATACATGCATACATAGATACATCTCCATCCATCCATCCATCAACATACATACATACATACATACATACATACATACGTACATACATACATCATAGTGCCTTGCTCCGCCAAATGACTGCAGATTTGCATAATTGCAGGCATTGAGATATTTCGTTTTGTCAATACGGTAGCTGACACAGTATTACTATTGTATTTTTGTCAATTTTCTGTTTTATTTTATGATCTTGTATTATCATGAATTTGTTTATTCTGATGTAATCTCTTTTTAAAGAGAAAATAAAGTCAGTCAGTCAGTCAGTCATACATACATACATACATACATACGGATATAGAGATAAGCAGATCAACAAAATAATATGCAAAGACAAAAACAGACATTTAGTCGTCCTGAAGTTACTGTTATCTTGATTTGCTGAAGAAAATATACGAGACGTTCATCTCGAGACCAGAAACGATTCAATTATACGTCACATTCCAACATATAGCACTGCACCACCTATAGAGCTTGCAGGGTATAATTGACAGATATGCCTTCTTTGTTTTCCACAATACTGAAGATATCCAACTTGGAGGTTGAATTATATAATCACTTGATAAATAATAATTTGGAAAAGAAACATTAAGTGTGCGTCGTTGTCTTTTTGAAACATTTGCTCTATTTTTCGTAAATGGAGCTCGGGGTTCGAACCCCAGCCGAATCATACTAAAGACTTATAAAAATGGTACTAGCAGCTGCCTCGTTTGGCGCCCAGCTTTACGAGTTTAGTGTTAGGTCTGGTCTGCCTGGTGTCAGGATATTGTGATTAGATATCACTATAAACTGCTCCACTGCTGACATCGTAGCAATATGACAGAAAAATTGTAAAAACAAGATTAAAAATCCAAGTCTCTCTCCCCCTACTATCTTTGCATCGTATATATTCGCTCAAACCTGTGATCCAACTGCAAACAACATTTATCCTGATATGATGTAGCATAATACACTCGTACGTCACGATGCATGCTGTTTGTTTTACTGATTAGTCTTATTAAATTACATAGACTCAGATATGCCGACCCACTATGTTCTGGATCTGTGCAGTTTGTAGTTGGCTTCGATGTCTGAGCGAGTATATACGGTAACTAGATTAATATTTCGTTATAGAAAAAATGGATTAAAATCCATTAGGTTGAACGAAACGATATGTATGATTCTGCCATCAAAGAGTTAACATCTTAGTAAAATAAAATAACATCTTAGTACAAACGTGTGACTAAAACAACTGTAAACAAACGCGTTATCTTGAAATGATGAGTTTAGCACATATTTTGCCGAATCTTCAACAAAAGGCTGTAATAACAGAAGGCTGAGAATGAAGCTAAATTGTTGAATTTGGGAGACATGACAGTAACCATATATTTTGTCTTTCTAAGCACATTTACAAATATCTCTTGGTGTGTCTAATCATTTAATGAATTATAAGAAATACCAGAGAGCATTAAGTTTCATTTATACCGTTTGCCTAAAACATTACAAGTCATCGTTTACTAATGACTACGATAGCCACCAATTTTCTGGTACTCTTACAATCTGGAACTGGCTCTTCTTATGACGTTATTCTATTTACTGACCAGACCATTTCTATACAGCTACTAACAGTACATTAAACACTTTCATAATATTGATTGTTTGATTGGGGGTGGGGATCAAATGCAGTATGAATATTTTTATCTAATTTATACCACTCATCGTCTGAGTTATTCTTCAAACTGCACAGACCCACATCTGCCTTGCATTGATCTTGATCTATGTTGTTTGCTAAGGATAGTCAACGAACATCATAGACCCTGATCTACCTTCGCATTATGCGACGGCAGACCAGGTTCTAGGTTGTTGGCAGTTGGACTCAAATATTATAAGCGAGTATAGATGCTATTTTAAATCTTTTATTTCGCTACAATGACACCACTTGACCTGTACGTTATATATATGCCATTTACAATACTGCATCCATTGTAGCAGAACTTAAGACATTTCGGTGGAAACATTGCAAACATTCCTGTCGATATGGATGTATATGACTCGTCCATTTTAACCTGCACCAACTTTGCAACATCACACGAGATTTTCCATCTGAGATCCAGCATCGCAAAATTATATTGCTTCTATCCAATGTTCCATTGACGTAGAATGACAGTTTTACTTTGAATTATTATTTATAAAACGAAAATGTACTTTTAAATGTTACAGAAACATAAAACTGTGTAATGATTTATATTACTTTTATGAAACTAGCTCAGCAATCAACTTGTTTTATAAATTCAGTATTAAAGCATTACCCATTTGAGATCAGAAAACGTACCCAAAAACTAGATGCAATTGATGATTCATGCACGGAAAGTATGTATTTTTGAATATATCGGACAGAGGCATCTTTTTTTTCCATTTTGTATCTTGGCCTGCAGCTAGTTCTAATTGATCCATGAAGAACCATTTTCATGCAGTTCCATCATTCATCATTCACTATCTGTTGCTAGCATTAACTAAACAGCACTTACTAAAATCATCTTTTGTATTTTTGATAAAACTTTTTCATGACTTAATGAATATTGTGTAATGAATATCATGATATGTAATGAATATCATGATGTGTAATGAATATCATGATGTGTAATGAATATCATGATGTGTAATGAATATCATGATGTGTAATATTCTTCTTGCTCTTTTCTTTTACGATGCAACTATTTAAAATATAGCTTTGACATTTAATTTGGGATTTGGTTTAAAAAATATCACTTTTCTGTACCCTCCATGTTCGTTTTGTTTTAAGCCATCGTATTCCAAGTCTAAATAAAATCTACAAGTAATATTCAACTAACCTGCATATAATGTCGGAATTACTGAAAATAGATAGTTCAACTATTGCAATGTATTACGACTATGTGGTCTTAAATTAAGTAAGAAAAGGGCGAAAACTAACAAGTTTTGTAAAATTCAACAAATAATTTATTTAAAGCAAATTACATTATTCTGAATTAAATCCAATATAATCCTAAAAGTTAAATCTCAAGTCCAAATATATGAAGTTCAAATTGAATTCCAGTGGTGTTCCAAAAAATTTTAATATTGAATGTGGTTAAATGGATGTCGTCTCGAATATGCTAATGTGTCAGTGGTCTGGAATGCGGCGATTTGTTAACAGTCTTTTGATGTATCACAGTAATATAATCCAAAATGGCCTTGATTGAATTCACTATAATTACAAATTAATAATTTAGTCCAAGAAGTAGTGATGAGCACTTCGTAATTCTAGTAAATAATTTAGAGAAATAGAGCCACCCAAATTAAAACTGAACACAACAGTAAGACTGATTCAACATTGGATATTAAAATAGGAATTAGTTATCTTTCAAGTAAACAGCAGTGATATAAAAAAAACTAAGACACAATAATAAACCCAGGATACAGGTTAGTTACCTTTCTAAATCATTAAATGTTGTCAACAATTTGAGCAATTTCCAGGTGGAAAACTAATGTCCTAGACTCAGATTCAAATAAACATGCTTACCTCCATTAAGAATGATCTGAGTATTTAATCTATAATCATAACGAAATATTAGCTTTGTATTATGCTGTTTACACGATAAATGTCACTAGTCAGGTCCACCATTAACTTGATTTTGTGCTAAGGTCATTTACAAAACTTATCATGGAGAAAAGACAAAATAAACCAACAATAGAAATATTAAATACATAACAAGTGATTATTGAGTAATAAAGAGTCATCCCATAAAATTCCCATAAAGTTTAAAGTTTGTATGTGTCAAGACTGCTGTGTCAACATAATGCAAAAAGAAGAAATTAAACTATGTAATGTGTCATAAATATTTAATGATTGTACCATGGTATATCACATTTATTTTAGGGACCAAGAATTTGATGTTCTGGCGCAGAAGCCTCATCTTTAATTTGTTTTATTTACACTTACATCTGTCCATAGGTTTGAAAAATATCTTGCTCCGCTTCATAGTAAAATAGCATAATGTGATATTCATAATATTTTCTGAGAATTTTTTTTTATCTTGAGATAAAAGAAAATTAAATATCCTCAGCTCAAAGTATAATCACTGCTGCCAACCGCCTCCCCCGTCCCGCTAAAAAATTGAATGGTAAGTACCTTATAGTACCTGAACTTTTGAATTCTCTCTCTCTCTCTTAATTGTTGAGTAAGTTGTAATCTAACAACTGCAACTAAAGAGGGTTGAGTAAGATTACACTATAGCTGACACCCAGTGATATACATTGTTCTGACAGTAGCGAATTTGTTGTTAGGTAACAGGCACGTATGTGCAGGTGCAGATAATTTTACACAATGTTCTTTTGTCCATTGATTGGCATTACATATAGTGATATTTTCGAAAACCAAAAGATTGTAACAAAATATCCAGAACTTTTCAAATACTACTCGTAAGCCATCCAAAGATTCAATAACGCTTCTGCCTAATGGTAGTCATATTTCGACTTAACAGATTCGAATCTTGTATTTTTAGGTCATTCATCTGGACTAGTTTTGCTGTCAAAAGCAGGCATGGACATCATCCTTCAGGACGCGGAAAGATAAACGATTTTTAAAGCCACACCTAGTGATGTAAATTTACGAATTAATCTACGTCATGGGCTTTCCCCGGCCCGCGGGCCGTATTATGCCCAGCCAAAGTCTAAAGCATGCTCGTCAAAGCATCTTTCCGAAATCCTGACCAAACCTGCCTAACAGTATATGCTTTATTGTCAACATTACATTTGTATGACCAGTACCTTCTAAAAATTTTTTTATAGCAATATGTGAGAACAAACAGAAAATTAAAATTTCAATGGATTCATCATATGCATACATACATGCATACATGCAATCATACATACATACATACATACATAACACACTTGCTGTAGAATAATTGCATTTTGATTAATATTGATCTTATGTCAAATGTAACTATGTAAATGAGGTCAAATACAAAATGATTTCGAAGTCCTTTTTTCCTCTTTTCGAATTATGGTACCATTTCTACTTACATTGATACTTTCATCCAGAGGGAACACTTAAACACTTAACATATCTAATTGTTCCTATCTAAATTGACGTTTAAATACACATTCTTGATTCAATGTCGAACACCTGTAATGCATCTGTCGCTATCACATTCCCTCATACTCAAGCGAATAAAGTAAGAAAGCTTATTCTGAAGGCGCACATGTGCACTATGAAATGTTAACGCATAAAACGGAAATGTAGAATCTGTTAATTTTCTTGCAAACATGTTCAAAAATAAATAAACCCAGCTCTTCTTATTTGCACTAACCTAGTCTAATGTCTTTCTGACATGATGTTTTCGTAGCTGATCTTGGAGAAAAAAAAGAAGCTATTTTTGAAGACCAATTCAATCTTGTTGAGTTTGGATGTTTAGGAAATTGTTTACTTCCAAATTTTGCATGTGTTGGTTACACGGATTTTATAAAATTATATAGTGATCATAATAATAAAAGATCAGTGAAACCAACAGATACAAAATGATATACCCCTGTGTTTTCTGTAAACTTGGTTGCTGATATCAGAAATTTCAAACACAATATAGGACTTTACATCAATGAAAAATCGTTTTTCATGATTTTGCTTTTTCTCAAAAGGTCCATAATGTATCAATTAAATATGCAGTTTATATGCATATTGTATGCTTTTTGAACAACTCTAAACTTCTCGTTTTTCTATCAGTAATTGTCTTGCATACGTAGAGGCAAACAAAATTAAGCACAAGAACATGTATTTGGAATTTTAATACATACTAAATGGCGAACTTTTACCGGCTACATGGAACACCAAAGGAGGTAGCTCTAGTCAGAATACAAATCGCCTCCTTCATCAGTAGTGCTGAGTTTGAATGAGATGAAATGGCCTGCAATGTGATAGACTATTTTACGTTAAGCAATTTCCTTGTGTGTTTAAATGGTACGGCTTGATAAAAGCCGAGCATAAACTGATTAGAAAGACCCATGTGGGTGACATCATTTATTTATATTACTTAGAAGTTTAGTATAACTTTCACCGACCACGGCACCACCTAAGTCGAACTATGAATCATAATCAACAACAATTGAAACTGTGCTTGTTGTAATCAAACCTCTTCACCATTTTCGCACAATAGTCTCCATTACTTTAAATTTATACTAAGTTCAAGCGACAAAAGAACAGACAAGATGGCTTTGCTTATTTTTCTGGCAGCAAGAAACTGTGCAGATGTTACAGACTTTCCGGAAGTTTAGCGCAACAAATAATTATGGCGATGATTGTCTCCCCTCGTGACCTTGACAAGAAGATCAAGATAAGCATTTAATGTCTACAAAATGAATAAGCTATGATTACACATAAATGACCACACACACACACACACACACACACCATGAAAAGATACAAAGCAAACAATACCGTCAACTGCTTATAAAAAGTATTTAACAGGTGATTTTTTATGCAAAAGAAGACGAAAAATGTGAAACAGGTAATTCATTAAATAATAATGTATACATTAAACATAACTTCATTTTAGTGGTAATTTAAGAAAAATAGCAAGACATAAACTAATGTATACAACGTTTTAATCTGGCAATGCGATGTCATATCTTTAAATCCCCCATAACACCTCCCACACCACAACTAATCGTTCTCATCAAGATAGGCGTAAAGTGAAAGCCCTGCAGACATAGGTCCCATAAAACTTTGGGTTATCACAAGAACGTGATCTCAGTCAAGATTTATCAGTTGAACTGACCATTGCAGACTACATCGACCTACATCAAATCCGTGCCTACTGACACCGCCAGAATTATGGGGCTGTTCCACGCTGCCCGAGATGACTTGCACCGAGATCCTAATTCGTTATACACGAACTTAATGAGAAACATATAGCTGGATAGATACTGCATACCCAAGTGACTTTCAATATCTATCACACCTCTACCACCACCGTAATAAATCGATCATGTAAATATTGAAAGGAAACGTGTCCATTGTTTATAACGAGGGAAATGTTTTCGTTAATCCAAGAAATTTTTAAGAAGGCGGCTTTGAGGACCTTGGTCTTTTGTGATTGTATTTCAAAGGATTTAACGACATTATTAGACCAATGTCTGCTGGTGACTGTGTTGCAGAGCCATGAGAGATTATTAAAGCAGTTGAAAAATGGCCTCAGTATACTATGTGTTGTTCTCCACTAAATATATAAGTCTGAGATTCAACATGAATTAAAGAAATGTCTAGCTTCAAACTTTGGTGATCGTAAGTAAAGTATCAATCAATAGTCCTATATTTACCCCGAAAAAATGAATTTTAATATGATAAATGTTGCACTTTCCTGCTTCGCTAATCGAAATTTGTTGCGATTTTGTTGCATCTTTATTTTTGTGCATCCAAAGTAAGACTTCTAGGCATTTTCATAGTTTTGAAAATATCTCGTCTCCATTCCACGAATTCCGCCGACAGGATGGAAATAGCTGAATATTCTTCTGGATAATCTCTGCTTTAATGATACAGTCAACTCTCGTTACAACAAACTTATTGGTTGCAAGCAATTTCGTAATTATATCGAGTTTGGCCCTGTAAGAATTTAGGCTTTTTTTCTGCATGAGTTATGGTTCGTGATCGAAATAGGAAGCAGAAGAGACATAATGAAGAGGAAAGGAAACGATGTCAAGTGAAATGGTACCTCAGCTCAGTACCGGCTACATAGCGTAAATTAAAACTATATCAATATAAACATGAAGAATTGCCCAAATTCGTCAGTTAGATAAATCTTTCCAAATAAACACAGATATGTAGTACTAGTGGATAAAACATAGAACGTAAAGATGTTAAAAGTATGAAAGGCAAATATAATAAAATATAGAGGAAAAAGCATGCAATTTCTGTAAACAAGAGTCAAAACTTGTTATGTAAGCTACATCCTCCAAAGCACAATACCATCTTACGATGCATTCTTTATGATGGACTATCCAGTGACAGTTTGACTCAGAACATGTCGATTGGTATAATATTTTCGAAGACAATGTATGGAATCTTCCATTTAGACATAGGTGACTATATGGGCAACTGGCATGTTCATGTTTTGTAAATTAAACCGTTTTCGTTAACATTTAATAGACCGAACAACTAAATTTTCAGCATCGAAGCCGATATAACTCCCCCCCCCCTTGTAATGCTTTTGAAAAGTAGGTGTCTTGTTTTTTTGTTTTTTTTACGTCCAGCATTTTCATCATTATGGTATTTTTGTCTTTTATATTCATTATGGTTCTCTCTTTTTTTCACTAAAATAAGTGGCGTTGAAAAATGGTACATTTCGCACACATTGACTTCACATAATGCCATAGATCACTGTTTCTTAATATATTGAAATCACGCTAGTGGGTTGGTGACAAAATCACATATTATTCTCCGCTAGACCTATTATCGTATTAATGTAATATAATACATCAATATACCTCATGCATTTATCATCGGCATCAGACATATTAAAGAGCACATCATATTTTTTAATTATACAGCTTATGTCATAATGTCAGATACGTATTATGTGATAAAAACACAATTACGACATTTTTTGAAGGTTTAGAGCTAAAATGTTGATGGACAATCGAATTAAACAGGACTTGCTACACATCCTTGTAATATGCCCAATTTTATACAAATAAAATCCTGTGCACGGTTCCTCTCTCTGCTTATACACTGATCTTATAATTTTGAACAACTTTTATCATACTCCTTTGTCAGCTAAGCAAATAAGCAATTTCATAGGATCTATAGGATCAAAAATTCTACAAGCAGATTGTAAAATGACCACCTCACTTACTGAAGAATTTTTGAGATTTGCCTGACGAGAAAATATATAATTTATCGTAGAATATCCAATGTTGAATATATTATGAGCCTCAACAATTTTGTTTTCATCTCTTTCACACTAGCTTAAAATGATTTTAATTTAAAATACCGATAAAAGCTTTTTTTGAGAAACATCTATCTAATATATGCTTTTGTAATTATTATGGTTATCATAATATCCGGTTTTCATGCAATGTTTTCACTCCATTGCTTTTGGAAAACACATGAAGTAAACGATTGTATCATATAGTGTGACAAACAAAGCAAGATCTGTGTAAATACATGTACATCCGCATGACTTTCTGATTTTCGCGACTCTTATATTTCGGATGCTTTTCAGAACTTCTTCTTGAGTAATATGGCACATGCATATTAATTTACAATTTGTTAGAGCTGACACTGACTCTGTCATTTCAGTTCTCTTCGTGAGAACGAAGACTTTTCTTATATGGAAAGTTTAGGACTATTTCTGTTTGTTTTATATTCAGTTTGTTTTCAAAGGGACCGTGTTTTCTTATCTTGGTGAAATTTTAACAGCATGCGTCGCGCTCAGTTCTTATTAGATCACTGATACACTGTACAGTTTTATATCAATCCCTTGCAAGAAAGCATCCCTAAAATTCACAATAAACTAATCAAAATTGGAAATTGTTTTTTTAAAAAAAAATCAATCTAGAAAGTTATGTTTGATATTAACATTCCATTTGCATCTGGCAAAAAACATTAACAAATCAGTTTTCTTTACTGACTGATGAATTTCAGGCTTTATCAAGTGAAAATATGAATTCATCATGAGTTGGGAAGTGCCGAAAATCACCCATACAATTTCCAAATTTGAACAGTATTTGATGGGATCAATGAAAACAATTATAGTCTACTCAATGCCTTTTGCAAATCAGATAGTCATTCAGCAAAGACGTGTAGCCGAGTGGATATCATTTGATGCACAGTCACGCGATCATTCATACGACCATGTTCTACACCACATAATGACAAAGCCACGACCGTAGACGAATGCAACATTATGTTATTGATAAGAAGCAGCCTGTCAGAGCCCAGAATCACACGTAAACAGAAGTATTCGCATCTGCACGTGAGAAAATGGATAGCTTATACATGTACAAATTTATGTTGTATACAATATATTGACATATGTAATTTCTGAGAAATATGGGAAAACTATAATTTCAGCTTGATAGTTTCTTGCAAGAATATTTCAATTACAGCACAATTTTTGGCAGATATTAAGAAAGGGTCACCATTTTATTAAAATCTAACCCTGTCGAAGAGACTATTGTGCGAGTAATTTATTCTGGATCAGGAAGTTGTGTTGGAAATTAGTCAGACTTAGGTAAAGTATAGTATTATACATCGTTGTTTATATTGCCAGAAGAATCAACCGTTTAATACATAGATACCTAAGCGCTTTGGTTTAACAATTTGAAGAAATTGATGTTTCAAAAATTTCAGCCGTCTACATCAATGCATGTTTTCTTGACTGGTGATTTCAAGAGCAGTAATGGTAGTCTAAAGGATGCTTGTCGCAAGGAAAACATTTGCGGATTAAGTTGATAATAAATGTTCTAGGTTCCCTAGCATACTAATGTTGTCTAACCATCTGGTCCTTATATATAGTAGAAATTCATTCTTGACACAATAATATTCTTCCTAAATAGATCGTACTCTGTTACCAGATTATGCAATCAATAAATAACTGTTTGAATGTATTGTACAAGAAACATATGTTGGTGTATTTGTTGCTTCTTACGTTATTCATCAATATCCTCCTTCGGGCTAGCTTTGCTCTGTTTACATATATATTTCCATAATGGCAGATCTTTTCCCAAGACAATTAAAGTATAATGGAACTTTTTTAGAACTTTAGTCTAGGAAAATATAATGCAAGTGCTAGAATGTTCCAAACATTTTAATACGGACGAAAGCACAAACAACGATTTTGTCTGTGCTTTGTTTGGGAGAGTCGACATTGCTTTAAAATGCTTGTCCTTGGTTGTTAAAATTCAATCCTTTTTATATCTCTTGCGACATTTACCTACATGTATGAACATCTTTAATTCTAATTAATCATTTCCTTATAACATGTTTCAGTCGTTTTCTATTATTTACACGGGATCATCGTATATGAAACAGGCTGTTGTGTTCATGATCATCTCTTTCAGGAGACATTTGTATCAAGTTTAGAATAAAGCGGCCATTTCATTGACAAAATGTTTTATCTCAGGGGTTGCTTGAAATAAATTGATTTTAATACATATCCTAATATTTAATCAGTCCTGGTTTGTTTCACAAAGATCATGCAATACATCTTTACTGAAATATTATGGAGAATTGTGTAATCATGTATCAATTTTCTTTGCTGCAAAGAAAGACGCTTAGACCATCTCACAGTGATCAAGTGCAAGGTATTCCAACTTAGTTGGCATCCACTGAAGTTATTTGAATAGAGGCTGACAATTGTCAGAAAGATATTTAATATTCTGAACCTATTGTCCCACCTTATTTATTCTATTTATAATACTTCATACAATACGTAAATGAGAATAAATATGCAACAGCTGGTACCTCTGATTCTTATCGTCATTATTCAGATAGCCAAATGATTGCTGGATGCCGAAGATATGGAATGAAATGCACAGTGCTTCAAAACATTCCAGAATCGCTGTCTGACATAACAATACACGATTACCAATGTCATGTCAAATGTTTCTTGACTGCAGACATAAATCTTTCGTTATTTAATTATATGACACAATAACATTTCTGACAATTTTGTTCCCTTGCATCAGAGTAATCAATCAGTCCTCTGACAACTAAAAAGGAGAAAATGACGAAAAATGTTAGATGCGATATCATTCTTTGAGCCTTACACACCTTTAGGGAAGACCCATTCAGGTTGGCCTCAACAACCACAAAGACAAGACCAAGATACTCAAGATCAATTATGACAGTAACAACCCAGTCACACTGCAGGGAAGTCCCCTGGAAGAGGTGGAGTCCTTCACATACCTGGGCAGCATTATCAACCAGCAGGGTGGCACAGACGCAGACGTCAAGGCAAGGATCAGAAAGGCGAGAGCAGCTTTCATACAGCCCGAGAACATCTGGAGCTCCAAAGAATTTCTTTAACTACTAAGATCATACTGTTCAACTCCAACATGAAGCCAGTCCTACTGTATGGAACAGAGACCTGGAGAACCACCAAGTCGACCGTAAAGAGAGTTCAGACCTTCATGAACAGCTGCCAGTTTTAGAAATATGATATCAGGCTGTATCCTGTGAAGTCCTCTGGGTTGAAATGGTATGGGAGAGCTTTTAAATTTGAATTTGGTACAGTGAAAAGAAACCTTTAAAGAAATATTTAGCCTAGACATGTGTTTGTTTCCTCTGCCAGCTAATTCTCCAATGTAGCTGCCGCCTACCCTACACAGCTACAATATTCAGATGAAGAAAAGTTGCCATTAGAAAGCAGGTTCCGTAATTAATTACATAAATGTCCCATGGTTTCGGACTTAAAATGCTATTGTGATGTATATTTTCTTTATGGTGGGAAGTGTGATGTATATTTGATTTAATTATATCTGATTTAATATACATTTATTTTAATTTAATTGTTTCTATGTCAGTTATATTTCTCTTATTTTTCATTACATGCTATTGTAATGTAAATTTATTCAATAGAGAAAATAGTTTGACCTTGACTGTTCGTTTTAGTAAACACCAGGTGTTAACCTAGATCCTGACCTTGAATCAAAATTAGTAGCAACCACGTAAAAAAATTCTATTTTTATTTTAAAATAATTGGTTGTTGTCGACGTCATGACGTGTCTACGTGTTTAAGATGTAAACAATTTTTAAACATTTTATTTCTATGAGTAAAATGTTTGGTTTTCGTCAGGGCCACACTGGATGAACTTGATTCTAACAAGTAAATAATTTCGACGAGGTTCTGGAACATGATCACGTGACCACTTTTTGCGTTTTAGAACACTATATAAGCTTTGTTTTGGAGAGATTTTCTCAGTAGTTGGGCTCTTGCACTGGAAGTTGTTTGTTGTGCTGCTTGGAGTTATTTCAAATTACTTGGATTCAAAAGGATTAATAATTTTTTGTCCCCTGGAAAATATGCGTGCTCATATTAAATTGTTGAACAAGGACAGCTTTTATAAAAAATGTAATCAGATTTCCAAAACTAGAGTGATATTTATTGTTTCTACAAGGAACTGTACATATTACAGCATACGTCATCGTCTTCCATCTTGAATTCTTCGTCGAGACTCGAACTTGAAATTACTCGAATATTTTATTATTTGGACTACAAAAATTTTATTTGTGGATTATTTTTGGATTATTTTGGACTTGATTCTTAAAACCCATACGTTCATATTTGTTCATTTTTACAGAATTTTTCCAGGGAAATAAATTATTGTATTTTTTCAAAGCTTGTTGTTTTCACTCTTTCTTGTGTTGCTGTTTATTCGAGCCTAAACACGTAACACTATTTAAACCTCGTTATTCTTATGGTTGCATTACAATCCACCCCCATACATTGAAAAGTATATCGTGCTACATGTGTTTGGCTGTGTTTGTGTATGTCCGTGTAGCAAGGAAAAATCTCCAGAATGGATTGAATTCTGATAAATTTTGGCGATACGTGTAACCAATATGTCAGCCAGCTATCTGCGTGGTTGATTTGCGGTCAGCTCTTACAAATGGCTTTACGCCTGCTTGCTGCGAAATGATATCATTCATAAACGAATGGCACGAGCCACATTCAAGATTTGGTCCAGAATGACATTTTAGGTTTATTATCTAGATTACTGCTCGTATAATTACTTGCCTTTTAGTGGTCACTAAAGTAGGTCGACCGACTCACGTGCGGAATATTCTTCCACACATATTGCCTCTGTCTGATATTGACATCATTCTTTGGTAACGAAATTGAATATTTTCTTGAATTCCTACGTCATCTAAATGCATTCCGGGTTTTCATTTTCAGCGTTTCTGATTCAGGCAGAATCCCGTTGATACATCGTATATTAGTTTAGTTTCTTACACTGATACCACAAGCAATCTGAAACTTAAAGATGTTCACGTGACTGCAAAACCTCAAAACAATTTAAAATCTTTTATACAAGGAAGCTGGGCTATTGGAAGGACAGTGGTCATATGAGAACAATGTGTATTAGAAGGAAATATCAAGAGATTTGTGATATCGTATGTGCAACTTTGCATATTGTATTTCAGCAGCTGTTCAACGGTCTTTAAATCGGGAATCAAGATTTGAAGGTGTTTTTAAGATACGCAACAGTTGTTAAAGCTACACTATATTTATCTTACAAAGTGTTTGAATGAGTTGAAAATTTCACCATTGCTAAACTTCTCAAGTTTCATTTTTTAACTTTAAATTAGTTTATGTGCATTTACCGAAGTCGAAAGATCGATTTAGCACACGACAATATATACCGCTATACTTATCACCATTGTGACTCATAAACTGTATATTTACATTAATTTGAAAACCACATAAAGATGTCTTCCGTACTCAAAAGATGTTCAAGGTCATTGAATTCTTATTCCTGTTATCAGAAGCTGAAACATCCATGTGCGCATAGATTCATTATCCATGGCATAATATACATGAAATGTGCCACCATCTCTGTGAAGAGTTGGTCTATGTGGTCCCAATGTATGGCCTCTTAGCCCCAACTGTCCAGCTAAGCCGTTTTCTGTGATGGTCGAGTACAGTTTGCCGTGACATAGAATATTCTATAGACAGCCAGTGAATGTTAAAAAAACAACCCCAGATGTAGTTACTGCTTTGAAAACTGGTTTTATAGCGGTACTGATTTTTAAAGTAAGGTTTTTCGTTACGTATGTCACTCTTCACGTACACATAGTAGGTTGGACCCGTTGTGTCTCCGTTGACGTGCGGAACTTCGGTGAACCATTTAATAATCTCATTCATTTTACTTATTACGGAGGATGAACTAATGATATGAAAGAAGATAGTTATGGGGTCAGATATAATACTTTAGATCCCGAGTCCTTCGCACATATTTCATTACATAAGGCCCCTAAAACGTTCCAATGGTATGGTTTGATTTGTATTTTCGAAGCTTTGAACTCTACTACAAGTGCACGTTTTGTAAAGTAATATTACACCTGATAACCTATTTTTATGAAACGTCATATAAATGGGTTTGTTTGATTAATCCATGGGGACAGGTGTTTGGAAGATGTTAGAAACGGGTTATCGACATATGCACTTGGAACTGCTGCTTTGCTTAAAAGTACTATTCATTAACTATTTTCCTTCACTGTAAGATATCAGTGTTCTAAATCTATTAGACAGAGAGAAATGTAATAACATAGATCATTCTAAAAATAGTGTCCTTAAAACAGCTGGAGATTCCTTCTGGTGCTTTCTTTAAGATTAACTTGAGTAATTCGTGGCCCAATAGAGTACTGGATTGATTTATTTCCTCATGATTTATTTAGAACAACGATGACATCATGAACGTAATCGATTATTTTCTTTTCTTTTTCTTTTTTTCGTCTTCGTTCCTTTCAGTAGGTCAAGCGTATATACTGTACTATGTGAGATCGAATAAGCCTCTGCGAATGCACGCATCAGAACTGCAGCATACACGGTATTTAAGATCTATATAATAACATTTTGATACAAATAATATTTTGAGTGATGATCCTCGTCGTAACAGAACAAAAAAAAAGACATTGTTTTATTGATTGAATTTCAGTCCTTTTACAGACTTGAGTTTGGAAAACTCATTATTGAAATTAGCGCCGGACGCTTTGGAGCGGAATTGAAACACATGCTGAAATACTTGTAGGTCCCAAAATGCCACGGATCATATAGTATTCTCTACACATAGGCTTGCATCAAATACAGGTCTAAGCTAATAAATTTAGGTTTGAAAGTGAGCTTTCAGAAATCGAAAGTTATTGAATTTTTAATATCGTGATGTTTCCATAGGTTTTCTGTGGGAGCTGGATTAGTACCTTGATGCCTCTAGAAGCGCGATAGTCTCGCAATATGGTATCCATTGTTTGGCTTGAAAAGAAAGAACCTGGAAAAAACTAAGAGACAATGGGCGGGAGAAGTATATCAGGAGGAATAGTCTTGCAATTATTGAACAGTTGAGTGATTTGTTTTTAATAGACTGCTATTACTGTCAAGAAGAGGAGAAAGAGAGTACAGTTCTTGCTCTTGTAATCATGGCTGCATCACACGTGCACTTTTAAGTCTCGTGCATTCATATTCTTGAAATAATTGTACTATTGCAACTTCCCTCCATTATACGTGTAACGAAGAAATAGTCGATTGATAGTTTACATGCTAAATACATTGCGATTTAAGTCATTGCCTAAATGCCATCGTGGTATATTCTGAGATAATTCCAATGGCAATCATGCTACGTAAGGCTACTGTTTAAACAAAATGCCCTGTACAACGTAAATTGACGTCAAACTTCAAACATTGACATTAAAATCGCCGAAATAGCTTCTGAAATCAAGATACCCTGTGTTTCAAAGTGGATCGATAACAAGTCTATTGTCGGCTAGTTGACTTTCCTCTTCGTAAATCATCTTCGAACCAACAACTTTTGAAAATTCTGCCTATAATCATGTTTCTTGTCTCTTCTGTGTCCTCGGTCAACATATCAGAATATTTTCTCAATGTCGGAAAATAAAGGTATATTTTTGTACTAAATTTATTTTTTCAATTATTGTCTAAACCCGTATTAACATACCAAAAGTAGTATTATATCAGATAGCTTTACCGGTAATTCAAAGGTCAACGAAGATTCGTCATAGTACCTACCAACCGCTATATGCACACCACCTGTGCCGGATTACCCATTAAGCACACTACGCACGTGCTTAGGGCACCAGCCCAACAGGGGCGCCAGAAAATATTCAAATTAATTGTTCATCATAAAACTGAATTAATTATATATGACCTTTTCGATCTGCATGAACGAGTATTTTGATTTGGAATGATGGCAACACTGGTATTTTCTCACCTTTTTAGCCTTTAATATTGCTTTTTTTATTTTATAGTTTCACACCTTGCAGAGGGGAACCATAATATTTTCAGTGCTTAGTGCCCTAGAAGGCTTTAATCCGGTACTGCACACCACAAGGCCCTTTTATTTATGGAAGGACATCATTCTTAATATATGAATCATATTATACATGACAGGAGCAAAATGGATAGGTGTTCAACAATACTGCACGCTAGACACGTGCACTTTAGCCCTCTTCCAAGAGACTACGGTCTTTACTCGCATATAAGACGATTCCAATTGCAAACTGCACATAACCCAATTTGCCTTCGCATTATCCGACGGCAGTTCTGAATCTGTGCAGATTATTATTAGCATTTAGTAGATGAAGCAACATAGTTCCCGATCTGCAGGCGCTTTAAGCTACGGCAGATTGCTGTTTGTAGTTTGACTCGACTTATAAGCGAGACTATACAGTACGTTTGCAGTGCATCCTGATGTTTTCTATATATTACATGGACTTGCCAAAACGTAACACAAGCTAATCTACGTAAACAAACGCGTGACGTGTAAGCTATCACAAAGAACGGTGTTGCGTGTTTTCTGTATCACAAAATACACAAAGTACTAATGAATTCGCATATAAACGTCTCGTGAAAGACATGAAGAAAAAAAAAACGTGATAATATTTTGAAATGGATACTAAAATGGCTTAAAAACAGAGCGCAAGCCAACAAAAACACAGCTTTGTTTCGTGTAACGTGCTGAAGGGGTTAACATAACGGATGTCAGTTTATCATTCGGATAATGTTCGAAATTCTGGCTCTTGTAATTATCCACTCAAGATAAAGTGTCATTTTTTTATTTTATACGTGTTATCCAAAGTATGGATGTAGGTTGAATTTCATTGCATGTAAAAGTTAAGCTGCTTGTTACGTATTTTTTCGTTAGCTCCCAATGAATAGCAAGAATGGAGTAGATGAGAAGGATGTTCCATGATTACGGTATATTTAACCTATTGACTTTATCTTCTACATGCACTATATTTAATTAAAAATCATATAGAACTATACACATTTATAAATCGAGTGCAATTTCGAGATTCACATGACCAGATCTGCTGTAGCATAACGCGCAGACAGAGCTGGATCTCTGCGATTTGTTATGACCAGTCTGTAGAAAAGTAACGATGGCAGATTAGGGTCTATGTTGTTTGGCGTTAGAACTGGGCTTATATGCGGGTATATACGGCATATTATGTTTATTTAAGACACCACATCACCTGGCCATCATGAATAGCTTGAAACTAATCTCATTAACCAAGTAAACTGAATCATTTTATATAAGATTCAACGTTTATTTGTCGTCTTCCATTAACTGTATTATTAATAATTATTTCTCTGCATAATTAAATAGAACGGTATTTCCCATCAAAAGTTGTTAAATGTTTCGAGAATTTCTTCAAACATGGACTGATATATTTTTGCAACATGATACATTTTTTCTATAAATTGTTAATTTTCTGCGACGTTATGCTCAGATGGTTTTACGATCTACTGAAACGCATTCTTTTTAAAATATTGGTTTCTATTTCATTCACGTTTTGTAGTTAAATCTACAACTAATAACATAAATGTTGAAATTAAATCAAATCCAATATTAACATACATAAACGTAATAATAATTTAGGACCCCAATTTGTATTTTTTTTAAAACAATATTATTTTTGTATCTTGTATATTAACAATAACGTTTAAAACTTTGCGTAGCATGCGAACAATTTTATATTCATGTAATACAAAAACTGTATCATCTATGTTTATTTTTATTTAAAAATACTATTGCTATGTTTTTTATGCAGAGACTCTAGGCTTTACATTTCCACTATTAATTAAAAAAGTAAGGTGAAAGGTGGACGTTCACCGCTAACATGAAAGAAAGCTGATGCATGTTCTTTTGAAATAACATAGATTTTAACATTTTCATAAATTACAGATATCGATTGTTTAATGCATTGTAATAATGGTCCAGATATGTCTTCAGTGGAAAGACAGTGTTCGAAATTAATTCCGATAATAAATACTGCAAAGAATTAATAGAAATTGTATGGGAAATTACGGGCTTCGTAATAACGTACATCCTGCACACTGAGTGGAATATTTAAGTGTGTACTCATTGACATCACGAAGAAACAGCATTTGACACTCAGAGGCACAAGAATGTGGATAGAAAAAATGATTCGACAACAACCTAAATATTGTGTCATTATGTTTATAACAACGCGAACATCGACAAAGGTTCTTGCTGCCTTATTAAGGGTTTACCTCAATCATTTTTTAAGGTCAACGAAGTATAAACTGAGAGAGAGAGAGAGATAGAGAGAGAGAGGGAGAAGAGAGTCTGTTGTGACAAACACGCTCGAACTCAAATAACTTTGCTTTGAAAAATAGAAGATCTCAAATGGGTAATGATTTAATATTGAATTAATGAAAAGTGTGTAATTACCTCCAGCATTTTAGAGCATATGTAGCAAACTTTAATATTATTCAACAAGTTTCATAAATTTAATATGAAATCATTACCATTTGAAATTCTGCTTAATACAAATGAAGATAACATTTGACACGAACATAATCATTTTCAACACAGGATCTCCGAATTAAATTTATGTGGATGTCACATAGTTAACTCGGGTTAGGTCAGACGAGCCGTGAGAATGTTTACAATGTTTCTACCTGAAGTGTGTCATATACTACTAAGCATTTCAGTTGTTGGATATTTATGTGAAGGGATGATTACTTGATGCAGTAAATCCAGGTTTACAACAATGTATTTGTGACCTAATAGTTGCATTATTTGACTTGGAAAAGTAAACATGGACAAATTTAGAGTAGCAATTGCATCGCATAATAAAAAAATAAAAAAACATAAGCTCGTCGGAGATATTTTAATTCATAAAATATGCTGTGATTGGATAACGTTCTTTCAGTTGAGAGACCGACATATGTCCACATTCTTTTCTAAAGCCAGGTGAATTTATGAACTCCTCCAATACGTTAACATTTAAATCAAGTTTAACATAGGGTGGAGTGCCATTAATACAGATTTGGACCCAGTCTTCGATTCACTGGTAGATACCCTTTATTTCGTAATGAGCCCCTATGGGATAAATTGACCATATTCCGTCAGACGTAAGCTTTTCCCCCAAATTCCTTTTTGCAATCGATTCGAAAAAGGACCGCAGAGAGAGAGAGAGAGAGAGAGAGAGACAGACTGACAGACAGAGGCAGAGAGAGAGAGAGAGAGAGAGAGAGAGAGTCTGATACAGCAAGACTGCCAACTCGAAAACAGCTTGGCTTGACTTAACATTTTAATCATCTGGTATGGAATTCCACAGTTCTGTTCATCCACAATATGTTTTTCTTCTCTGTGATAGCACAGTTTATCGATATTGAATTCCCTCGATGAAAAGCACGCTTACCGTCTCTAAAAAAAACACCACCACCCAAAAATATAAACAAAGAAAGAAACCTCAAACTGTTCGACGACCGTCAATGATTGTTTCCGCTGCTTTGATGGTGAGATAGATTTAAGTACAAACTATTTTAAATCTACAAAAATATTTCTTTTATTGGAATTACAAATTTTTTTTTAAAAAAAATGTCATTATAGACCTCGATTCCAAAGAAAATCAAACAATTCGGTCTCGTCTGAATAAAATGGACTTATATTGACTTGACCTTATTTGATCTTAAATGTAAAACGTACCCTGGATGAGACTTTGAAACATAAGGGTCGTCTCTCTCACTCTCTCTCTATCTCTCTCTCTCTCAGCTGATTATGTATATTTTTATCGATCCATGTTTCAACTTATTATTTTTAGAGTTTTTCAATTCGAATTACGTTTCTGATTATTTAAATTTATTTAGTTTATACTTTAAGCATCATGTGATCATACCGCTCTCGTTGTTGATGTAATCCAGCATTATATTATTGTAACTTGCAAATTTCCACACATAATTCTTTACGAATGTCCGAAAAAGTAGTGTCAGTCATACATACCACCATATGAGGCCGTTGCGAATGTTCGAAAAAGTAGTGACACTCACACATACCACCATATGAGGCCTTTGCGAATGTCCAAAAAGGTAGTGTCAATCATACATAACACCATATGAGGCCCACCATGTGCTAAAAATGGCGTTAAACCGAAAGCTCCAGAAAATCAACCTTTATCTCGAGATATACTGTTACATATTACTCGGACGGCCATGCTGAGAAGAGCCTATTGCTAAGTACAAATGAGTGGAATGGTTCATCTCGCATGCATGAAAATCCAGTCTCAGAAAAGACCAGATATTTAATTTTTGCTACTAAAAATTGCTCACAAAATTAAAAATTCTGCCTTTTTTGAAATCATTTGCAATAAAAGCATTTTTTCCATATTTTCTTGAGAGTTATTAAGAACAGGACAAAAAGGAAACAAAATACATTCGTCAAAGAACCACAAGGTCGTAAACATTTCCAGTACAAGGAACATTCTCCGAACCAAACCTGTAACTAAAACCAACTTAATGAGAGACATAAAACCTGAGAACATTAATTAAGTGCTTTAAATTTGTAGAACTGCAACATTTTTATCATGGTTTATTCATATCAATTTCAGAGACAGCAGTGTGGAGCTCGAATCAGTTTTGTTTATGAATGTTGCCGCAATGTTCTACTTTCTTGATTTAAGCCATCTTTCATGTTTAAATTATAAGTGTGTCTTGCATTTATTTCATTAATATGAATGAAAATAGAAGCTCAGACAAAGGAACAAGAAGCAACTTATCAATTTGCAAGGAGTGTGAATATCCGCAAAAGGTACAGAAATACAACTTGTAGCGGATATAATGTACATGCATGAAAAGAGCCTATTCACATTATGTGCATTTGTATGTGATATAAATAAAATATATGCATAGTATGTACGCTGTATCTTTGATATACCACTTCTTGTATACGTTTTTTCATTAGAAGCAAACTCGGCAAGCCTCTTTTCAGTTTAATGAAAAATTTATACATCTCGTGTTTTGATTGCTGAAGTATTTAATTCCAGCGATTGTATCATAAATAAAATTGGTGAAGCTTGAATTAAATTACTTACCGAAAAGTAGAATTACACTGGAGATTTTCACCATTGATCATGTAATTGACCGTTGCATTTTTCCATCGGTCTGAGCTGAAAAGGAAAGATGAGAATGCATTTCAGTGAACAAACATAAGAATATGCAATTTTATTTTGCTGATGACAATGTCTCAGAGATTACATTAATTCAACATGAAAACGCTTACACCATATTTCAATCATGGATGACATGTAACAAGCTGCAGATGAATGATGATGAAACTGAGGCCATTCTGATCACAACACCAAGACTTTCTCATATCCTTTACCTCAAACAATAAATATCAGCAACACCAACATTAAATTCACACAATCAGTACGAAACTTAGGTGTTACTCTGGCCAGTACTCTCACATTGCACCAACATGTCATGAACATATGCAAGGCTGCATATCTTGAGCTGAGACGCATCAGCTCAATTCGCAAATATCTTTCAGTTGATGCACTAAAACACTTCTGTGTTAATTAGTACTTTCAAGACTGGACTATTGTAACTCAATTCTGTCTTGTTCATCTCAATATCTGCTCCAGAAACTTCAAAAAGTTCAAAACACAGCTGCTCGGATCATACTTAGAGTACCACGATCAGAGCACACCTCCCCGCTGCTCTGTACCCTACACTGGCTATCCATTCTATCCAGAATCAAACGCAAAATTTGTTCTCAGTGCTACATTTCACTGTCGGACTCTAGTCAAACATACCTACCCGACCTCACCCATGTGTACACACCAGCATACTCATTATTTCCCGAGTCTCGGATTCAGCCAATGTGGGTATGTGAGAAAGCTTGCCAGTAGCTTCTCGTGGGTATGTGGTTCTTTCCGGGGTTTTCTCGGGTTCTTCCTCCACCATTAATACTGGCCGCCATGTATAGCCTATCGTGTGCTGAAAAATGGCGTTAAACCCTACAACAACAACAACAACAACATTATTTCCACTATGAAAACAAAGTCATATGGACAGCGTTCGTTTGCATACCAGGGCCCAGCAACGTGGAATGAATTGCCCACTGAACTTAGACACAAACCCACAGTGATCACATTCAAGAGGGCTCTCAAAACTCACTTTTTTCGACTGCAAGAACAAACTTAAAGACTGAATAATGTTTCCTACCTTAAATATTCTCAGCTTGTTTTTTTATGTTTTCTAATTTCATGGTGTTTGTTTTTGTAATCATATCATTTTGGGTTTTTTTATGTGTTGTCTAATGTTGTAAAGCGCTTCGAGCTTCTAAAGATTAGGCGCTATACAAAGTCCTCATTATTATTATTATTATTGTATTTGTCCCTGAAAAGCATCCTCATTTGATTACGTGGAATGTAAGGGTGCAACAATATTGTTGATGCTCTCACAGCACAAATTATCGTGGTCAGCGTGAGAAATAACCATTAAGATTGACATATGGGCTAGGTTCGGAATAAATTGGTAGCTTGCGATGGTTAACCTATCTTGTGGGGGGTGAGTGAATTTTGATTAGTGTCCGTTTCGATAACGGTGAGAGAGATAGGAGAAAACGTTGTTAATGTAAGGTCATATAGCGGAAAATGACAAAGTTGAGACAAACCAGATACACATTTTGGGCAATCTTGGGCCATTTAAAATAGGTGTCATAAAACGATATTTTCCACAATAGTTATTAATTAAAGCCGACTATAGATAATTATTATGATTATCGAGTGTGTTAAAGTTTTGGCGGTTAGAGAAAGTCAATCCTGATTTGCTAAAATAAACTAGGGGATGTGTTTCCCAGACGAAATTAAATGTTTTATGTAATTTCCCATGCGAAATTCGTCAGTCCAATTTTTTCTGCCAAAAGGAAAGTCTGAGAGACTCTGAGGAAGTTAAAAATATAATATTTCTCGTTTAATAAATCGTCCAAGGGACAAGAGTCGTGACGAATTCGAGAGACCCGGAACCAAAGAGAGACTCGGTTGCATAGAATGAGCGAGTCTGAAAAAGGCACGAAGGTATTTTCTCAATCACATACAATATGCTCATTGATGTAAGGTTGTAATTATTTGGTGAATTTATTCGTTTTAAATTTACACTTAAATTTTTCCTTGACTTCAGAAGTTAATCATAGCCTTTAATGTTATACGATTATTGTAATGTAATAATGTCATAGAATATTTAATTGATATGAAAGTGTGTTCGGATTTAGTGGTTTCTATATAATGAAATCACGTAGGAGTTCCATGCATTACTCTAATACGAATTCTGAGAATTAATTTATCTGTCTTAAATGATTTGAATTATGTATGCTTTGATTTGATTTTACAATGTCGGTGTCAGTGAATGAGGTGTAGTTAAGTCATAAATTCATTTGTGTAATCAAGTTGTGAGTTCTCTTAACCGAGGAGAATCGGCGTTTGTCGACCTAGATCGTGCAAATAGTACTTTACAGCCCACAATGGAACGTACTAGTTATCAAATAGGTCTAGGTATGTCGTGGTCCAATTAGGAATGTGGTTAGCAGCTTGGAGAAAGACATTAATTTCATGTCATGATGTGTGTTACGATGACGATATGTGACATAATGGGAATAATGGGAATATTGTTCGACGCCTGAAAATGAAAACCTGACAAATATTTATGTTGCGTTTTATTTATTTCAAGGAGAAAATAGCTCCATCCCTATGCTACACAGTGGGAAGGAGTAGCGACAAAAACCAGGTTAAGGTGGATGACCCGACGAGGCGCGCGCGCGCGCGCGCGCGCGAGAGAGAGAGAGAGAGAGAGAGAGTACACGGCAACGCTGACCCAACAGTGATTTGAAAAGGACCGGAGCAACCCAGATTATGATGACATGCCCACATCTGAGTTCGATCAGTCACTCAATTCTACGATGAATTTTGTTGTATCGGTATAACAGAACGGCTAATTGCATTCTGTATAAATGTTCTAATTATGTTTCTAAGAGAAAGTGTAACATTCAAATGTCATGTTCAATTTCCTTTTGTTTATGTAATTGATTAAGTTGTTATATTGTATTTTTCGGAGGCACATGTTGTTCTGTCCTGTATCTGTGCTCATTTCTCTGTTATATCATTTATTAATATCATATTTTATTTTATTGCTTGCTCTATCCAAGTAATAACACCGTGGTCGATCATCTCCAAGATAACGATTACCAAAGCACCATAAAAGGTGGGGAAGGCATGCACACACACACACACACACACACACATGAAAGAAATCAAACAAAAATGTATTTTATGCCAGAACAGTACATTCGAAACAATATGGATTAATCGGACCAAATCCATATGTACCTGTCATTTTGTTGCTTGAAGGGTGCAATATACTTCATTATAGACTGCACTGAAAATTTTATAACAAAATTTAATGCATATATACCAGTCATCTAGTCACTGGACGGGTCCAATAATCTTCATTATAGAGTATATGGACAATGTTCTTACATAAAAGTACAGCAAAACAAACTATCGATATATTCATGTATGTGTCTTCTGAATCAAGGCTTAATCATGGCATCGCATATATTTCACATCCATTTTGTTTAATTTGATTATGTCAGTGCAACCATCAAATAAAACATTGTTAGAACCTGAAAACACATGATATGATGGTACTTCCGTCAATGTGAATAGATACCCCCCTGAATTTGAATCAATATGAATAGATAATGCCCTGTACATGAGTCGAGATGAATAGGCAACGCCCTGAATTTAAATCAAGATGAATAGATAACGCCTTGTACTTGAGTCGAGATGAATAGGTAACGCCCTGTGTTTGAGTCGAGATTAATAGATAATGCCCTATGTTTGAATCAGGATGAATAGATAATGAAAGACATGTTTATTAAAGATGAATAGATAACACCGTACAATCGAATCAAGCTAAATATACAACGCCTGGCGTATGAATCACGATGAATAGATAACGCCCTCCATTTGAATCAAGATGAACAGATAACGCCATGCATTTGAATCAAGATGAACAGATAACGCCATGCATTTGAATCAATGTGAATAGATAACGCCCTCCATTTGAATGAAGATAAATAGATCACGCCATGCATTTGAATCAAGATGAACAGATAACGCCATGCATTTGAATCAAGGTGAATAGATAACGCCCTCCATTTGAATGAAGATAAAGCCATGCATTCGAGTCAAGATGAATCGATAACGCCATGTATCGAAAACAAGATGAACAGATAGCGCTCTGTATCTGAGTCAAGATGAATAGATAACTCCCTGTATTTGAGTCAAGATGAATAGATAACTCCTTGTATTTGAGTCAACATGAACAGATAATGCCCTGTATTTGACTCAAGATGAATAGATAACTCCCTGTATTTGAGTCAAGATAAACAGATAATGTCCTGTATTTAAGTTAAGATGAATAGTCAACGAAAGGTATTTGTTTAAATATGAATCGACAACGTCTTGCATTTGAATTAGACTAAATAGATAACTCCTGGCAATTGAATGAAAATAAACAGATAATGCCATGCATTGAGTCTAGATGAATAGATAAAGAACTGCAATGAGTCAAGATGAATAGATAACTGCATGCATTTGAATCAAGATGAGTATATAACGCACGGTATTTGAGTCAAGATGAATAGGTAACGTCATTCATTGAATTAAGATGAATAGATCACACTAGCATTTAAATCAAGATGAAAATATAAGCTTCTCCTACTTTACTCAAATTCAGGTAACGACAGAGTCAGTCAAAATTAAACTCATAAGCAGATAAAGAACTGTTTTGAATATTATATAGTCAACCCTTGTTATATTTCGTGCTCGAACCCAGTCAGTGAGCGTCCTATTATTTAAGAAATGTAGCTATTTCGTTCAGTGGTTGCAATATTATAGAAATCAATGGACAACCTAATTGTAAACGCCGAGTTCAAGTGAATATCGATCACTGGACAACCTAATTGTAAATGTCGCGTTATACTGAATACAAATCACTGGACAACCTAATTTAAACTATTGAGTTAAGTGAATTTTAATCACTGGACAATCTAATTGTAAATGTCGATTTCAAATAAATATTAATCAATGAACAACCGAATTGTGAATGTTGAATTCAAATGAATATTAAGCACTGGACAACCTAGTTGTAAATGTCGAGTTCAAACGAATACTAATCACTGGACAACCTAACTGTACGCGTCGAGTTCAAGTGAATAGTAATAACTGGACAACCTAATTGTAAATGTCGAGTTGGAATGAATATTAATCACTGAACAATTTAAGTATTGATGTCAAATTCATCTGAATAGGAATCAGTGGACAACTTAATAATAAGTGTCGAGTTCGAATGAATATTAATCACTAAGCAACCTAACTGTAAATGTCGAGTTCAAATGAATATTAATCACTGAACAACCTAATTGTAAATGTCGAGTTCAAAGGAATATTAATCACTGATCAACCTAGTTGTATATGTCGAGTTCAAATGAATATTAAGCGCTGGACAACCTAATTGTAAATGTCCAGTTCAAATGAATATTAATCATTAGACAAACTGATTCTAAATGTCGAGTTCAAATGATTATTAATCATTGGACAACCTAATTGTAAATGTCGAGTTGGAATGAATTTTAATCACTGGACAATTTTGTTTTAACGGCGAAATTCATCTGAATATGAATCAGTGGACAACCTAATTGTAACTTTCGAATTCAAGTGTATATTAATTATGTGGTTGTTGTTGCATTGCATTTGTCAGCACTTGATAGATTATGGATGGAGGCCAGTATATTTGGTGGAGGAAGAGCCCAGAGAAAACCCGGGAAGAACTACCGACCCACGGGAAGCTATTGGCAAGCTTTCTCACATACCCACGTTCGCTGAGCCTGAGACTCGAACCCATGCGGACAGAGGAGATACCAGTGATATGTAAAGGCGAATGTCTTAGAGCATTCGACCACTCAGAGCTCCTTAGTTATATGGAAATTACTGGACAACCTAATTGTTAATGTCGAGTTCAAGTATATATTAGCTGTATGGAAATCACTGGAAGCCTAATTGTTAAGTCGAGTTGAAGTGATGATTAATCACAGGACAAACTAAATTGTAGACGTCGAGTTCAGATTGAATATTAATCACACGACAACCTAACTGTACATGTCGAGTTCAAATTGAATAATAATCACAGCACAACCTAATTTGTATTATCGAGTTCAAGTATATATTAGCTGTATGGAAATCAATGGAAGCTTAATTGTTACGTCGAGTTAAAGTGAATATTAATCACGAGACAAACTAGATTGTACATGTCGAGTACAAATTGAATATTAATCACAGGAAAACCTAAGTGTGCATGTCGAGTTATAAAGTGACTATTAATCACAGGACAGCCTAATTGTACATGTCGAGCTAACTGTTATGTCGAATGTAGAGTTCCGGTGAATATCAATCACAGGACAACCTAATTGTACTTGTCAAGTTAAAGCGAATATTAATCACAGGACAGCCTGATTGTACATGTCGAGTTCGAGTCACTGTGAATCACTGGACAGTTTAACTGTGAAAGCCGTGTTCAAGGGAGTATCAATAAATGGCAGATCTGTACCGATCCTGATTGTCTTCGTTCAAGTGATCAGTACACAAATATACCACACACCTCTCTAGAAATCATCGCCATTGTCATCATTATCATCGTCATCATAATCTCTCTATGACTGTCTGTCTGTCTCTCTCTCTCTCTCTCTCTCTCTCTCTCTCTCTCTCTCTCTATATATATATATATATATATATATATATATATATATATATATATATATATATATATATATATATATATATATAACTTTCCGTACTGTCTGTTGTATATTTATAACTCTCTCTCTCTCTCTCTTATATATCATTCTTTCTCTCTCTCTCCACATAGTTCTTACGATTGGCTTTGTTTTCTAAAATTCCTCTCTTATGCCCTGACGCTGTCTGCGGCTCTGCAAGGACTATTAATCTACTATCAACAGGTGTGCAAGTTGTTCTTTTGGGAATAATTTCACATGAACAACCCTTTATCAATTCACTCGATCGACCAGTCGCTTATTTTTAACTTTCATCTGGCTGTGACTGTAAAGAACTGTTGCTTGTTTCCATTGTCGATCACTTACGCTGTATCTAGATACTTTATTTCTGTCTGCAACACTTAAGGAAGCGTTGAAATTCACAGAGATTGTTGCCAGCTCGAAACCAAATTAAGCGTATTGATTTTTAATCTCTTAGTGCATCTCTCCTGATTCACACGAAATCTCTTCACTTATCAAAATACAAAAAGAAAGCGATACCATAATACACATAAACAAACAACAGTACAGAGCAATCTCAATCTGCAGCCTCCAGCAGTACGAAACTTGGGCTTTGAAGAAAGAACGTTGCTTCACATACGTACATTACAGCAATTTGTAAGTCTACGGACTTGGGCAAACATGTGTTGAAGAAGAATGCTCGCTTAGTACATTCGATCTTTGAGGCGTCTATTTAAACCCTTGAACACTGCACACATTTAATGAATGTCATTCCTGTGTAATAAGAGTTTCCTTTAAAATGTCTATAATATAAATTTATGATTTTAAAAAATGCAAAATTTATATTTCATGCCAATACAATTCTCGATGTTATTGCTTGACACTTACAATATGTGTTCATCTACTTATAAAATGATAGGTTGATATGCTTGATACATTAAATGTTTGTATTGTTATATATTTCTATATTTTTACACTCCGGGTACTTGATTTTAGGAACCTTAAGAACTTAGAATTGCAAAGTATCTATAAATTGATGCTTAAGTCCGTCTTGACAGTTACAAAATAATAGAAGTGCTAGCAGATTTCAATATTCGGCCTTTTCTGCACTGGCTGGTGTTTTTTTTTTTTTTACGGTTCTAGAAGAATTAGGCAATTTTCCATTGGATGAGCTAGGTCGCATGAATATGTGTTTAGAAATGTTTATTTGAGTAGTATGATCTGTCACGTGGGGGTATAAGGTGTATATAAGGAGAGAACTCAGAAATTAAGTCTCATTCTTATTTTGGATTCACTTCATAATGTTGTAAGTTCCTCTCAACTTTTCATTTATAGCGTGATAATGAAATCATTTTTTAAGTTTTGCTAAACTTGTTGGTTTTGCTTCTTTCTGTTACTTTGTTTCTGACCATTGAATCGTAACGGTATATTACACAGTTCCAGGTTTATATAATTGATAATTACAATATATGTATATGTGCTTACACAATTCTAGGTTTTTATTTTTGATACTCATAATATATGCATAATTACTTACATGACTATAGATTTATGTATTTAAAATCTACAATATGTGTATTTGCTTATATCAGTGCATGCTGTATATGACTCGTACTTAAAATATGTGTGTATTTATTTACACAATTCTAGATTTATAGACGTTATGCATATACGTTATGCATTTACGCTCTCAAGTGTCATAGATCATCATCCAGTGTCTCACCAATTGTACGCTGATGACACCCAAATATACAAATCTAGCCACCCAACTGAAGTTGATGCTACCATCCAAGGTGCAGAGAGGTGCATTTCTGATGTGAAATCATGGATGACATGTAACAAGCTGCAGATGAATAATGATAAAACTGAGGCCATTCTGATCACAACACCAAGACTTTCTCATATCCTTTACCACAAACAATAAATATCAGCAACACCAACATTGAATTCACACAATCAGTACGAAACCTAGGTGTTACTCTGGACAGTACTCTCACATTGCACCAACATGTCATGAACATATGCAAGGCTGCATATCTTGAGCTGAGACGCATCGGCTCAATTCGCAAATATCTTTCAGTTGATGCCACTAAAACACTTGTGTGTTCATTAGTACTTTCAAGACTGGACTATTGTAACTCAATTCTGTCTGGTTCATCTCAAAATCTACTCCAGAAACTTCAAAAAGTTCAAAACACAGCTGCTCGGATCATACTTAGAGTACCACAGTCAGAGCACACCTCCCCGCTGCTCTGTACCCTACACTGGCTATCCATTCGATCCAGAATCAAACACAAAATTTGTTCTCAGTGCTACATTTCACTGTCGGACTCTAGTCCAACATACCTATCCGATCTCACACATGTGTACACACCAGCAAGATACTTACGCTCATCCTCTGACAATCGTATACTCAGTATTCCCACTATGAAAACAAAGTCATATGGACAGCGTTCTCATGCATACCAAGGCCAAGCAAGGTGGAATGAATTGCCCACTGAACTTAGACACAAAGACACAGTGATCACATTCAAGAGGGCTCTCATAACTCACTTATTTCGACTGCAAGAACAAACTTAAAGATCTAATAATGTTTCCTACCTGAAATATTTTCAGCATGTGTTTTATTTTTTAATGGTTTTTTTTTCTAATTTCATGGTGTTTGTTTTTTTTAATAATATTCTTATATGTTTTTTTATCTTATAGGTGTTGTCTAATGTTGTAAAGCGCTTAGAGCTTCTAAAGATTAGGCGCTATACAAAGTCCTCATTATTATTATTATTATTATGTACTTACTTACACAATACCATGTCAATATGATTGATACTTACAATATGTGTGTATCTACTATGAAAATATACGCATCAAGTTATAATTGTTTGATACATATAATATGAACGTATTTACTAGTAATCTATATACATCAAGTGACAATTGCTTGATACATGTAATATGTGTATTTACTAGTGAACTATGCACATCAAGTGATAATTACTTTATATATGCAACATGTGTTTATTAACTATTAAGCTACACACTTCAGATGACAATTGCTTTATACACGTAATATATGTGCATTTACTAGTAATCTGCACACATCAAGTGACAATTGATTGATACGTGTAATTTGTGTGTATTTACTAGTAATCTACGCAAATCAACTGATAGTTGCAGTATAAATGAGATTTTAAAATATTTATCACATATATTTATCTAAGACCTGCTCTTCTCGATATATTTTTTTTATTAATTATTGTTTCCAACATTAAACTGACAGAATCATACTAGTCGATAAAATGCATAGTTTCCAGCGTGTTATATTTAAATGAATAAATAGAGCTGATCATTTCGATTTCGATTATAAGTAGTGTAAACCACGTGAGGAACTTAACACGATTTACTAATTTAGTTTAACTTGGAGGGTTTGGTCTGAAGTAGCATCCAATATATAAGCAGACATTTACGTTTGCTGACTGTTCCAAGCCAATGAATGCATTTACCCCTGCCGTCCATTTTTCAACGCTTCTACATTTCAGATCAATTAATGACCATATAGAACATTGTATAATCTTTACAAATAGCGGAGATGAGTTAGAATCCTTCAACAATGAAGAAGGGGTGCTAATTATCAGGAGATTTTACTTCAAAATTTGAAGCAGTAATGTATGGCTCCAAGAGAAAGGTATAAATGCATATGACTTAAATAATAATTACTCGAATATTCAGCATAACTCGAAATGACGCGTTTAGTGGTTATGATCTCTAACACTCGACACTTGCGAGAACTCGAAGAAAAGTGTTTGCGTCGACAGCACTTTGAGCTTTCTAAGTTTTACTTATTTACACAATACAAGCAGTGTTGAAATTCAATATGTAAAACGACTTTAACTTGGATATTATTGCCTACGATATTGTCTTTGAATTTGCAAATATACACCATTCATGATGGCGTTAATTCATTTAATCTTTAAACATCTGACACGTGTGGATCGCACCTTGCGGTGTCCTTTTCAAATTTATGTTAAAGGTGCAGAGATGGGACCAAACATAAACAAAAGGAGCACAAATCTCAGGAACCTAATATGCCGGCGTTTGAAATGATATCTTAGTCATTGAATCAGTATTACGGTGCATTGTGGGTCATAATCTGCATTTATCAATTTTTTCCTCGTATGCCTTGTCCAAACAGCGCTGAGCTAATTAAATCATGGATAAAATCCAACACAAGGCATGATGTTATCTTTAATAATGGACATATCTTGGGGATATACATAGTTCTAGTATAGAGTATTTTACTGCTAATAAACGCACGTGTTTCAAATGTGCAATGAATGGGTCTGAGATTTAACTGGCTAATGAGTTCCCCCTGTAATCACTCTTCTTTAGTGAATATATCTGTAGTAAAACCGTTCTCTCTGAAATTACCGCTGGCTCTGACCATATATATTTATCACAGGAGGGTATTTATCTTTATTTATTAGCAAAATACATGACCTTGTGATAATTTTTCAGATAATGACTTTCCGCGAGCTGTGCAACTGGGTTTTCAGCGACACGGAGTTGATAAATAAGAGCTTGTTTTTCTTGATGATCTCCAATGAATTTCGCTCCAAGATGCGTCAAATCATTTTAGTCCCGTATAAATCAAATGTAATTAACCTATAATTCAATCTTTCAGTTTAAAATGTCGTGTCAATGACACGTCATGCCTTTGTTCATAAAAAAGCACACCGCTTTCTCTTAATGGAGATCTCCCCCCCCCCCATAAGCGGTTTTAGAACGCATCGCATCCTGCACCAAATAAACGTGTCAACGTCCGCCCGTACGGAGTAGACGGGAGAAACGGTGCCGTCGATAGTGCAATGATTGGCGTTATCTAATAAAAGATTAAACTGATGCTATGTTGTAATGCTTTAATTTCAAAATGCAAACTGTTTAAAGGATAATTGTTACCATAAAAGGTACGAGATGCCTATCATCCTAAAGAAAGACCAAAATAAACGCAGTTTATTTTAACCGCTTAATCGGTCTGATAATACAAAACTAGGGAAAGCATACATCCATACCTAATGTATCCTATTTTTAAATAAATCAAAACTGAACAAATAAATCACAAAATGCATATAGTACTTGATAAGTAACTTTAACGCTACATTCTAAGTGTTTAAATAATAACTATTATTCTTTGAATAATCTTATTTTTCACATTCCTTCAGTTTTGGAAACTCGTTGGTAAGTATTTGCTTTGGTTACTTCTCAGTTGCAATCTTATAAGGGTTTTAGCTAAAATATCACTGTGAATACACATAATGAATGATAAAGATGTTCTTCCAAAATATATTAAGGCCCGACCTTTTCAAATAATAATAATCTTATGTTTCATATTCAGTCTGGTCTGCTCATAGAAATGTGGCGTGTTCTTTACCCTAGTCAAAGATTATGGCTTCATCAAGAATCACACTCTGATAATCTGGTTTTGCAATTATTTCTTTTTCTCATTTGTAGTGGACTTCCTTTTCTTGATTTCAGTGAGAAAAAAGAGCTTGATGGTACTCGTGCAATTTAAGGAAGATTTCGTGCCTATTAAAAAAAAAAAACTTGTAAACTATAAACTCAAGTATGTTAGAAGTACATACACGATAGTTTAAACTCCAGGTTCATTTGTAACTCTTGACATGTTTGTTAGTTCTCAAGCTAACTGCTATGAAAGCCATTTCTGTCGGTTTAGCTGAGTGACACATGTGCTGGATTCGCAAAGGGGAAAAAGTGTAAGTTAATGGAGTTCTGACACATACATGTCATTCTGTTATGCCCGACACGTTATAACTTGTACACTATAACCGTGTTCAAGGTTGCAAGGTAAAAACAGACTGATTCTAACATCAGTCTTGTGTTTACTCAAAAGAAACCTCTCCATCATCACGATGTTTTTTCTATTCACCATAGCTCTGATCATTTGTTCTTTCAGAACTTTTGTGTGACACGACCTTGGTACTAGTCACCACAACCTTCAACATTTGTTCTTTCAGAACTTTCGTGTGACACGACCTTGGTACTAGCCACCACAACCTTTAACATTTCTTCCTTCTGAACTGGACATTCCTAATGCCATTTCTAGGCAAGCAAGCTATTTTAAGATACATACGAGATATGTCCTTGACGGAATACATGTATTTTACTGGGAACAACCATCTTTTGAGGAGGACATTTATGTGCGTATATCCCCAGCATTTAAGCTTTACAAATATGCAGACAGCCTATCTAGATACCCACAGCACCCATACCTATATTTAAAATATATAGACACTCATAGCTACATCTTTTTAAAAATTTCCCTCCATATATCTTTATATCTAAAACAAATACAATTTTGTATACACACATGTACCTAGTACAAATTTGTGGGGAAATAGATGAAAAAGAACATTTAAAAAAATCGTCGATACTTGAAGAAAAACGATTTATCACACACTCTGTAAAGATGGCAACAGACATGGCTTCAGTAGATAAATTCTAAATAACTAGAAGTAGCATACGTTATAAGGAAGGCGTGCATGAACGAAAAGCTAATAATAAAAACACTGACATAACATTTCATAATAAATAATGTCAAAATATACTAGATTATGTGTCTTTATCCCACCATAAAACTATAAAATGTTTAAAATATATTCACAAGATCTTGACCGATACTACTCCATCCACCGCCGCCGCAATACATCATAGATATGTTTGAGAAAATATAATAAAATCTTAACAATATTTTGATTCACAGACAAAATGGAAGTACGCAATTGCAGTTTCAATAATGACAACAGAGAAGGAAAATGTTGCTTCAATTATTTCATAACACTGATGAAGAATTATACGAAAATGAGTGGTCCTTCGTAATAGATGATACGTCATTTCTGGTATATTCTTAATAGATGATACGATAATGAGTGGTCCTTCGTAATAGATGATACAATAATGAGAGGTCCTGCATAATATATGATACGAAAATGAGTGGTCCTTCGTAATAGGTAATAGGTCAAGTTTGGGATATTAAATCTTCACCGATAATAGATTAATTAGAAAACTGAGCAATCTATCATTTCACAAATGTAAAATGATTTATTTCTTCATTTAAAAGCTCGCCCCCAAAACACAATCATACAGTAGTGATTGACTGAAGCATTATATCATAATAACAGCATACGGCTACTTCTGCCACCACCATGATAACTCTGAATAACATTTCATGTGATGCAATGTGCGTGTTGGACATTTTGATTCTGTCTCTTTTCTTTGGGAAACATTGTTAGTCTGTCTTAGAGAGTGACAAATTATTTTGGAAGGGTAAAATACCTTTTATATGAATCAAACGTTTTAATAGCATGCATTTTTACATAGTAATTCTGACTTTATTTTATTAGGTTAGTCATCTCTGTTTCTCTTTATTGTCCGAACATTTCTTCATATTATTGGAACAATTTGTTCCAACAACTCTTTATTCTCTCTCAAGTATATATTGTTCTCAAAATTGCATAAGAAATGACCAATCTCATGGGTGACTTATGTCTATTTTGACATTAATGTAAATGCAGATTTAATGAGAATTTTAAGGCATGCATACTTATAATAAGATGAAAGGGCAAAAACAAACAAGTGGTCTCTAAGTTATTCTTTTAAAAATCAAAAGATTTTGCGGTGATTAAGTTTTATACAGTACGTACATACTGTTAAAACGGGGGTAGAATTGTCCCTCCGAAATTTGGTTTTCGTTATCTAGGGGTTGACCGCCTTCGATGTTATTGCCCGGTTCGAGTAATTGTAAATATAAGTGGTGAAACTTATAGGTGAAATAGATAGAGATCTGAGCAGGTATATAGAACAAACCAACACGAGCCCCCATACATGTAAACAAACAATTTAATCAATTACATACAAACACTGTGAAAATTCATTACATCAGGAATGTACTCTGCTTTTAGGAATTTAAACTTTCACCGAAATACAAAGAAAATGCAAATAGATTTAAATAAAATAGTCGATCTGTTTACTGATAGATTTAGTTCATCAAAGGATCGAGTGGACAATCGAAGTTAACGTCTTGTACGATTTCATAACCCGCTCGTCCTCAGTTTGTCTTGCTCCCTCTGTAGCTGTTCAGACTCTTGGATCTCAGGATGATGCTTTCTACCATCCGTCTCAGGATATTCTTAGAATGCGCCTTCAGGAATTAACACCTCGCAGGATTGCATCACAGGATAATACGTCTCATACGTCTCAGGAGCTATTTTCTCCCTTGGCTTTCAACGTTCCTCCCTCTAATCGGTAAATTAGTTCGTCGGTTCCTTTCGACAATAGTCCCCTTTTTGGACAACAGTTGTTTTACGGAAATTTCTTGCAAATTCGCGGAGTCCTACTTTTGGGTCTCCTCTTGCAGGAAAAGCTTAGACTAATTAAAATTCGATGCGGGCGATATTAAAACCTATGAAATTTTGTGTTGGAACACGCCCTCTAATTTAACGTAACCAATCAGAATCAAATATCTCTGCCGCCTTTTTCCAGAGGCGCCAAAGTCAGGGTCAGCTTGACCCTGGTAGTTTGAGTAACAGAGTTTCTGCGATCTCTCAATTGTGACAACTTTACCATGAAAATGAAGATTTCCTTGTCCCAAATTGTCCGCCTGGCTGCTGTATAAACAAATGTTTAATTAGGAACGAAATTCTCCCTCTAAAGGACATTACCGTACACGGTAGTATGGCGATATGATACACGCTTGTCTCCATAAATCTAATTAATGGTTCTCTGGTCTCCACTAATGTATTCTTGTTAGATCGACATAAAATTTGCCACTTCACACATACAATACCATTCTCCAATTGATTCAGAGTAACTTTGTATTGTTTTGGTCAGCACTCCACTCAGATCTTGATTTTATATATATATATATATATATATATATATATATATATATATATATATATATATATATATATATATATATATATATATATATATATATATATATATATATATATATATATATATATATATATATATATATATATATATATATATATATATATATATATATATATATTTATGGAACTACCTACCTTTTAGGAAGTATGTATGCCTTTGTGTATATTTTTGAGACCTGTTTTCCATATTTATGCATATCTTATGTATCCTTATTTTCATTCTCTCTCTCTCTCTCTCTCTCTCTCCCTCTCCATCAGGATGATTAGATCTTAAAATGTCTCAAGACTGTTGACCCTCTTCGATACTTTATGTAGTCAATGTAAAAAAAAAATCTAGCCATTTCTTCTTACCCTCCTTTTGACAGCATTTAGAAAATAAGGACTGTTTTCTATGCGTCTGCATACTTATAACAAACTAGCTTAAGGAGACGCATTTGCCAGTGTCCTTACAAAGGACAGAACTTCTGCGACGATGGCAAAGACTTACCTAGTAAGGATTACACTGTCCTGTTATATAATATACTATTTAGCTCTGACATGATAACGCACTAAATCATTGATTTCATCCGAATTACTTGGTCTGAGGCGAATAAGGACCGAGTATTTTTCTGCCATGATGAGAAAGCAAAAGAAAAACACAACCAGCCGGTCGTGAGTGTCTTGGCTCCATCTGCATGAAACCCTGTGTGTACACATAAACTTGATTATATTGGATTACATACTACTGGTTTTATTTTCGAGGGTCGGAAGTTTATGAACTTTTCAATCTTCATAATCACCAAAGCACTACCGGTAAACTCAAAAATCTTGAATGTGAGTGGCAAAGACAAATAATTATGGGATGGAGTTGTAAGTACCCTTCCAATGAAAGCAAAGACGTTTGCGGAAATACCCATTAAGGTCTCTCCCCACAGCTGTCTGAATTCGTGCAAAGTAAATGGCAAATTCGAGAGACCATGGTGGCACTACTAAAACTAAGATACTAGAAAATTCAGGACTCAAAGTGTAGAGCAAGCTGATTCCAAATACGACCAACATGCTGGACCCTTTATCACGTATCTTTGCTCTGCTTGAAGTGTCAAGAGTATGGGCATCCTGAGGACACGTGTAAGGGAAATGTTGAAGAAAGCCATCTCATGATCCAACTGCAAAGGAGACAACTAAGCATACTCGCAAGAATACCCGAAGTGGAAGTACGTCGAAATTCAAAGGATCAGGCGCGAAAAAGCAATTCCATCATCCTCGATGCTCTCGGATTATGTGGGCTATGATTTCCCTTGATACAAGCAGAAACTAGTATGTTGCTGCGACATAAAATACAAATGGCCTCCTTCCAAGACTTTCCTCTTCAAAAAAAGTAGGACATGACATCAGAACATATAAAACATTTCAAACGTATAACACCTTCCAAACGAGTACTAGTAAATACACACATAGTAGGACAGACAACAAAAACAGTCCGAGAAAGACAAAAACAAGAAAGCAAACTCAAACCCAACCACAACTATTAGTGGATCCAGCATCAGTGGTTGCCCCAAAATAAATAAATCAAAAATCCCTTAACAACCACGAATTCTTAACGAATCAGACGAATCCATTAAACATTTCGATACATTTGAAAATTTCGATTCGGTGGACACTAGTGAGGACACTCAACCGCAAGGAAAGACTTCAGATGTCACTTACTGCCACCACGTTCCTAATGAAAAATAACAACATAATTGAATGAGATTGCCAAGGTCGACGGACAAACATTGAAGAAATCTGATCTATAAAGAACCTAATTCAATAGTATTATTTCTTCAGATAATTTCCTTGAAAAATAATCATAATATTAATTTTAGACAGCATGCAAATATGCCACAAATGCTGATAGAGCCAAATGCGCAATTTCCATCTTTGTCAATACTAAAATTTCATACAGTGATATTGCACCCAAAACTTAACTACAGATCAGTGGCCTTCGTCTTCCCAACCACTCCTTCATTATCCTTTGTTTAATTTACATTCCACAAAGCACCTCACTAAACATAAACGAACTCGACAACCTAACAGGACAATGGCCTACACCTTTGATACTAGTATAAAGTGAATTTAATGACCAGTGTGCGTTTAGAGGTTGCAGTCATACAATGAAACATGAAACTGATTAGATTTTGTTTCCAAGCACGACCCGTGATGTTTTGGTGATAAATCACTTACTTAAAGACACCTTCAAAGGAATCAAAGATATAAAGAAGATATAAATTTCAGAACTTCAAATCTCGAAATATAGCAAGCCATTTACCCTTTAAGAATTAAATATATCTCTCTATGGAGCCTGTTCGTTCAGCAGCACCAGGGTATTGGCAAATCTTAAAACAATTACCTGATTCAGCTCTGAGATATTGATACGTTTTATAGCATTCGGGAAGCTAGCACATTTCATCATCATGCTGAGTAGCTGCAGTCCCTAAAATAATAGAGGACAATAAAACCGCTCAAAACTACCGTCAAGCTACAGGCTGCATATGTAGAAAAATGGATCTTTGACACACTTGTTTGGAATTATAATTTCTGACATTGAATGTGGATTTAGACACCATATAACTACTACAGACCAACTAATCAGATTTAAATTATTCACAGGAGGTTTTTGCTGAGAAGGAACATTTAGTTGCTTCCTTTCATCCTGAGACAGCCTATGTCACGAAATGAAATAATGGCATAATTCCAGACGCTTATGGAACTCAGATGGCACTTACCTACCGTATGTAATCGCTTATGCATCCTATACTTCCAGTCCAAATGCAAACAGCATACACCCTGATCTATAATGCGCCGGCAGATTAGGGACTTTGTTGTTTGTTGTACTACTAACAAAAGCGTATTATGTATGTGTCTCATCAGTGGGATATACAATTATATATAATATGCACTTTGTGACAACCTTTATCCAGGGATACGCATTTGATACGTGTTTCTTGCATCCGATACTTGATACTCAAATTAGAAAACAAAAGGAAACGTATTCTCAAGTTAACCATAGAAGCCTACATTATGATGACGGTAGAGTCATTGTTTAAATATATATCCCACACCTGACAAAGAAGCCACACTCAAGGAAGCATCGCGTAATACTCAGTTGAAATGGCCTGCAAATTGATAAATTCATACAGTGCAATGCCATACGCCACATCTGTGTCAGCGGAACACTGAGATGAAAGTAAACCATAGAGTATAGACTGATGAGACTCAGGAGGTCTTGTTGGAATGTATTTATTTTAAACATTTTCAGTATCACGTGTGTACCACCCAAAGCATTCATCCATTCAAGACGCTGAATGCCTGGTGCGTGTTTTGATTAAAACTGCATTTCCACAAACTCACAGTAATTTTGCGTATCTGTATTATGTGTTGCTTTTCTTGCTGTATTTAAATGCTTTGAAATTATTATGAAATATATAGGTCGAAAATATGAGTGCGAAACTTTATGCCAAGTGGAACGAGTGTTGATATTAAATACACTAGAACTTCAAGGTGCCAAAGTAGGGTCCCCGAGTGGCCGAGTGGTCTAAAGCGCTCACCGTTTCGGATCACTGCCATCTCACCTCTGTCTGCGTGATTTCGAGTCTCAGGCTCGGCTAGCGTGGGTACGTGGGAAAGCCTGCCAGTAGCTTCTCGTAGGTCGGTGGTTCTTCCCTGTTTTTTCCAGGGTTCTTCCTCTACCAGTTATACTGGCCGCCATGTATAGCCTATGTTGTGCTGAAAAGTGGCGATAAACCCTAGAACAACAACAACAACAACAAGGTGCCAAAGTCGGTCACTTTATAGTCAGCCAGCTTATGCTGTGACCGTTACCACTTCCTAACATTGTTAATAGCTGTCTAATCACCAGATACACTTTTTCTGACCTTAGCATGGTGGCCTTTCTCATGCTAATTGATGCCCATTATGAAAAGCAAACCCACGCTTCTTTTGGTGATTAACGCAATGATTGTATTTTATCATGAATCAAAAGTTTATCATGAATTATAAAGTTCGAGTTGCGATGAATATTAATAGTATGGAATTTACTGGACAACCTAATTGTAAATGAGTTTAAGTGAATATTAATCATTAGACATTCCAACAGTAAGGTCGATATTAAATGTGTGGAATTCACTGGAGAACCTACCTCCAAGTTGTCGAGTTTACGTGAATAATAATAGTATGGAGTTCATTGGACAACCTCAATATATATGTTGGGTTTAAGTGAATATTGATAGTACGAACGAAACGTACCAGTGATTATGCAGGAGTGTTACTTCATAAAGGATATATTAAAATTAAAATAACAAATGATGAGCTCGCGTGGGGGTGGTAAAACAAATATAATATATCAATCGCTGGAATTCAACTCTCTCTCTCTCTCTCTCTCTCTCTCTCTCTCTGTCTCTCTGCATGCGTCATTTCTTTATTCTTCATTTATGCACCGACACTATCTATGGCACTGTAAAGAAAGGTCAGGTAATATGAACAGTTGCACGCTTTTTTTTCTTTGAATAGTATGAAGTGACTCTGAACCACTTGTTAGTTCGCTTTTTGTATTCTTGAGCGGGATTTAGTTTATTCAAAACTTACTTTTTCACCCCTGATTTCTTCATCTGTGTCTATAAGTACATCACTACACGAAATTCACAGATATTATTGACAGTTCGAGGCCAATCCACATGTCGCTGAAATTCAAAGATATTGTTCCCATTTGGAGGCCAGTTCACAAAGTGTGATATTCACATATATTGTTGCCAATTCGAGGCCAATTCACAAAGCGGTGAAATGTAGATATTTCTGTCCGTTCGAGGCCAAAAGCGTTTAAATAATTGAAATCTCGTAGAGTACATTTTCAGCTTCACGTGAAATCTCTTTCCATTCATGAAGACATAAAAGGAAAGGGATATCATAAACATATAAACAAAGAAGAGTTTACCCTGCCGCAGCCTGTAGAAAAACGAAACTTTGTCTGTGAAGAGAAAAGGCTGTTGAGCAGAGGTACGTTACCACAGTAACTTAGTTTACGTGACTTAGACAACTCTTGAAAACAAGTAATTGTGTAATAATCGTTTTAGCAATTTAAAATGACCTGACAACATTAATAAGTGAGTTTCTATTGCACTTCCTTGCATTTGTACCTTTTTATCTTTAAACGTTTACGCTTATGTGTAATAGTTAACATTCTTAAAGTTATTTTGCAATTCCTTAGAATCTATAGAATTGATAGTCGCAATAATGTACATTACTTGTCATATTCTCTCTCTCTCTCTCTCTCTCTCTCTCTCTCAACCAAAAAGGTGGCCTAATGGTTAGAGCGTCCGGCTCAGATGTGGGAGGTCGTGTGTTCGATCCCCGGCCGAGTCATACCAAAGACTTATAAATTTTTTACTAACAGCTGTCGCGTTTGGCGCTCAGCATTAAGTGGTTAGTGTTAGAACTGGTCGGCCTGGTGTCAGGATAATGTGACTGGGTGGGACATCATGCTACATGTCTGAGGCATGATGCCCCAGTGCTAGGCATCACTATAAACTGTCACACTGCAGACATCGTAGCAATATGACTGAAAAATTGTTAAAGCTGCGTTAAAAATCCAAATGACTCTCTCTCTCTCTCTCTCTCTCTCTCGATCCATATCTTTTTGTTCCAGTAATATATTGTGCAATATTCTTTTATCGCAGACAATGCAAATTGATCACTATTCTGTAAGGAACGGGCATTTTCTACGTTGTGAGAACTTGAAGATCATACCTTTATATCACCTACAGAAACAAAACATGCTTGAATTCAATTTGTATTCACACTTACGAACTTTACGTTTAATCCGCAAAATATAGCAATTATTACGATGACGTGCCGTGAAAGATACATACATACATACATGCATACATACATACATACATACATACATAAATACATACATACATACATACATTTTTGTTATTAGTCTTGACAGAAGCATCTTATGTTATGCTGTGTTGGCCCGACGATAAGTTCCGTGCATTGACCACTGTTTTGCATGGAAGGAAATGCACATGCATTCAACAGACATGCAAAGAAATAGCAAGTTATAAGATGACCTCTACTTTTGTCATCGGAATGTTCGGATTGTGAATTGTGATTCGGATTGTGACGGATTTCTTGTCATATTACCATTCTTGTATTCCTTATTTTTCCGTATTTAACCAATATTTTCTTTGAAAAATTGGTTCTGAATAATTTTCGTCCGGCTCGCGAGTATTTGAAGGTATCGGAGTCCAGATTAACGAGTTTTCTGAATTATCGGAGCCAGGATTAATAAGTTTCCGCTATGCATTTTATATCAATATACTTTTTCGTCATGTATCGAAATACCGTATTAATGATGGCACTAACGATGTCTAGGCCCGAAAAAATCTCAGTAAGGTCGTTGAACAGAGGTTCTTTGTACGCCTCGTTTTAATATCATCGCCACCCATCTTTCAACGCATCGGTATTTCAGGTCAATTGTAGAGCATTAAGCAAAATTTATTACCTTTCTTACTGGCTGACGTGACGTAGAATCTTTCAACAATAAATAAGGAGAGGAATTGGTTATCAGCGACAGTTGTGTTTGCCACAAATTGTAAACCAGTGCTCCCACTCGGGTTCCAGGATTAGGATATACTCTGTATATGAGGTAATAGGTTGATAACTCAGAGATATAAATCCGAAAACTTGGCATTTCTTAGATTAATTCACTCATTCGGATACTCGGCATCACTCGAATGAATTCACTCATTCAGATACTCGCCATCACTCGAATGAATTCACTCATTCGAATACTCGCCATCACTCGAATGAATTGCATAAGACCTTTTCTAGGATGCAATGTCGACTGCTCATACTCGAATGACTTGCTACTTCCCGGCGAAAGGCCTTCGCTTGGATGTAATATCGAAAACTCGAAACAACAAACACGGAGAGAAGCCTTGGGCCGAGATATTAACGAATTTAAATGATTTATAAAAGCATTGGTAAACTTTGGCTTAATACTTGTATACCAGTTTTTACTATTTTCTATTCTGTGTATGCATATTATGCCCTTCGGTGTTTACTGGGTAATGGAGTTGAAAATGTGTTGAACAGAGAAAAATGAGCAGTCTCAGTAAAACCTGTTGAAAGTTCATTTACCTTTTAAAGAACAAAAATATAAAAGGTTGTGATACCTTTCTGAATTTATTTTAAAGTGAAAAATATTGATCGTATAAGATCTATTAACAAGACATAGAACTTCATAAACTGAAAAATTTTGCATATGAAATTGCCAAATAGATATGGTTTTTGTATCGCATCAGTACAATCCCATATCAACGTGAACAGCGCTGTTCCTTTGCTGTGATCAACTAGATTAGCGATGTAAATCAAACTAAGTCATGATATATATATATATATATATATATATATATATATATATATATATATATATATATATATATATATATATATATATACATATATATATATATATATATATATATATATATATATATATATATATATATATATATATATATATATATATATATATATATATATATATATATATATATATATATATATATATATATATATATATATATATATATATATATATATATATATATATATATATATATAATTGTCAATATATTTGCGGTATACAACTAGATTAGCTAACTGCTTGTGCCTAAAATGTTGACATTGCCATTTGGGTGGGTCGAGATTTAACAGATAAACAGACAAATGGTTACAGGGTTGCGGGTGTAGTCAGTCTGTTTGTGTGACATTTGTCTGTGGTCAAACCTTTCTCGCTCAAATTTACTGTAGTCACTGGCCTTTTATATTCTCATAGGGGTCTATTTATGTTTACTTCTGAACAGAACCGCGATAGCCTTTCTAGGGACGACCGAACTGAAGAAAGAAAAATGTGTTGTTTTTTTCCCTCAAGAACTCCGGAATGTATACTTCACCAAATAGTACATTCTTTAATTCTTCTATTGCAATTAATTCTTCGTGAATGTTTATTCCAATCGTTCACTATGAAGTCTCGTTTCAATAATTTGTCTTGCCATTGTTTTCAGGAAGGCTTACCCCACTTTCATTTTGCACTTTTTCTTAACCGAGTTGCACGCTATGTAACATTTCCGTGGAAACAGTGAATTTGTCTATATAAACAAGCGTAACCAAGACAACAAACAAATGACTAAAAGTTACAGCGTTTGCAATATGCATGAAAAATGCTTAGGACAATCTGATCGCCGAGGCTCATATATGAAAACTCCAGTTTTTAAACATTACGAGACTAAAAACAAAACTCCCTGAATCAATTTCGTAAGATAACACTGGATATCCATCTGTGGATGTTTTCATGTTGAATTGATAAACAACTGTAAAATGCAATTCCGAGTATGTTAGTTTATAATTCCGTTCTTAGAACATCAGGCTAAGTACTTGCCGTGTTTAATGATTTCAGCAGCAAACCTGCTTCGGTAGAGAATCATATGATTATACACTCGTTTGGACGAATGATACACGTACTGGAATCACCAGCAGAGTAAGCTACCTCAATGGTGTCCTGAAATATATATATATATATATATATATATATATATATATATATATATATATATATATATATATATATATATATATATATATATATATATATATATATATATATCAAGGACTGAGTGGAAATCAGGATATACTGTCATTTCTCCATTGCAACCAACAAAAGACCAAAAATTTACAAATACACACATTTATTGCTTCATAAATAATAAACAAACGAAATACGTATCGTACTTTGTTTTGGAAGCCTAAACTGATGGTACTTGTGGAACCAACCTATCTCCTATCGACAGACTAAAGAAAAAGGTAAATATATATCCGAATCCTCGTCTTCATACTTTCTTCCTTCTTTACTCCACGATTTTCATTGTCCTTACCAATCAAGTGGTTTATTCTTATCATACATCAGACACATGTCCTTACAGAAATACAGGTTTATGCTCCAGGGGGGAATACGTCTTTTGAGAGCAATATTAACAGATTTCACTACTGCACCTGGAAGGAGCTGATTAGGTTTACTCCCTCATACCACTTGGTGATGGTATTTGCTAATCGCCTCTGTCAGACGGGTCTGAGGAGTGACAGAATCTTGGCATCTGAAGCAACTAGAAAAATGATGCCGAGTAACTGTCATCACGTTTATTGTCCGAACACACGTATTGTATGTAATTCTTGAGCAGTCATATCTAAACATTCGTATACACTCTGTAAAGTTGCACACATGTCGTTATCAATGCAGATCGTTCAAAAGTGAACGCGGCCCACGGACATGGAAGTAGAAAATACGATTGAAACCCACTGACTCCATCTCAAGCCAATAGATTAATCACCGTTGTGATCGTGAATAGGTACGATTCTACTTGATAGAAAGTCCTGTCGCGATCGCTGACCACCGCCATGGTACACTCCGTTTCTGTTAAAAGAAAATATAGAAGTACCAAACCCGGTCACAAAGAAACATAACTCACACACTTAAACACAACAAGTAAATTATATCATCTATTGCCAGTTGGGATTCTAAGTCATGATTTATAACGACAAAAGATCTATTCTGTTATTTTAAATACAAAGATAATGAATGGCATGGAAAAACGGGTTGCAATTTAACATAAATCACGACCAACCTTTTTATACTGACTATTGATGAAGTATGTTCGATGAGTACAGAAGAAAGAAATACATTAATTAGTCAATACCTTAATACATTAATTAGTCAACACCTTAATACATTAATTAGTCAAAACCTTAATACATTAATTAGTCAACACCATAATATATTAACTAGTCAACACCTTAACACATTAATTAGTCAACACCTTAATACATTAATTAGTCAACACCTTAATACACTAATTAGTCAACACCTTAATACATTAATTAGTCAACACCTTAATACTTTAATTAGTCAACACCTTAACACATTAATTAGTCAACACCTTAATACATTAATTAGTCAACACCTTAATACATTAATTAGTCAGCACCTTAATACATTAATTAGTCAACATCTTAATACATTAATTAGTCAAAACCAATCAAGGTTTAAGTCTTCATCAGAATTCATTCAAAAACTATTCTAAAATATGTAGTCGTATGTTTATACATTGTCATCGGAGAACACAAAACAGAATCAGAATTCACAGTGTGCAAATACTTTTGCCTTCGGTTAAATGAGACAATAATAAACAGAACACCTTATAAACAGAACACCTTTTTGAAAGATTTTCAAAGTGAGGAACTTTGGCAAGTTCACCGAGAACTCGAAACTTAACCGTTATTCTGGAAGATCAACAACCAACCCAGAAGTGATTCGATACTTGCCACGTGCACGTGATTAATAGTATTTGTGATATTTATTATCAATAATTCATATTTGTGATATGTATTACTAGAAAGAAATCAACATGCAATCACACACGCGTGCATCCATCCATCCACACATTCATTTATATCTTCATATTTTCATGCATTGCATACAAAAAAATTCCATATTGGATGGGATAAATTTGGCACCTTGCCTCCCTGATTTACAGTTCTTGTAGCTTGACATACTTTGTGGCGTCTAAATCTAAGGAAACTGCATCTAGCTATTTTAACAGCGTTTAACTCAATGAAAATATGTACTACTAACTGCTGAGTGAACTTCAGATTCGCCCTAATCATGATGGCTATGTGTCGACAGTGGCAGAAGCGGTGGCGGATGATTTATAGGCTGCAGCACGCACCTGCTGGTCCTATCATATATATGTGATCTTGTGATGATGTCACTCCTAAGTTAAATTTCGGCCAGCTGCGGTAGAACTTTTTGCATTAATAATTTATGTTGTTTTTTCATAAGTTACTTTTAGAGACAGTTTAATGATAACAGTATGTTCTGAATTTGAAGACTGAAATAAAACCTATAAAGAAAGTCCAGATATACGTTTATTTTCAATTTATCATAATAATCAAAATCTAGAAACCAGACTTTTAAAAAAGCATAGTTTGTTTTGTTTTTGTTGTTGTTAGGGTTGTTTTATTACTTTGTTTAGTTATTTTTAATAGGTTTATCTCGTTACGATTATTTTTATTGGGTTTATCGCGTTACAGTAGGGGGTCAGCCAATCCACTTCCACTATCCTGACCTGGATATATAGACATAAATTGGCTGGCTGCCACTGGAAGATCACTCTTAAATTTAAAGTCATAATTTTATAATCTCCAGGCCTACCCTGGAGGTGATGGATCTTTTAAGCACGAGTTGTGTTCAGACTCATCATTTCGTCACTAAAACTATTTTGTGCATCGAGCCAAAGTACTGAAATTTACAATATGATAATAAATTTACTTTTTGCCAGTTTTAAAGAAATAAAGCGTTCATATTTGGATGTTTAGCTAACCCCAACACCTCATAAAAACTTAGAGACATAAATCGCTTCATCTTGTTCCCCAATGCAACTGGATAACATACAAAAGGATGATCTAACCAAATACCATTATTTCAGTTCATGGGAAATTTCGTTGTGTATTGACGTTCTACAACGCTATAGGTAGGATGTTATGGTGAAGAAAATCCATTATACAGTGTATCTTTGGCAGTTAGATGTAAACGATGCGCTCACAAATTTAATCGACTCTACTGAAATGAAGACGTACATGTCTCTAAATGCGGTCACTAAATAGCATACTCAGAATTTCATGTGTTTTACATACCTTTAGATTTCCATGAATGGAAGCTAGAAACTAAATTTTAAACAAAACTGCTTTTATTGTATTGTATTTTATTAAATTTATAATAATATGTTTTATTTTGATTTTTGGTTGAATTACAGGTTTAGGGTTTCTTTATTTTTTATGGTCTGGACGCGCTGCTGAAGAGCTAACCGTTTTCTGCTGCATCTACTGACTTGTGGTTTCCATTTAAAGTTGTATCTACTGGTAATATCTTATTAATCATGTATGCATGTTTTGATTTTACTTTCTGTGGTTTTTTTTATAATAAGATGACACCAGCTTGTTCCAAAAATGCATATGAAATGATATAATATCGTGAAAATGACTTCACACCTTACGCCAATACACAATTCGATGGCAGTGTTTCTAAGCATGGAAACATCTCATCTGTTCTATTTTTAATTACATCTCAGTTTGATTGATCTCCTCTCTAAAGGATAATTAACAGGTAATGCTAAGGAATCAAAATCCACAACAACAAAACACATGGCACATAGACATTGTTCTTGCCCATTTCATCGAATCGGACGTATATTTGGATCAAGTTCAGAATGTCCTCTTGTACGATAGCCAAGAGGTTACATCAGCTCATTGCTGTTCATAATGGAAACGTTATATTGAAGTGTTGTTACGAAGAAGGAAAAGAGCTTACAAAGAAAGAACTGAAGGAAGGCGTCTCTACGCAATAGTCCACGCCTTATGTTGTAACGGCATGTAATTAACTTATAAGAATCTTAAAATCTAGGATATTACCTTCTTATTTATCAAAAACTTCAATGACAACCAACCTTTCAATGCAAAAAGAAAAACGTTTCATAGAAAACGGATAATTGCAAGTAATAATGTTTTGGATAACTTTGGAGATACTAGAAATAAATAAGAAATAAAACTTTTACAAAATAAATAAATAAGGAACTGGTCTATTCATTGGAGTTATCACTTCGCCATTTAGTATATGCCGACGTGGCACCCGCAATACACTATTCTCAAAAAGGTTCTATGATTGCTAAGTTTCGGTCGATTTCACCAATAACAACTTTGCAAAACTCTCTTCTCACGATCCGATTTTCTAAAGATTCGCCATAGGTAAAACCAGTATTTAAAAGTAAATATGAATGAATTATGGAACTTATGATCATGGTCATTTCCTGTTCGCAAATGATAATGACTGCTGGCGTATATTTTACGTTTTCGATACGAGAATATTCTCAGTAAGGCAGGCCAACAAATATGTCGTCCGGAATAATTACGTCATTCGGATTCAGCTACCTTTTTGAAAGGTAAAAATGTGTCATTTTGGATGTGAAACATAATGTGTGTGTGTGTGTGTGTGTGTGTGTGTGACTGAGAGAGAGAGAGAGAGAGAGAGAGAGAGAGAGAGTAGAATTTGTTAGCGTACGTCAATATAAATATTCCTGACAAGTCACACGTTAATATTTTTTTAAAGGAACAAAAAAATTAATAAATTTAAGTGCTGAACTACCACTATGGGAAGAGTTCGATTTTGTTACATTAGCAGGAGAGCAGTAGTACACTTTCTGTCCCTGTCATTAGGCAAGAGGCATAACATGCAAATGTAGTGTTTGCTTCCTGGTTTCTAACTTAACGACGGCGCTCTAACATAGGTTAGATATAGAAGTATATTCTCTCATAGTGGCAGGCTGAAGTACTACAGAGAATCACACTCGATAGGTCTTGTGGACCAATATTAAACAAATATTGTAATAAGAATTAATGGAAACGGTAAAATTTATGTCCAGATGACAGAAATGATGATAAAATCCCATGGAAAGGTTCCTTCAAAGTCGTGTTTTCTGAAGATTCATTAGCAATATAAAACTATGTGCTTTCTTGATAGAGGTTCAACATCAGTATCGATCATTTGGAGAAATAATAATCCTAATCATGTAGAAACTTGAAAAATAAAGACCCTGAATGAATTCATTTTACACTTGAAAAGAAAGCCATGTACAAAGAAAATCAATTCCATCCCATCATATTCAGACGCTTCATAACAATGTCATACAGAAGGAGGTCACGACAGGGCTGGAATAAATTTACTATATCTCGGATCATACATTCCACGTTTTATCTTCAGCACGAGATAGCGATGATATCAGCAATAAAATGGATGCTTCAATAAAATAGCATTGCATTGCATTTTCGATTGTCTAATAAGTGCGTAGTCGTTTTAAAACGAACAATTACAGATTAATAGAGGATACATAAAGCCTTTATCAGTTCTTAGAAACATTATTGTACATTTTACATAGAGAACTCTACTAAACTTGAAGTGCACAAAATTCGTATTACGAGATATATTCCGTGCCTACTAATACGATATGCGGCATGTGAACTGTGTGTTTCGGCATTCATTTAGAGCACTTGTAATAATTCACACTAATCTACGTAGAATAACATTTGATGTTTTAGGCAAAGATAGTTTTTTTTTTTAAGAAATTGGTAATGTCAGGCTATTGTTTTGTCTAATAACTCCAGGGACATCAATTTCAAGTACTGCTAATTTTGTTAAACATTAGGTGTGTTTTTATGTTTGTAAACTTTAATATGCATGAGGTTTTAATTTAACGTTTTCTTTATTTCAGACGTTACACTCCCTCAGGATGTGCTTCCTATTTTCTCTCACAATTAATTTGCAAAAGCCACACAACTGTTCAAAATGCGACTGCAATCATATTTAAGCTGCCTCATATAGTCATATTTCTGTAGTCATGCTGTGAATTATATTGTTGACAGACGTGTATTTTCTTAGGTTGGGATGTTTTTGTATACATTGCTTCTTCCGGTTCGCTGTGATACGCTTCCGGTTTCACGTGGTATGCTTTATGGTTTCATGCCTAGTATCAACCTCCCAGAATAGGTATTTTAGCGATCTCTGGTATAGCTATGCATGTTCGACGGTTCCTTTCAAGACAATCTAATGCTCTTGACTAGCCACTTAAGGAGACTTTGTTTTCTAATTTTGAATCACGTGGTCTTTCTTCACGGCAGTTCCATATAATGATTATTTCATTACTCTGATGCAAATATTGATCAAAGTTTATCCTGTTAACTCTGCCAGGCAATGCGTTTTTCATGTTTAGATAGTGAAGGGTTATTGTCTGTTTGAGTTGTGATGCGTAAATCAAAGACGTAAATGAAAGAGACAACATAAAAGATGACACTTTTTCATTACGTATGTTCGTAATATATCTTGCTGATGACTGATGTCAAACGAAAATGTAGATAAAAAGCCCATAATGCAACAAATAATCCACAGAAATTGTTATGAACAAAGGTTACATTTTCTTTCAATAAATAAAGTAAGTTTGAAAAGACCATGGTTCTCGTGCAAAAATGCTGTTAATCAGCTTTCCTTCACGAAAGAGGATTTGCTTGCTTCTTTTCTTCTTCGTTTTATTATGTCTTTGTTAGGTTTACGATTAATTCCTTTATGGTTGTAATAGACCATTATATACAAAAATGGGAGCTAAGTGCTAAGGTTTAACGATTATGAGCAAAAACGGGTCAGTAATTGACACAAACTGGTATAGAAATTAAACTCTTCTCTGCTTCCTGAGGCTCCAATCAGTTTAATTATTACCATTATAACTCCTTGCTGACGAGGGGATGAAGAATAACCAGACACATCGTGGGAAGTATCATAATAGGTGACTAAGCTGACGCAACTTAGGCTGAGCACGTGCTATTGGAGAAAGGCCGCTTGTTACAACTCTGATGCAAAACCATATTTCGACCTCAATTTCAGCTAGACTGATGGCCAGGAGGACCCGCTAGCTTCAAGGGCTATGTTAAAAATAGATTAAGTTTCCTTGGTGTAAACACTTTAAAGGTCAGCATTATGATATGAAAAAATATAGTGTTGTAATTTGAATAAATGAAAGAACATGGCCTCTAGGGGCAGTGGCAAAGGTCATTTGAGTAAGATGTCTTCTTTGCTTGAGTATATCAACCTGTGTTTCCAGTCACGAGAAACGCAAAATATTAGTGTCAATATATGACCTCTTGTTGGGCCTTGAGGTGAGTGGGTAGAACGGGTTACAAGTAATATTATTTCTTTGTGTGAAAAACCAAGCAACAAGGAATAATACATCAAATGACTTCACCCTAGTAAAGAAAATTGGCAATGTTTTATGATCACTCATTCCAATGATGAGAATCGAAGATAAGAATGTGTATCACCTTTTGTGATAGCTAAAGCACTTCAACGTTGGCTAGAGAGCCAAAGAGTGCAAAGAGGTTTATCTCGGGTCAAGTGATCGTAGAGTGTAGCTGCGAAACTCGCCCTTATAATCTAATTCGCTCATAAAATGCCTCCCAAGTGAAACCAATGAACAGTTGCCTTAACGGCAAGTTGATTCCAACAATCACTTACATTCTGACGATCGACTGCGCAAGATTACCTGTATCAATCAAAGCCAGGGTTTTGAACATCCCAGGCGACACTTCATCCCTTATCCTCTGCGGCGCTTTAAACGCCAGCAATAGGGCCACCACAAATATGTCTGCATGAGAAATTCAGTTTGCCCCAGATGATAGTAGTCATGATGGATCGTCCTATACGGAAAAGATCTTGCATGCGAATTACCAGGAGGACCACCTCTTCTAAAGACTAACCCAAGTGGAAGCAACTGAAGGACATACTAAGGTCAGATAGACTGAGGAAGCAACAATTACAGTAAACACTGACAGCAAGTCCAAAGCCAGCAAAGCTATGGTGGAGAATAAGTCTTCAATAAATTATTGTCTGTGTCCAGATACAAATTGCCTGGCCCAGGACGAGACACTCTCGACACCTGTAAAAATTGTCCAAGCAACCACTCATACTAAGAGTAAAGGAGAAAAGACAATCGTTCAAGTTCAGCGTGTGCCAAATAAAATTAAAAAAACAAACACTTCAGACGATAAACTTTGTAAATCCAGCCCCTTAAAGGGCAGCAAAGCATTGTCCCTATCAGTCTTAGGGCAGTGTAACACCTAATAAGCACAATATAAGCTGATTAGTTCAGGCCTAAAGAAGACCACCAGACTTCTGACGTCAGTGGAAATGCACGCTCTAACAGAATAATGACACAATTAAACAATCTACTTGATTTCAAAAGGGTCTGAAAAAAAGCTATTTCCTAAATGTGGAAGTCTAGAGAGTAAGGACAATGGAGATCCCCCGATAAGTAAAACAAGTAAATTGTCTAGGATCAAAGGTAAAATATCGACGAAATTGTCCTCTACCTAACTAGCATTACCCAGTAGTTATCTGTCTTCTGGAAACCTTTCTAAAAGAAAATGATAGAGTTAATCATAAAAAGTGTCAAAACCGAAAAGAGAAGAATATAACTCGTCACATCAAAATTGATTTCATTACCACAAAGTCGTTCGCGTATCCATTCACAAAACTCTCACTTGGCTCAAAGTATCTGCCTCCAAGCAAACTTGTCAAAGAATTTGCCCTTGACCGTCTGACTGAACCGGTATTAACACGTTTCGTTCTTTTTGGCGACTGCAACGACCACCATATTCTTTGGGGCTGCATATATATCAACGACAGGGGGAAATGCATAGAAGACTTTGTTGCAAGCTGCAATATTTACATTTTGGATGATATGTCGCATACGCACATATATTTTTGCCACAGTAACCTATTCGTCCATAGACCTGATCATCTGTGATCCTTTTCGTTTTGTTTACGTCGCTTGGAAAGTTGCTGATGGCCTTCGATGTAGTTACCGCAATTCAGTATAGTTAAAAACGTAATACAGCAAAACCTCAAGAGTTAGAGCAGATATGCAAATCGAACAAGGCAAATTGTTAAACGTTTCTATCCCCCTTCGAATAATTTTTTTATAGTTGATCGTTTTGACAGTAGTCAGATTATTCGATGCAATACACATATTTACAAAGATACTCCAGGAGGTTGCTGGGAATACAGTACCATATACTTCAGCAGTTTTAAACGTATCAATAACTATAGTTTGGTTGTGAATGCAAACATTCCATCAGGGAGCAGAAATGTGTCCGTATAGATTTCAATGCAAACCAAGAACTCATAACCTATATACATACCATACATACTGACTTAAAGCTGGTCGTACCATTACAGAAAGCAACAGCAAAAAAACAAAACAACAATGGATATCTGATGTCTTTAGGCTGAACTCTCGATTCTGTGTTAAATCAATATGGCATATGCTACGCAAAATCAATGGCAAAGTATATAAACAGGAGTATGAAACACTTAAACTAAGTCCCTGATATAGTAACGACCTTACCAGAAATCTCATATACATTGGCGGAAACCTTCTCAAACTAGGAGAAGTAATCTGAAAACGTAATCCATTTCATTTCCTTCCATAAACAAGATACCTCATTAACAAATGTCAGAAAGCCCTGGATTTAATACCAGACGTGGCAAACTCAGTTTCAGGAGCGGCTCGGAAGGTCTTGCTCTGACAAAAGTCTGTAGCAAGTTGTAAACTTATGTCTGGATTGTGCACGGATCCGCTTGTAAATCGTACCTGATTATATTTAATCCGATATAAAAATAAAGGTTTTGACATTGTCTAGGTAAGTTTAGAACGTTCCCTTCAGAAACCATCTACAAAGAGAAAAATTAACCATCACTGTATCTCAGAAGAACGATACTGACTTCATCAGTATCCCACCACACTATCGTCTGATCCATTTAATTCCGTATACGTTATACCAAAATACCAAACTCCGTGTGTTCAGAAAGCAAAATTCATTCCACATTTTGGCATGTGAATTCGTCCTAGATTTGGAACAGGAAACACTAGTATGGGAAATGCTGCAGTATTCTATGATCCCAAATCATAAATCCGATTATCAAAACCCCTCAAAACAGTATTTGATTAAAACGTCCTGAGCAAAACCTCTTTTTTACAGAAAAAAGTTAACGAAATAATAACATTATATCGTGGACATTCTTCGTTTAGTACCGACGGTTCAAAACACGGAAAGAATGTGGAGTTGCCTTTATAACACCCCATTGGCACCATCTCGAGCCGTGTACTGGGTACAACCTTTTCGTTACAGAATTTATAGCGATACTGTACTACATTGAAACCTCTCAATCAGCAAATTTCATCATTATGTGCATCGCAGCTTGGATATGAAAACCCGGTATTATTCTCCATCTGAACGAGACAAGATTTGCTAGTATAATCTGGAAAAGGTAACCTGAACTGTTGGCTGTCAAGTCTAACTAGTATTAAGGACAATAATAAGGTAGATAAGGAGCCAGTGCTGTCCTACAGTGATCCGTTTCTGAATGGAAGATTCCATATACTGATTTCTGATAACATATACATTGGCATGCTCTGTATAATTGGCGATATATCTGGAAAGATATCTTCATAATATTAAGCCCATCGTAGATCGCTGAGAGCAGGTGGTATTGTAGCATCGTATATGACACTCACATGTATATCTCCAGGTGGTATTGTAGCATCGTATATGACCCTTATACCCGACACATGTATACCTCCTGAAGGGTGAACCTTGACCAGAGTGTGTGCTCTGTGAGTATCCACTGACATTGGAGCATATTCTTGGCGAATGTATTGGCTTCAGCGCGTTAAAACCTAATACACACTCACACACCCTACCTACCTATCAGTCAGTCAGTCAGTCATACCTACAACCTATCTACGTGCATACATACATACAAACATACATACATACACACGTACACATATACATACATACATACATACATACATACATACATACACATGTACATACATACAGACAGACAGAGAGACAGATCGATAGACATACAGACATACATACACATCTAATTGATGCACTATTACACGAATACAAGAGATCCGTTACTTAAATCCAAAAGATTATGTTAACATAACAATAACGTGCTATTACTTAACAATAAACTAGACTCCTTAAGGGTAGTGATGTAGACATGAAACCTTTATCCAATAATCTAGACGTAGTACGAGTATTGTCGTACCCATGAAAAAACATTAGCGTGAAATATCAATATCATGACCTCTCTTGTTGAGACTCGAATATGCTGATGTGCCAACGGCCTTGATGCATCCCAATGGCATTGTCCAGATTTCCTTTGAAAAAATTCACAATAATCTTGAATGAATCTTTTCTCCAAACAGTAATATGAGCACTTTGTAAATCCAATGAATAATCAGAACAAATCATTCATTTCAAATTATATCTAAACACAACATTAAACACATCTGCAGACTGATATTAAAACAAGAACACTGGAAATAAGAATAAACGAATTAATGAATGAACTCTCTCTCTCTCTCTCTCTCTCTCTCTCTCCTTTGTACACCCTTACAGCTCAACATCGCATGACCTATGTCATAATCCCTCATCTCAACGGAATCCACTGAATGAACGATCCAATAAGAAATCAACCCAAACTATACAGGTACATTGTTACGAATGATATAAAAACAATGGCAACACCTATTTATAGCACATGTGAAATATACAGAGACTTGTCAAAAGTACAAGACCCATCATAGATATTCATAACAGTATATAAAATAAAGTATTGTTGTCATTCTTGTTGCTTGTTTTAATGGCAATGACATACATATTTAAAAGAAGGACTGACAACATGCTACCCTGAGGTACACCCGCATTTCACGGGTTGATTTCAGGGAGAATAGAACCTGCCGTAACTCTGAATTTCTATCTTTCAAAAAGTTCGATATAAAGCTATGTCAGCAGACTCTTGGCCTGGTTCCCATGTCCATAAATGGTATATCAGTCCTGTACGCAGTTTGGGGAGCCTATATACAATGTTGTATTGTTTTGATCGTTTCGAACGATCAACGAACTTAAATATCAAATCACATAATTATCTCCGTATGTATGTTTTCTATATTGCTGCTTAGAGTATCTGCAAATTCCAATCACTCTCTTTCTTGTAGTTTGCCACGAAATGAGAAAGAGGAAAAATTCGATGATGTCTACACAACGATGCTATGATTTCCAATTAGAGTCTTGGTACTTTTGACGAAACTAGACCGAATTCTTTAGTGAATATTGTGGAATGGCTTCAATTAAAGTTTATTCTAAGATGAAATCTTATCGTCGATGGTTGATATACTCTGGTTTTAAAAATCCTAAATTGCGCAATTTTGTGAAAATTTTATAATCGTGTATCACCACCTCGAAAGAATCTCACCAACGTGCAGTTTTCTTAACCTTTGAAATAGCTGTGTGAATAGCATTCAGCACGTATCATTTGCTTTTCTTTGCGGTATTTTGTTCTCTAAACTACTAAACACAATAAACAACATGATTATATTTAACTGCAAAAATTCTATGCATTTGCAAGAATCGATTTCCGAGTACATTCCGTGATGATAAACTGTTTGTCACAAATAGTGTCAGATGTAAGATGAAATAATTTGTACTTTCTTATAAAATTTTAGATTCTTTAGCTTTATGAACTAAGATCGGAAGAACTAAGATCGGAACAGTCATGCCGAACAGGGGCTCAGTTTAAACCGTGGCTTGTACTTCTGTGTTTATGTCGGAGGTGGGGTGGGTTGTTTATGATGTGAATATGTGATGGTTATGGAAAATAAAAATGACCAAATAACAGCAAATTAAAATGTATATCCAAAAGTCCATCCATAGCGCAGTGTTGCAACAACGCAAGAAAAGAAGTAGCAAGACGACTTGATACAACACCACATGGTAAGAATCAAGGCGGTACCATATAAACTTCCCATTAGTTAAGTTAATAATTTTCCATAAAGAAAATGATATGTGCTAATACACAAACCGCATAATTTAGATCAATCTTGAATCGGGAAATGAGGTTATCTGCCAATTCCGTGACACGACCATAAAATGACACTGTCTTAGTGCAGGAGTTTATTCCGTAATATAGACTAAGATCCGTCTAAAATGATTCAATCCTACAATTAAATTAAAGAAATATGAGGTCAGTAAGTGCTGTCAAGTACGGGTTGTCAACAATAATTACAAATCATAAAATCCACCTGCTATTTACTTGGAGAATTATCTCATTTGATTTTAATGTGAAAAGGATGAGAATAAAATGCAGAGGAAATAAAGAAATAAGAACACATTTACAAATGTGATTTGTCTAGAAAAGGGTGAATGCTAATGGTACAATTAGCATTATTGAGTGTTTTCCCATGGTAAAGGTCCGTTACGTTGTTAAGATAAATATACTCCCATATCTTATATTAGAAAATGAACAAAACATACTTTGCTTACTAAAAATCCCACCATTTGCGAGTGACAAACTATTTTCTAATAAATTCATATTTTATTAGCATTTCCGACCCTTGCGATACTAGCATTCCGTTACTGGCACTTAAAAGCTGCACTGTACATTTTTTAAAAACCCATTATCCAAACGAACCCACAAAAAAAAAACATGTGACGTGATATTATGTAATCTTTTTAAGTGAGAGACGGCTTTCAGCTTGATAAGACTAGGCTATTATCGGAATGAATATGGAAATGATACTAAGACAAGTTGCTTCGGATTCAAAGATATATATATATAAATGGACCTTTTTGCAATTTCAAACCTTACTGAAGCAAAAGAATTCCTGCAATATATTACGTGAAGCCATAATTGTTAATGAAATTGTACTGAATTTAATGATATTGCTAAAACAATACACTAAACAGAGATCTGCGCTTCGCATTCTTTCTTTTTCAGTTCTCTTTTGTCCGACTATTTCCAGGTATAATTAAATCTATCCAGATAATATGTACTTTAAATCAAATATCGATTTCAGAGCCAGTTTTGGACTTTATATGTATGACATAATCATACAATTTGTAAATACTCTGCAATCCAATCTTACACAGAACTAAACTGTAACGTATTCGCGGCAGGCCCGGTCCTAGGATGTGTGGGGCCCAAGGTAACATGCGGGGCTCCAAGGCAGCAAGCACTGAGCGGGGCCCCAAGCAAAACAAATTGCATTGCGGAGTTGATTGCCTTAAAGCGCGGGTACCAAGGCGAGTGCCTCGTTCGCCTTGCCCTAGGACCAGGCCTGATTCGCGGGCAAGAAATGTATTATTTCTTTTTTTAATCTAACGATAAATCTGTGCACAATAAAGTTGGCTGTTCAATGCCAGCAGCCCCAGTGATCTCTGAACGTGATAGCAAACAGTGTTTGATGATGCTTGGAAGGATGCCATTAGGGTACGGAAAACGGTCTTTTGAAAATTCATTAAATACGGAAGTTAAAATCTGTTATTGCCCAGCGATTGGTAAAGCAGAAATATATCTGCACAAGTAATAGTCAATTTTGCATCATTGTGAAACAATATCTGGTGAATTACGAACAATCAACTTTTATTTGTGTCATAATTTATACCACTTCTTGTGTAATTTTATTTCATATTTCTTGTTTTCTATCCGACAGAGCAATGCAAGTGACATTTTGTTATTTTCCTCAGTTACTTATACCATAGCTCAGCCGCTAAATGGCAAACTACTTCACTAACATGATCAGAACAAAACTGTTTTTAATGACGATTTTCACCTTATCATTCATGAGAGTAATTGTATTCACACACCACCCAGCTTATTTGTATCTTCCCACCGACTATAAAAAACAACAGGCATCAATGATATCAAAAACAATGCACAAAACATACTAATTTCATTTTTTGATTTATAAGCTCTAACCTAATTGTCGCTAGTGGGAGTGGGTCCCAAACACCGTCACTTGGCGTTTGAATCAAACGAGAGTTTCTTTAGTAACAAGGTCGCATTATTTGCATGGGCGTGTGTGTTTTCAATCAACAAATGTGATGTAGTTCAACGTCTTCAACAATCTCAATAATTCCGTAAATTTTGGAGTTACGTCTCTTTGAACGCGTCTATACAAGAGTTCCTCCTGTTTATTTGTTCAATTTTAGAAATATTAAAACTTTACATTGCAATATTGGCAGCAGAAGACACGGTTTTCTACTGAAATGGACTGTTCTACAAACCTTAAAAGGACAGTGAGCAGTCTGCTTGTTTACATCCAGAGTTTCCGTTGCTTTGAAACGCAAATAAGTTGATACTGTTATGGTCTTCTTGGCGACATTCAGGTTAGAAATTAATAAACTGATGAATGAAGTGACAAGCTTTTGTGCATTTTTATATCCTTGTTGCTTTTCGTCTTTAAGATGGGGGTTTGAATAATCGGGAGGGTGTGCGAATACTATACGTAAACTAACGCGCAAATGAATTAGGTAAGGCATTTAACTATGATTCAATGATTATTGTGTTAACCAATAACGAATGTTCAGTACACGATTTAAAATTTTACAATGAACAAAAATCCTTCTTGCTATACTGATTTTGGCTTTAAAAACATTTAGCTTACTCTAGATACTTTTGCGATATCGTAACATTAGTGTATTTCAAAAAAAATAAAAAAAATAATTATATTTTGCATTTTTAATGACTGTATTTCAGTATATTTCAACATTTTTAATTTCATCAATGCCGCTGTATAACCTTGAAATTAAAAATAAAAGAATAAAACGTGGATAGGAAGCACTTTTGACCCAGTATATTTATCTCTTTCTCAGCGAACTTTTATTTTGAATTAATAATAGTATAGATTAATATTTAGACTTACATCCTTTAAATTTCCAATCTGACAACACTGAAGATTATCAGAAACCTTTCACTTTAATGATTATCCCCACGAGACGTCAGCAGGGGCAGACAATATACACTATCAATTTCTAAAATATTTATCTGATACAGCCCTCAACATACTATCCAACATTTTCAATCGAGGAAACTGGCGATCGTTATGACGAGAAGCAAACGTGATACCGGTACCCAGGCTTGGAAATAACTATACCGATCTTTCCATTCTTAAAACTCATTTGTGTCGGAATCTAATTTTTCTACTGCATATTAGATAAAAATAAGGGACTAATGTTAAAAAATCATGGATTTCATACGAGTCGTGGTCAACATCAAGTTTGGAAAAGACCGGTATGTCTTATTCCGAGTATAGTCTATGCAGTACATTATTAAGATTGAAACTTGACTATTTTGCGATTGTACTATCTAAAACCAAACCCTGTACTATAACATAATTAAAAACAAAATTTCATTTAACTTTTCGGCATACGAAATCGTCCCCATCCAGGCGCTGCAAAGATTAATATTGCCATGCAGCAAATTCTCGAATCTGAATTTACCATCTTGTTTATTACTCACCCACTCCAAAAATTTAGTATTTGCCATTACTAAATGTCCTTTACAAATCCTCTAGCTATTCCCAGCGTGCTCAATGTGATCAGAATCCCTGACGTGACTTTGTGTTGTTTCAATAGACAGTTCGAAAATCTAGGCAAGATTAAAATGAAAAGAACATTTTAGACAGTTTCTAATAATACGAGTTATTCTTGACCCCATATGATAAGAATAGTTTTGTTACACCTACATCTATTAACCTAAATGTATATCTTAACATATTTACCTTTATATGTTATCCTATAGGCCTATGGCTTACGTCTATTTTGAATGGTCATTCTTCCAAAACTATTTTGGTAATTTTTAGTTTTACATTTTTAGAAGCTGACGTTTAATTGACACTATGTACAGGACCGACAAGAGCGGGGCGGTAGGCCGAACAACACTTTTTATTTTATAAAATAATTTTTTGTTTGAGCAAGAGCAAGGAGATGCCCAGGTATTTCTTACCCCAGGGCCTGTGATCGCTCTCTACGGCCCGGACTATGTGGCTAGGACTTTGTTGACGTGACCGTAAACAGCATATATATTAATTTACAATAATCTAACTATTTATTACTGATCGTTGTTGAAGATGAAAAGTAGGTCAACAAGTTCAACAAACATACTGGTTATATTGTTATGTTATGCATTTATACAGCATAGCTTACGGTACATTCCGATAACATTTTTTTGCTGTGTCCTCCCCATGTTCAACAAAGAGATTCTAGTATACCCATATTTTTTTGATGATTGTTCATGAGAAAATCCACAGTTCGTATATCTAATGGCAGGGCCATCTTTAAACCTATTAATAACCTATTGTTGAAGGCATTTGATCATTTGGAATAAAACGCGTTCTATGCTTGTTGTCATGGCACTACAGTCTGTGATTGATTTGGCAATTTGACCTCCGTCATATCACACTATATTCTCGTGATAAATAAATAAAGTACCAACGAAATTCACTTTCGGATTTTGAACCACTTCACTGTAGATAAGGCACCTTTGCGATTGAGAAAACAATGTAGATTTGGCTAACTTCATCCCCAAAAATCTGTCAAGTCGGGCCCAAAATATCCGGGACATGAGATAGTACTAATGACTGGCAGACGGTTTATAATAAAGTGAAAGTGATTGAGTCCCAAAAACATCATTCAGTCATTCTAGGCACAGGTGGAAGCCAAATATCCTCATATTCCTCATCCTCATCATGATCCTTATACCATACAAGAGGCGTCGTCTCATTCAATAATTACCGTAATATCTTTCAAGAATTACTGTCATCTCATTCTAAAATAACCGTCATCTCTTTCAAGAACTACCGTAATCTCTTTCAGCGGCAAAGTCTTTGTTATATAAATGCAGGGAATTTGCAAAACGAGGTGAATGGAGTTATGATGACACATCGTCTGCTTACACACAATTCAGAGTGTGTGTGTGTGTGTGTGTGTGTGTGTGTTTAGGATTTTTACCGTAGCTTTAACACTTTTTTTAAGTCATATCGCTACGATGTCTGCAGTGTATCAGTTTATAGTGATGTCTAGCACTGGGGCATCATGCCGCAGATTTGTAGCATGAAGTCCCACTCAGTCACGTTATCCTGACACCAGTCCCATCAGTCCTAACACTAACCTCTTAATGCTGGGCGCCTAGCGAGGCAGCTGTTAAGTACCATTTTTGTAAATCTTTGCTATGACTTGGCCGAACCCACGACCTCCCGCTTCCGAGGCGGACGCTCTAACCACTAGGACACCGGAGCGGTTACACACATTTCAGAGACACCCAGCACAATAGGGTACACACCATAGAATCGCAAAGGTTCAGTTGAATATAAGTAATGTAGCAGAAGGTACGTGACTTTGAAAAACAGTCGCACAACACAAAAAGTAAATTTTGTTAACAATCATGCAACGGCTTTGTACATAAAATGGCACGATAAGGATTCTTAGGATAGCATGGTACTTATTTCAGACACATTGTGAAATTATCCCAGGGTTTCGATCAAAGACAGAACGGATATTGAAAATATATAACTTTCCAAATATTTTATGCAGCACTTTAGCATTATCGACATATATGCACCCGATTTTTGATTTGTCAGGCGAGAAAGAAACCCTAGCATACACAAAACCCTTAAATATGCTGATAGGTTTTGCTGAATACAACAACTTTTGCGGCAGACATATGGTATTCCAAAACTTTAATACAGTAGATCATCACAAATGTCATTGTGTGACAACATGTATGCCGCTGCCGTCGCCACCCGATACGTAGGTTTCGCCATTTGCAGAAAAGAAAACACATTCGTAGAAAAGAAAACAAGTAATTAAATTCGCAACGCTTGATTAAAATGTATATCGCTATTCAGTCTGACAAATATAGCACTGGTTTAAGTTTCCTTACAACACGTGGAAGCATAACATTATAATGTTTTATCCTCAGTCTGCTGTTGTCCTGGAAAATAAAGCACATTGGACGTGAAGTTGGTAACTGCAAAATAATGTTTTCAGAATCAGCATATACCCATCTAATAAACCATACCAAAGTCCATTTGTTGTACCATAAGTAGGGATATATTGCATTTAAGGACCCTTTTGGAACGTTGATAGCTACTCTATGGTTTATTTTCGCTGCATGTTCATAGTGTTAACAAGGTTTCAAATCCTAATGTCCAAAAGATTTTAACATGCTGGGGACGTTTTGAATTATTCCATGCTCTAACTGATTTATACTTAATGTTATTCTGAATTTTCTTGAGAATATTTGTACTTCCAAGAATTTTGTAATTTTGTGACAATGAATTTTTGAATATTTTTTTCATGTATTTAAAGCAATTCTCTAATGGAACAACCAATGATATATGTTGTTTTGTACCCTGTGACTAAGTATTTCGTTGTGAGTAAATAAAGAACTGATCTGAAGTAAACACCAGATCTCACGAATTAATCATCAAGTACATATGCATAACACTGAGTTAATGGCCCCTTTCCACTGTGATCAAGCCAACTAAAACGTATATGGTCTCTCTTAAATATTAAATTAGCCAACGTGGTCTTTAGAAAGGCTATGAACTCTCTTCAGCCGATGTGATATCGTGTTTTCTCAGACCTTTTCCCTCATTTCACGCGATAAATCATGCTCTCTGGTGAAGGGCTATTAATGATTGTGTGGATACATCTCAGAATTCTCATTAATAATAATGCCATTCTTTTTGCTCTGTTCTTCGGGAAGATGGCTAGGGGTGGATAATGCAGTGCTTGACGTTATGCATTAACCCGGGATTCATACCAAAGTCAATATATACAATTTAAGTGTCTAGTAAGTTTATGATTCTGTAAATTCGTCAGTTTTTGTATTACCAATTTGTGTTTGTTTCGTTTGTATTTCAGTTCGTGGATTGGGGTCCTTGTTTCTCTATAAAGCATTTATTGCACGTTGGATATAAATTCGTGGATTGGGGTCCTTGTTTCTCCATGGAAACATTTATTGCTCGTTGGGTTAAATTCGTGGATTGGGGTCCTTGTTTCTCCAAAGCGATTTCATTGCTAGTTGTGTTTAAATTCGTGGAATGAGGTCCTTTTTCATAGTTCTTTCATTGCTCGTTGGGTTTAAATTCATGGTTAGTAACATCCATAAAATTCACAAAAGGATAGAGAATTCACGGTACTTTCGAAGTAACGGAGTAATGACTTCACCGAGGACGAAGGTCAGGACACTCATGAAGGTTCTGACACATAGATGCGGGTTTTCATCCATGTCTACTAGTCTTTCTTTCCGGACAGGTCTAATTTATGACAATTCCTCATTTGTTTTTGCTTTTTTCTTTTCTTTTTTTTGGGGGGGGTTTGGTACATACAAAGAGACATCATGTGTCTCAGTGAAGAGGTTCGCACCGTACTTGAGTCCCTTTCCCTTTGCTATTTTCATTTATCATTCATTCATTGCCCAAGAGAGAGGGTATACGTCGCATACAGAGTGGTATATTGTGTTGCTCTTTACAGTTCTACATTACTTAAACATAGTCACAGCAGTTAATAGTCACAAGTACAGTCTCAATAGTTAACAATCACTACAGGTAAGAGTCTCCAGAGTTGATAGTCTCGACAGTAAATTGTCACAACAGTTGATAGTCTCGACAGGTAAAAGTTCAAAGAATAAACAGCTAACAATCACAACCGTTAATAGTCTCAACAGTTATTGTCACAACAGTAAATTTTCACAACCGTTAATAATCTCGACAGGTAAGAGACATAACAGTTATTAGTCAAAGCAGTTAATAGTTACAAGTTAAAAGTCTCAACAGTTAATAATCACAAACGTTAATAGTCTCAACAGTTAATAATCACAACCGTTAATAGTCTCAACAGTTAATAATCACAACCGTTAATAGTCTCAACAGTTAATAACCACAACCGTTAATAGTCTTAACAGTTAATAATCACAACCGTTAAAAGTCTCAACAGTTAACAATCACAACCGTTAATAGTCTCAACAGTTAATAATCACAACCGTTAAAAGGCTCAATATTAAATAGTCACAACAGTTAAAAGTTTCGATAGTTAATACTTGTAATAGTTATATATAATAGCAGGTAATACGGCAGTTAATAGTCACAGCAGTTAATAGTTTCGACAGTTAATTATCACAACAGTTAATATACTCGACTGTAAAATGGATATATGTTTAAATGAGTTATATTGCTTATCTTATATAAAACTTGTCATGCGTCAGAATAATTATAAAAAACACCTCACCCACCCCACCCCAACCACCCACCCGACCCAGTAATGGCTCCATAATAAATACAGAAAAATATAGATAATAATGTATATGTTCGTCCTAGCAATTGCGCTATCAAAGGATTACACTGGCAATCAATGTAATAGGGCAAATGGCCCCTATCGCTTTGCTTGTAAGCGCCATGGAGCCGAGCAAGGCTTTTTTGGGTGTCTGTGATCTAGGCTTCTGAATTTAGCAATCAAGATAATACGTTTGTACGAAAAGAGGTTATAATGAATAATGAAGGCGGTAATATGAGTAGGGAAAGTACATTATGCACATCAGAGTTTGTTCCTAGTGGTTGGTGCCCGCCATTCTCTCATAACTCAGAAATGTGCCCGTTAGCATAAAAAAAGATGGGGACAAGTGTCATAAGTTTTAAACTGATCGGAATTTACTGAGTGACCTTTTTCTAGTAAAAACAAATAAGACAAGAACAAATATTGAGGAATTTCATTGATTTAAGGTCAACGAAGCTATCAAGATAAAATATGCATACGTGTGAAAATATATTTATATATGTTTATGTCTTTACTAAAATAATAACATGAAATATGAAATTTGCTATTTGTGCTGTCTTCTACGAATGATATACATGTCCGATTAGAGTGAGAACACGCTCGAGGTTAATCTCGCACGAGATTAATCTTGTTTCTTCGGATAGGGAAATACGTTAATGATAAATCTATAGGATGATGGATAGGTAGGCAACAAAATTGTTTTTTTTTTATTATCAAAGATTAAAATAATATACAAGGGGCTCTTGAACATTCATAGATTAGGTCAGAATTGTAAACATTTTCTCCTTTGAATTCACTGCAGTGCCTAAACGTAGCTGAAATCACCTACGTATAACTCATGATTTAAAAACGTAAAAGGTTTTAATCATGTTGTTTTGTCCGCATCACAAAACGAACAGATTATTTAACAACGTTTGAAAAACATTTTGACCTAATGTTCCTCCTCTATCACCCGCCTGCTTTCATCAAAACTGATATGGAAAGCAATAAAATTACAACTGTCAGAGATAATTCTCCTTGGCTCTTTGATCACGTAAAATACAAAGAACAATGTGTTAGAACATGACGGATTCTTGTTATCTGTAGACTGATTATCATCACTCTCTGGCAAGTTTTTTTTATTATATCCAAGTCAGGATGACGTATGCACAATATCCAGAACGGTACAATATATCGGGTAATATATAGACTTACAATTTATATCTAGAACTGTGTCCATACCTAACGGATGCTTCTGCCAGCGTGATGCAGCTGAAGCACAAAGCTCTTTGTTAAAAGGGGCAATAACTATACCAAATAATTATCGACAAAATGCCTAATATAAACAATTTATTAGAAAACCAACATTGCAGCAAAAGATAACCAACATTGTAACAAAAACAATCTTGTAGAAATTTGTATTTCTTCTCATTATCATTAATTTACATTATCATTTAATGGCAAGCTGTTACAGAAGCAGAACATTTTAATTAAATGACATAAACCATTGGCTTTTCGTCCTTAAACCAGACAGCTGCAGTCGTCTCGCGACTTGACTTTTGATCTCTGTCATGCTGTTGTATATCCATTTTGCGCGAAGCTTTCGTGATTGATGGACAATTATCTTAAAATTTAATACAGCTCCGTCATCCAGGTAGGTGCATGGAAACTTCTTGGGTGGTAAATGTTTTAATTCCTCATCAAAAGAATTTCCAACATATCGTTACTGATTTCTGACCTACAAAAGTGTACCGTTGGATTTGGGAAGCATATTAGATAGCAAAACCGTTTAGTTGTTCTACATCGATAACTTTTCATTTCATGCAGACTCATTACATTCAGTACATAATCATATGTTTCACTAAATGTAGGTATATGTGTTTTTGATAAAATTTACCTCGTTCCTCGCATAAATATAAGCTCAACGACTTATGTCAACTAGCTACATAAAAATATGGTTACATCAGATTGTTTAAACCTATCTTAAGTCATGAAAGCTACCAAGATAAGATTAGTTATACTGTTTATTATATACATGCACTTTTTACTCTTTAATTTGTTTTGTCAGGTATATCCAACACATTGTGCAAACGAACCGAATGCGATTGTAAGGTTAAAGTATTGCAATGACGAAAAAAACAACTTTATTTTGATGGTAATCAGTCATATACATTGTCTGTCGCAGACATGTATCATGATGTCCCATCCAATCACATTGTCCTGACACCAGGCCGACCAGTCCTAACAATAACCTTTTAACGCTGAGCGCCTAGCGAGGCAGCTGTTAGTACCATTTATGTAAGTCTTTAGAATGACTCGATCGGGGTTCGAACCCACGACCTCCCGCTTCCGAGGCGGACGCTCTAACCACTAGACCACTGGAGCGGTCTCATTAGATGGAAAAACGACCCAAGCATGCTGTCCTCACAACAGCATGTATGTGGGGAAAGCTGCCTTAAAATGTACTTTAACCTATACTTTCCAGAGCAGCATTACCTATATTTATTAATCATTTCTTGAATTTGCATGCGTGGCATTATTCCTAGCATACTTCGATATGTCTAGCTCTTGATTTCCAACGAAACACGGGGGCCTCGAGAGGCCGAGTGGTCTAAAGCGCGCACCGTTACGGATCACTGCCATCTCACCTCTGCGTGGGTTCGAGTCTCGGGTTCGGACTATGTTGGTATGTGAGAAAGCTTGCCAGTAGCTTGTCGTAGGTCGGTGGTTCTTTCTGGGGTTTTCCCTGGTTCTTCCTCCACCATTAATAATGGCCGCCATGTATAGCCTATCATGTGCTGAAAAATGGCGAAACACAAAAATCTGTCGTGTGAACATAAATCTCTCCCTATATATAGCACCCCCTCACCCTAAGAGTACACACATACAATAGAGCACCCCTCACCCTAAGAGTAAACACATACAGTTTCAGTCTGTGAAGTTGGATTAGTCGCAATAGATCGCCCTTCATTTTACAGAATCATTCGAAAGTTCACTTCCAACAAGGCTTTTGACTACTCCACTTGAGATAAAAGTTAAGATACCTGCTATGTCTGTCAAGAGATAGGATATTGGGCACAAAAATGCCCACATCGTTAAAGAAAAGGAACCTCTAAAACGGTAGAAGAAAGAGATAAAAGTAAATATACTGTTATGAATGTCACGTAAACGGACAGTGGTAATCAGTGTGTCCCAAGAGAAAAGATAAGAGAATAAGCGTTCATCAGCAGCAGAAGAAGGACGCATAAAATCGACGAAATTCAAAATAGAAATACAGCAAATAAAAGAGCACAAAATGGACAATGGCGGTTTGTTGTGAAAAGTTATTGTGATTCTATTCAAGAGAGTATCAAAAATATTTTTTTAATAAAAGTAAGTGTATCTGTGACTTGATTTGTTAAAATTTTAGTATGAATAAGTTAACACATGAAGTTTATAATGAAGGGATTTTAATATTGCTTGATTTATTATGGATTTGACATCATCAGCTGTAAAATTCTTGATCCTTTTCCAAGTCCAAGTCCTACTCCTGTTGCTGATGATGATGTGATAGTGAAAGTAGTGACTGCTGCTGCTGGCTTTGCAGTATCTGTCGTCGACAGAAGATTTAAAAATCATGGATTGTGAACCTCTTTCTCTTCGGTTTGGCAAAAGAAGTCTGATACATTTCTCGTAGGTACCTTAACTTCACTAGAATGTTTTGTAAAAAAACAAACAGTTTGTTTATCTTTTTGTTTTTGTTTCTCCTCCTCTATCTCACTGTTCAGAGTTTACCTCTTCTTGATTTTTTTTCTTCTCTTCTTCACTTTTTCTCTTGTTTTTGAAAAATGCTTCTTGTTTCGGACTTTGCAAAAACTCTCTTCGGTTTGGCAAAATAAGTCTGATACATTTCTCTCAGGTATTTTAACTTCACCAGAATGTCGAACGTTGCAAAAACATATGCACACTTCCTTCTGTTTCTTTTTGAAATCATCATTATTTTAACAGATTTTTCACTTACGAAACAGTCTGTTCAGTAAAGTTTTTCTGAAGGATGAAGCGTAACACACGTGCTGTATTTGATTTGTCAACTACAAATGTTAATAATCAAACTTCAAGGTTTATGATTTCCTGTTTATTTAATTTAGTTCTGTGAACAAAGATATTGAGATCCTATACTCTCTGTAGTCCTTGATCTGGTTACCATACAGTTAGTTATTTTCAGAAGTCGATTGCGATCTGTTGGTTTTACACATTTTTACAGCCATAACGTCCTGTTGTACATTTCGTTCAAGGGAATGGATTACATCGTTCATCGCATGTAAGGGTGTGTCCTCCGAAAAAAGATCAGCGTCAGTGGCTTTCGTGTGAAGTGGTAAATCGCTAATGAGAAGTTGAAAGTGCAAAGGGGCGATAATAGAGCCTTGACGGACTCCATAGTGGACGGCTTGTAAAGAAAATATTGCATTGGGTCCAGAAATGAACTGATACAGTCCGGATAGGTGAGAATCAAACTAATAAAAAACAATTAGGTTTTAAATGACTTGAGTTTCTTCGTCAATATTTCATTGATTAAATCAATCAATACTTAAATATCTAAATAAATTGCTTCCATTTTTTCAGCTATTTTCAGCTGTTAGTCATGTATCAACCGATTTTGTGACACCAGATTGTCATAAATGCCTTCTTCTGAAGCCTGACCATGAAGTATGTAGAAGCTATATTACTTGGCGAAATAAAGGGTTTTTCAAAACGTTTAGATAACGCTCACTGAAAACAAAATACATTAAGCAAAATTTAAAAAATGTAGACTATTTCTTGAGACTTCAACATAATGCTTGCGATTTATCTCTATGACATACTTTAGAAAACCAGAAAAATACGTACATCTCCATGATCGATTCAGAATTATCCTTTATGATCCATCTTCTACTCGTCAACGGTACTGGAATAGAGTAGTACTAAAAGTAGCACCGTATGTGCTTAATATGTTTCTATTAATTTTTAGACTACCCTGTAATCTTTTAACCAAAATTTGAGTCAGAAATTTGTAGTTGACAATATTGATGAAAATATGTACGTTTTTAAAACTCTTTTTGCTAACGCAGACATTATTATACATATTGCGATAGGAACATTTATGTTTTGTTTCTCCCAGGGTTTGGGAATATGGTGCAACTATAAAAAGCCATTGAATGAAATACAACTCAAAATCTTGCGAGACAAGTCGAAGCTATCATATAATTATTTTTCTAGGTGCAGATGGTCCTGGTTAAAGATATTTCTGGAGTCGTTTTCCAAAATTAATGAACGGGTTGGAAAATTATGACACCTTTGACGAGAAGCAGCAGCACTGAAAAGCAAAATCCAGCTGTGAAAGGCTGCAGCACACTTACATTTTCATTTTTGTACCCAGGTGGTAACCTTTATATCTTATTTAAAATACATCAATTTCTGTTCAGAATATTGTGCGTTACATTATCGCGAAAAATATATGTCTGCTTTCTTCTCTCCCACATGCTAAATCGTACAAGACATTATGCGCGTTAAAAGTGATGAAACTAATGGAAAATCGTATTTGTCCCACACACAATGAGTCATACTGGGATGAAAGAAATGCCCCCAGCAGCACTCAATAAGCAGATGCTGGATCTATATCAAATATGGGAACATTATTATGCGGGTATCAATATTTCATTTCAGTATCGCATTTTGCAATCAAACGTCTATTTCTGGCACTTTATTTTCCTTTACTCTAGTAAAATATTTAATTTGCATAGTCCATGTGCCGTTTGTTTAAAAAGAAAAGCCAATTTTTGGGAAGACTATCATGTGGTGTCCTCGACTAGTTGATGCCATATCCATTTTGTTCAGAATGGCAAAAGTTCTATTTTTACAGGTTAATATGGAATATGGGAGGCTATAAAGTATATATAAATCAACCATAAAAGGTCAACATTCTTTAGGGTCATTGTACGACGTGTTTAGAAGTAAGAAAATGTATTCCTTATAATACAACTTTATATCATTTCAATTTATTACAGCAATTAAATTGCAAGACGGCAATAAATATTGTACGGCAGTCTAACAGCGTTGCTAATCTATCCTTTAGACCTTACCGTTCCAAAATGATGTCGTCCTGAATGTTTTCCTGACAAAAGCAATCAGCGGAAAAGCAATACACAATCATTACAGAATGGAAATTTATTATCTGCTACTTTTTGCTTGCTTCAAGATCTGTCAGTATGATTCTCGTAAAACGCTTGCAACACAACAAAAAACTGCATGCCTTAAACGACGTGTCTCTTGTTATCACAAGAATGATTTATAATTTTGGTTGTACGGAAGAAGCAATTGGTGGATGCGGACTGAAGGGCTCACAAGTAATGAGAAGAACAAGAACTAATGATGTTCTGTATTATCCCGTCTTCGGTCCAAGGGGTAAAATTTCGAACATAAGTACATGGTCTCTATTTTACTTGTAGAGAAAATAATTATTGCCATTTTTCGAGAACATCATGTTCATACCAGGCACGATGACTATTACAGTGTTGGAAGTTCAGTTGTTGACCGCTCCGGTGGCCTAGTGGTTAGAGCGTCCGCTTCGGGTGCGAGAATTCGCGGATTCGAATCCCGGCTGAGTCATACCAAAGACTTATAAAAATCGTACTAACAGCTGCCTCGCTAGACACTCAGCATTAAGAGGTTAGTATTAGGACTGGTCGGCCTGGTGTCAAGATAATGGGTATGGGTGGGACATAGGCATCACTATAAACTACCACAATGCAGACATCGAAGCGATGTGACTGACAAATTGCTAGGGCTACGTTGACAATCTAAGTCACACACACACACACACACGCACACACACACGCACACACACACAAGTTCAGTTGGTTTTATAAACCACTTTGTCGTTAAGTATCTAATTAAATTAGTTTTGAGTCTTACGTTCTCTATTATTGTAATTCATGAAATCTTTCAGATTCAAATCGGTGACAATGATAAATGTCGACCCTCAACCAGCGAAGATTCTTCTTAAAAAGAGTAATTGGGTAATGTAGAATTGAATCAATAAATGAGCATTCTGACAAATATGTTTATTAATTAATAAAGTCAAATTAGCAAGTAAAATTCCAGAATTCCAATATTTAACAGCTATCATCAACATCCCATATATATATATATATATATATATATATATATATATATATATATATATATATATATATATATATATATATATATATATATATATATATATATATATATATATATATATATATATATATTTATATATATATATATGTATGTATGTGTGTGTGTGTGTGTGTGTGTGTGTGTGTGTGTGTGTGTGTGTGTGTGACGTTTGCTCAACCCTAGTTCGTAAGTCGTCTATAAACTAGGGTATTATTATTACAAGCCATGTTTGATATCTGAACATGCCGCAGGCTAGAGCTAATCTCTTACACACGGTTACCGTGACCAGAGAGACGATTCTATGCTTGGATGCTTGGATCGACACAGGCTTTAGATCGAGCGACTTCCCACCAATGTGTTAAAAGGATCAGAGGAACCCGCGATGACCGGGGCATGTACTAAATCCGTCCCCACATCGACATACAGCGAGAAGGCCATTGTCCGCTAAGTTTGATTGGATCAGATGAAATAGACATCTACTCGGAATTGAGGCGGATGGTGTGGCACCAGTTTCGTTCCGAGTTATAACTTCTAATTAGCAAGCGAAAATTTAGTTCTCCTGGGATGATTGCTGAGCAAATAGGAATACTCCGAGAAACTTGGTGGGAAAACTTAGAGAGGAGATTTTAAGGAAAGACAAAGCTTCGTAAAGGTCAGAAACTTTTTGGGGGGGACAGAACGTCCGGTTCAGATAAGTCTTGAGTCTCTTATAGGGAAAACGGAAGTAACACTAGCTGAGCAGAGAGTCAAGTCTAGTCGGTATAGAGAGTCGGGAATGAGACACAAAAGGAGTCGAGGAGAAGAAAGTGGAGAAGGAGGAGTATTGATGAGTCTAGGAGGAGAAGGAATCTGGAGGCAGTCGGGAGGAGGAGAAGGAAGTGGATGAATAGGAGATAAGAATACACAGAGGAGTAAAATACAAGGACAGCTCGAAAGCTATCTCACACTACAAATCAAATGATGTTCACAGTGTCGAACGGAAGGAGAGTACTTGGCAAATTTTCATCATTTGATTATTGAATTCTCATTAAATTGTTATTAGATGAATTTCACTTTTTTGTATATTCAGTCATTTAACCGTCTATTAAATGATTGTATATTCAATCATTTAACCGTCGACATTGCTGACTGGGGGCTCGGAGCTTTACATCTATCTTGCACTAATTTAACTTCCAACGAAAATCGAGCCTGGGTGGGACTTCTGTAATAATTTAAATAAATACTGTAAGCACCCCACTCTAAATCTAATACAGTTACGGCATAACAAACCCCGCCACGCCATTATATATATATATATATATATATATATATATATATATATATATATATATATATATATATATATATATATATATATATATATATATATATATATATATAAGTCATAAGTTTACCCCGACTTTCCAAAGACTTCCATAAAATTTTACTCTAATTACTGCAAGAAAACAAATAAAACAACCTGCCAAATATATATCAACCCCATATAATAATAATAATAATAATAATAATAATAATAATAATGAGGATTTTGTATAGCGCCTAATCTTTAGAAGCTCTAAGCGCTTTACAACATTAGACAACACCTATAAGATAAAAAACATATAATGATATGATTATAAAAACAAACACCATGAAATTAGAAAACATTAAAAAAAAAACATGCTGAGAATATTTAAGGTAGGAAACATTATTAGGTATTTAAGTTTGTTCTTGCAGTCGAAATAAGTGAGTTTTGAGAGCCCTCTTGAACGTGATCACTGTGTCCTTGTGTCTAAGTTCAGTGGGCAATTCATTGGCTGGGCCCTGGTATGCAAAAGAACGCTGTCCATATGACTTTGTTTTCATAGTGGGAATAATGAGTATACGATTGTCAGAAGAGGAGCGTAAGTATCTTGCTGGTGTGTACACATGGGTAAGGTCGGATAGGTATGTTGGACTAGAGTCCGACAGTGAAACGTAGCGCAGAGAACGAATTTTGTGTTTGATTCTGGATGGAATTGATAGCCAGTGTAGGGTACAAAGTAGCGGGGATGTGTGCTCTGATCGTGTTACTCTAAGTATGATCCGAGCAGCTGTGTTTTGAACTTTTTGAAGTTTCTGGAGCAGATATTGAGATGAACCAGACATAATTGAGTTACAATAGTCCAGTCTTGAAAGTACTAATGAACACACAAGTGTTTTGGTGGAATCAACTAAAAGATATTTGTGAATGGAGCTGATGCGTCTCAGCTCAAGATATGCAGCCTTGCATGTGTTCATGACATGTTGGTGCAATGTGAGAATACTGTTCAGAGTAACACCTAGGTTTTGTACTGATTGTGTGAATTTAATGTTGGTGTTTATTGTCTGAGGTAAAGGATATGAGAAAGTCTTTGTGTTGTGATCAGAATGGCCTCAGTTTTATCATCATTCATCTGCAGCTTGTTACATGTCATCCATGATTGAAATATGGTGTAAGCGTTTTCATGTTGAATTAATGTAATCTCTGAGACATTGTCATCAGCAAAATAAAATTGCATATTCTTATGTCTGTTCACTGAAATGCATTCTCATCTTTCCTTTTCAGCTCAAACCGATGGAAAAAATGCAATGGTCAATTACAAGATCAATGGTGAAAATCTCCAGTGTAATTCTACTTTTCGGTAAATAATTTCATTCAAGCTTCACCAATCTTATTTATGATATAATCAGTGGAATTAAATACTTCAACAATCAAAGCACGAGATGTATAAATTTTTCATTAAACTGAAAAGAGGCTTGCCGAGTTTGCTTCTAATGAAAAAACGTATACAGGAAGTGGTATATCAAAAATATAGCGTACATACTATGCATATATTTTATTTATATCACATACAAATGCACATAATGTGAATAGGCTCTTTTCATGCATGTACATTATATCCGCTACAACTTGTATTTCTTTCTGTATCTTTTGCGGATATTCACACTCCTTGCAAATTGATAAGTTGCTTCTTGTTCCTTTGTCTGAGCTTCTATTTTCATTCATATTAATGAAATAAATGCAAGACACACTTATAATTTAAACATAAAAGATGGCTTAAATCAAGAAAGTAGAGCATTGCGGCAACATTTATAAACAAAACTGATTCGAGCTCCACACTGCTGTCTCTGAACTTGATATGAATAAACCCTGATAAAAATGTCGCAGTTCTACAAATATAAAGCACTTAATTAATGTTCTCAGGTTTTATGTCTCTCATTAAGGTGGTTTTAGTTACAGATTTGGCTCGAAGAACGTTCCTTGTACTGGAAATGTTTACGATCTTGTGGTTCTTTGACGAATGTATTTTGTTTCCTTTTTGTCCTGTTCTTAATAACTCTCAAGAAAATATGGAAAAAATGCTTTTATTGCAAATGACTTTAAAAAATGCAGAATTTTTAATTTTGTGAGCAATTTTTAGTAGCAAAAATTAAATATCTGGTCTTTTCTGAGACTGGATTTTCATGCATGCGAGATGAACCATTCCACTCATTTGTACTTAACAATAGGCTCTTCTCAGCATGGCCGTCAGAGTAATATGTAACAGCAAATCTCGAGATAAGGTTGATTTTCTGGAGCTTTCGTGTTTAACGCCATTTTTTAGCACATGGTGGGCCTCATATGGTGGTATGTATGATTGACACTACTTTTTCGGACATTCGCAAAGGCCTCATATAGTGGTATGTATGATTGACAGTACTTTTTCAGACATTCGCAAAGGCCTCAGTTGGTGATATGTGTGAGTGACACTACTTCCAAAGTCTCATCCAGGTTACGTTTTACATTTAAGATCAAATAAGGTCAAGTCAATATAAGTCCATTTTATTCAGACGAGACCAAATTGTTTGATTTTCTTTGAGATCATACAAGTTTTGAATCGAAATCTATAATTTTTTTTTATTTTATTTTTCTTTGTTGTCTTTGAATGAAATTGTGTCCTAAACATAAAACTAAAGAAGTTTAAATCCTGTTCAGTTGTAATTCCAACTAAAGAAAGATTTTTCTAGATTTAAAATAGTTTGTACTTAAATCTATCTCACCATCAAAGCAGCGGAAACAGTCATTGACGGTCGTCGAACAGTTTGAGGTTTCTTTCCTTATTTATATTTTTGGGTGGTGGTGGTTTTTTTAGAGACGGTAAGCGTGCTTTTCGTCGAGGGAATTCAATATCGATAAACTGTGCTATCACAGAGAAGAAAAACATATTGTGGATGAACAGAACTGTGGAATTCCATACCAGATGTTTAAAATGTTAAGTCAAGCCGAGCTGTTTTTGAGTTGGCAGTCTTGCTGTATCAGACTCTCTCTCTCTCTCTCTCTCTCTCTCTCTGCGGTCCTTTTTTGAGTCGATTGCAAAAAATGCATTTGGGAAAAAGCTTACGTCTGACGGAATATGGTCAATTTTTCCCACAGGGGCTCCTTACCAAATAAAGGTTATCTACCAGTGAATCGAAAACTGGGTCCAAATCTGTATTAATGGCACTCCACCCTATGCTAAGCTTGATTTAAATGTTAACCTATTGGAAGAGTTCATAAATTCACCTGTGTTTAGAATAGAACGTGGACATATGTCGGTCTCTGAACTGAGAGAACGTTATCCAATCACAGCATATTTTCTCTCTCTCTCTCTCTCTCTCTCTCTCTCTCAGTTTATACTTCGGTGACCTTAAAAAATGATTGAGGTATACCCTTAATAAAGCAGCAAGAACCTTTGTCGATGTTCGCGTTGTTATAAACATAATGACACAATATTTAGGTTACTGTGGAATCATTTGTTTTATCCATATTCTTGTGTCTCCGAGTGTCAAATGCTGTTTCTTCGTGATGTCAATGAGTACACATTTAAATATTCCACTCACTGTGCAGGATTGGATGATATTACGAAACCCGTAATTTCACATACAGTTTCTATTAATTCTTTGCCGTATTTATTATAGGAATTAATTTCGAACACTGTCTTTCCACTGAAGACATATCCTGACCATTATTACTGAGTGCATCGGGGACAGACACAACCTGGTCTCACTCGTTTAGCCAAATATTCTTCGAGATTATGGGCATCTCGGCATAACTTTTTGAATTTGTGATATGGAATTTGTGGGTTCTGTAACAAGGAAAGTGGTAATTTAGCAGAACGAATATATAATTCAGCTCAAGATATGCAGCCTTTCATATGTTCATGACATTTGGTGCAATATGAGAATACTGTCCAGAGTAACACCTAGGTTTCGTATTGATTGTGTGGATTTAATGTTGGTGCTGCTGATATTTATTGTTTGAGGTAAATGATGGGAATGAGAAAGTCTTTGTATTGTGATCAGAATGGCCTCAGTTTTATCATCATTCATCTGCAGCTCGTTACATGTCATCCATGATTTCACATCAGAAATGCACATTTCTACCTTGGATGGTAACATCAACTTCAGTTGGGTGGCTAGATTTGTATATTTGGGTGTCATCAGTGTACAACTGGTGAGACACTGGATGATGATATATGACATTTGAGAGCCACTGAGTGTATAGAATGAAGAGAACAGGCCCAAGAACAGACCCCTGTGAAACACCACAACATATGTATGGTTTCTCTTCGTCAGATTTCCGTACCGCCAGCCGTTCACGCCATAGAAACTATACGAGTATCCCCTAACACTGGGAACTATTTTAACTACGCTACATTAGGCCAGTCAATGTATGCTTTCCATGCACATTTCGCCAATATAACTGCACCATATTAGCCACCATGGCGACATAAACGGTATCTGCCGAGTCCCTTCTTCTTTATTCCTTTGTGTAATTTACCGGTTTCCTAACGTAAATACTGACACTGTAGTCACACCACCAATGTACACCACTAGATTTTAATATGGACTATCCTACATTCGGTTTTGGCCTGAATACACTGCGAATGAACCATGGCATCATGGATACTCACTAACACTTCATTCCGTTACGTTTGCTCCTCGTAATTGGCTAATTATTTCGAGCTAAGGATATTTCTATTGCGCCGAATTCCAATAATCACACAAGTAATCACACAAATCTAAGAATTCCTTAAAACGGGGCGCTATAGCCAAATACGCATACTCCAACTTAATTGCAATATATATATATATATATATATATATATATATATATATATATATATATATATATATATATATATATATATATATATATATATATATATATTTGTGTGTGTGTATTTGTATATGCCTATTAAGTGCACTGCTGAGCTAATTTCAATATTCCAGTTTGGGACATGCCCCAAATCACACCTTATGCACGTATTTTGCACGTTCCCATTAAAACAATGATTAATCACAAATCTTTGCAAACCGCGTTTTTTATGGATTTGTAATATTAGTCGTGAACTTCAGTTTTGCAATATTTTCACAGATGTATCTATTTCACATCGCAATTACATGAACGGAAATAAATTTGCAATTTTCTATGATAGTATAAAACAAAAATATTTGAACTAACTTTTTATGAATCTTTCTAAACTAAACCCTTCCTCTAATTGAAAAATGAAATATTCACATGCTTTAATTGGTTTGTGTTCCTAAGATGTCTTGCGTCCCATTATAGTGTACCTCTATATAAAGTCTTATGTTACATGTTTAGGCTCTAATGAATAGTAACAAAATAAAGATTGAAAACAACAAGCTTTGAAAAATTTGACAAATAATATATTTCCCTGGAAAAACTCTGTAAAAATGGAGAAGAAAAAATAAGAACTTACGGTTTTAAGAATCAAATCCAAAAATAATAAAAGAATTTAATTTTAGAAGTCCTAATAATGAAATGTTCTAATGAATTCAAGTTTGAGTCCCGACGCAGAATCCAAGATGGAAGGCAATGGCATATGCTGTATCGTTTGTGGTGTTGGAATGTCTAGAGTTCTTTTGTTATTCACAAACAATAATCCGTTGTTTGAATTAATGAAATATCTTTGTCCAAGAATCCAGTATGAACACTCATATATTTCCAGGAAAAATAATTATCCTTTATAATCCAAATAAACATTAAAATGTAATTCACAAAAATGGCACAACAAGATAAACACTTTTACGCCCCAGTGTTTAGAAGCCCGTATGAGAAACATCTATATAAACAATGAGTATACAGCATCTCGAAACGCAAAACAAACTACCGGATGATGGTCAACTTTCCAGAACCTTCGAGATGTATTTACGTATAAAAGCACGTAGTCCCAGTATGACCTTGACAAAAACCAATCATTTTATTCTAAGAATAAGATAATGATAAAAAGTTGTTTACTTCTCTCACTTGATTTCTAAATCAAGGTCGGGAACTAGGTGTTTTAGGTGTTTTCAACTGAAGAGTCAAGGTCAAACTATTTTCTGAAAAATATCGAGTTCCTAGTAAACAAAATGACAACATTTTTACATGTAATTAAAAATAACTTTTTTAAAAAATCTTTCAAACAATTAAATTAAATCAAATAGAAATTAAATCAAATATACGTAACAAAGGTCAACAAGAACAAGAATCTTATGACGAACGACACTTCTTGAGAGAGTATTGACTTATATATGCTTATAAATCTTGAAATAAAAACATTTTACCTCTTCGTAATCCTGCAAGGAATGCGTTGTCCTTTCCGTTCACTTCAGTGTAGTAGGTTTTTGTAAGGATATGAAGAAACAATTATATCATGACTTATGGTAACATGAACACAAGCAAATTTATTTTATTAACAAAGTATTACTAGAGATAAAATTGTTTGAGAAAATCTTCTCATTGGTATTTGGATGTTTTTCTTGATTACTATTGAACTTACTACAGTTGACATTTATTGCTCCACTTCAAACAAATGCTTGTTTTTCTTGGTGCAAGGATCTTCTGTTGACACGCATAATCAAGCGTCGCATGGAATGATAGGAAATCTTGTATCTTGACAAGTGAAAATATAAGTATATATATCAACACAATATGAACACAGTGTTTTACAAAGAAATTTTCTGTATTTCACACTATGTATATAATACATAGATATCTTAAGTGGGTAATCATTTAATATTGACTTCATGAAAAGAGTCGAGTAAATCAAGCATGAATTTTTTTAAAGAGTTTTATAAATTCAGCCCCCCTTTTAAATTCTATTGGCACGTGTTTTCATATCGAAATGAAAAAGAGTCTAGATAGAAAGAAGAATAAATGAGTTTCGGCATCTCGTTTAATTACGTTCAGACGCTGCATTTTTAAATTATTGCGCATAAAACTATAGTCCCAGGTTTAACTTGAACCAAGATTGCACATTTGGATGGTTAACAATATTTAGAAGTAGATTTTTATATAAAAGAATAAACAAATTTCAATTCAAAGAGCAATAATAAACTGCAAACACGGCACCAATTCTGTGCCAAATAGAAGAGATCAACGTAGGCTTGAGTAGATATACAGAAATATGTCATGAGTGAAGTACAAAATATTGTATTGTCACGAGTGAAATGTTTCCTTATACCCACTAAAATAACCATATATATTTTTCGTTTTTCCGAAATTTACAATAGATGTAGGACAGTAAGGTTTTACAAATTTAGCTTGTACATATAACGCTTCGGATTCTGTATTTTATCAAATTGATTTTTTAATGGAAGTAGGAAGAAATTTAAATTTTTGTTCACACATTTCTTGGCCTGATCAATACGGTGTACATTTTTGAGGTGGGGGAAATGTAGAAACATCACAGAGCAGTGGTAGACACACTTTAGAGCGTAACATTTTTAAACAACAATTTAAATGATTTTGAGCTTACTTTTTATTATTTGGTTTCTGTATTTTGTTTATTTCTGCATTCATTCGCGAGTTGTGTGGCCTGGTAAAATTTAGTTCGGTAGCAGACATTGGCCCATATTTCGACTGTTACTTAGTTTTGGCTTGAGATAACGATGCATCTGTCCCTGATTTCAATGCCATTTTCATACATGATTATGACTATGGTGAGAGAAAAAAGGTAAATAAACAATTATAGTACTGTATTTAATCAAGGATTTTCATTTTGTTTTTAAATGTATACAGTTTGTCGCAGACTGTAACAAGTATACTAATGTGTGGGTATCACAGAATATCGAATATAAACATATATACATTTAGGACAGGGACATTTGGAGTCTTAGCCAAGACAAGATCGATTAGCCTTCTATGGTTACGAAACAGATTTTAGTCAATAAAAGTCTATGTGTATAGGGAGAGAATATTATACAAAGACTCCATCATCTGTGCGAAAATAGATTTGCATCATGCCTAGGTAAGTAACTAGATAATTTGCTTGACAGCTGACTAGTTAAGTAGTTATATACTTTCGCGCACCTGTAGGTATGCACGAAACATCAATGTCATCATTAATCAGGTTTCTTTACACATGCTCCAACGTTTCAAAAATGCACTTTCGCATACCTAGCATGCACTCCGACTAATAAAACGATGATAGATGCGTACCAGCTCTTGTTTAAGGATCACCTGTTGCTTGTTTTAGCTTTTAATTCCTAAGCAGCGGTTGACGTTTTGAAAATAGCAACAGATTTACATACAAGTATGCTGCATTTTCTACCTATAAACATATTAACACATGTCAGTCTTTTCTTTCAAAACTGACTTTCTTTTTAGTAATGAATCGTGAATTATTTAACAAATGTTGAGAAAATGCAGAGACCTATTTTTCTCAGGTTCCAACTGAAAATGGTTTGGACTTTTTTTAAATTGCGGTTTAAAAGTTTGTCTTTATATTTTTTAGGAATTTTACCCATGTTTTAATAGCCCTGGATGTTTTTCAGCATTCATTTCATGGGATAACAAAACTGACTCGGTGCCGTTAAGTCATATGCTTTCACAGTGGCGTACTAAGGGGAAATTGCGCCCGGGCGACAATGAAGGTCACAAGGGGTTTTGGCGCCCCAAGACGTCTGGCACACGGGACATCACCTCCCCCGTTAGTACACTACTGTGCATTTAAGGGCTAGATAGATGTATACTTTGCCTAGATCTAAAACATAGAAATTAAAATTTTAGTCAGGTACATTATTTCATTGAGCTTTCCTGTTAATACGGAAGAGGGTTTGAACCTTTCGTGTTGATTTTATGGTGACTGCAGACACTTTATCATATACAGTTTATTACAACGGGTGCATTTATATTGGTTTCGGTGTTTTACGGCACAGCAATACAAGTAGGTTGTTTAGTGCAGATACAATTGGAGAAAATATGTTGCCTAGCGGACCTGGGCTTATCCGACGGTAGGGTGTGTATGTGATTTGACTTTTAACGTAACTTATTAGTCATATCGCTACGATGTCTGCAGTGTGACAGCTTATAGTGATGTCTAGCACTGGGGAATCGTGCCGCAGATATGTAGCATGATGTCACACCCATTCACATTATCCTGACACCAGGCCGACCAGTCCTAACACTAACCTCTTAATGCTGAGCGCAAAGCGAGGCAGCTGTTAGTACTATTTTTGTAGGTCTTTGATATGACTCGATCGTGGATCGAACCCACGACCTCCCGCATCCTAGGCGGACGCTCTAACCACTAAGCCACCGGAGCTTTTCCGACGGTTGGGTTCAAAAACCCCACCCATCGGCAGTGAAAACTAATTCCTATTTGCCTTCTTGAAAGTTCATCAGGATTTAAATGCTAATGTTGACGTTCTTCATAATAAATACAAATATAGATAACCAGTTACGAATCAATAGAAAAATTCACCAAACAATACAACATTCCCTTCCTTCTCTCCTTTGACAATCTTTGATAGAATCATTCTAAATACTAATCAAAAGTAAAACTAGAATGAAAAACAAACTGTTCAGATTTCATTTTACCTGATCACAGATTTGGCCGTGTAGTGTCAGCAAAAGGTAAAGTTTGAAACATGTATATATAAAATATGAATTCCACAAAAATTTTAAGTAAACAACCTTTCCAAAGAAATGTAAACATTAAGTACAACAAAACAAAATATAATGGGCAACGATATTAAAGTTAAGCAAATTTTTATATGAAATAACAGATAAATGTAACACATGTAAATCGTTATAATAAGTATAAAAAAAATATTTTTTTCAGACCGAACAGGAACGCAGGTCTACGATTGGGGGGTGGAGCTGACTTTAAACAGATTCACCATGGTGGTGACTCAGGAATATGGAATTTTCCATTATTTCTAGGATTTATTTTTTTTTTCTGTTTGTACGTGAGGACAAATTCGTATGCTAAAGGGTGGAATGAAGTTTGGTTTCTAGACACTCAAGGTTTAGTATTTGGGCCTACGGACTAAATCTTATGCAGGGTTAGGTGGATCAGAGGATAGTTTGGCATTATTGGACTCACGGTACTAATTCAGTTCCTATAGTAAGCATATGCAAACACCATGATATTAAAAATTCAATAACTTTACATTTCTGAGTCCTCATGATCAAACCTATATTTATCAGTATAGATGAAACCTGGATCACAGCCTCTGTGTAGAGAAAAAAGATATGATCCGTGGCATTTTCTAGACCTACATCTTTTTGAAACATGTAACATGTGCTTTCAATTCCGCACCAAAGAGTCAGGTGCTAATTTCAGTAATGAGTGTTCCAAACTTAAGACTGCTAAAGGACTGAAATGCAATCAAGAAAACAATGTGTCTATTTTTTCAAGCTACAACTAGGATAAGATTTTTAAAAATTCATTTTCCTACAAAATAATTTTCATTATCAACCAATCCTGACTACCCAAACCCAGATATACTCTATTTTATGTTCACCCATTTCCAGACTGGTTCCCATTTTTCCATACAATTAGTACCGTGTGACCTAAACTGCAGATCCAGTTTTTTTCGTCTGCGATACAGTGATGGTTCATTTGCCTTAACACGAGACTTCCTGAATGGGAAGTTCTAAATTAACCGAGAGTCTAGCTCTTTGTTTGTGTATGGGATGAAAAATCTGTACGTTAGATTTACAAGCTGATTCGTACATATTCAAGTCATAGTCAAGTTTCAATCTTACTAATTAGATATATAATTTTACCAAGACCTTCTAATCTCTTCCCGATAAACGTCTGCCGTGACTCGTGACATTTTTACATTTGTCCCGGAGGTATCTAATATGTGGAAGAAAAGTTCGTCTACCGATGAAAATAAGTCCTAAATATTTGTTCTCCTCAAAAACAGGAGTAAAACATTCTTCAAGATAAAGCTTCGGGTCGTGATAAATACGATACAATCGGCAGAAAACCAGTTTGTTTTTTATTTCGAATGTTTGAACTTCTTTTCTTCTGTCCATTTTCTGAACTTTGTTTATGCTCATCTGTAGTTGATGTTCACTAGTACGCATGCTCTTTGATCTACAGCAGATCAAAAAGTCTTCAGCATGAATGAACAGTTGGATCCTTAATTTAAGCACTTCTGCTAATTTTGATCTTGAATAGGATGACTGACAGCATGCTTCCCTAACTTATATATAATCTATGTTGGGGTTTGGACTGAGACAAGGAAATCCCAGTCAAGTGGTTATATTATTTGTCTCCCCACGAGGCTTTCCCGAGTAGGGAGACCTATAATGTAACCACGCGAGTGGGATTTCCTTGTCTCGGTCCAAGCCCTAACGTAAATTATTTTTCTCACCCAAATTGTCCTTTAAAGTAAAAAAAAAATTCTTCACTAGTGTTCTCGTCCAATGCTTACATACGGCGCATGAATATCAATATGTTAATGAGGGCTGTGGTGTGACCGTTGCGTCCGAAGTACACAGTTTATACGCGTGAGCAAAGAAAAATAACAACATAACACGTCCCATAATAATGAGGTATTATCACATTTAATATATGGATATCATATGAAATTGACAATAAATAATTAATATTTATTACAAGAAACTGTTTTATTTTTATCAGTTCCAATTTTGAAAAGTTATATTGTAAATACTAAAACGATGTTAGCTATACAGCTCTACTGTAGTTATACTTAGTGCATGCTGTAACGAAGAGTAACATCTTTCTTTAAATTATTCATGGGTAATTAGAGATCTATATCACTATCGTATATAACTATTATTTTCTTTGGAGGAGGTGAAACTGTGTGACATACTTGTGTTGTCCTTAATATTGATTGCAAAATTACCCCCGTGTATAATAGACCCTCCAAAAACGGAGTCTGCTGGTGGATAACCATGTGCTAAACTTTCAAGTTCACGGATTCTTTGAACGTTTATTTTTCTGTCCTGGAAATATGGCAAGTGTTACAGTGAAATTTGCTTATGGATTAATGTGATGACGGATAAATGATTCCTTCTGGCTGGTAAGTACATTTTTTGTCATTAAATATTGTAGGTATATTTTTTATTCAACCGGGGCACAATGGAGATGCTTAACAAAACTAGAACAAAGCATGTTTGACATAACACATTTCTGGCTGTTACTAAGTTTTCCGCAGTTGTTAAGAGAGTTGCGAGGCTATGAAGTGTATAGGTCTATAGTCTATGTGCATGGATCAGTGTTTTCTGTCATAATTCCTTTCACACATCATTGAGAATTTTATCATATCTGTAGCAGTCATTTTTCAGGTCAGCGTCATTAAATGTAGCTAACAGTAGATAATTTGTTTTACACAAAGTATTTAAAACTAGTTACGTAGCTTTATCCGCATTTAATGACGCTGACCTGAAAATGTACTGAGCTAGGCCTGTATATAGATAAAACTGACCATGCTGTGTGGAACGAACTAGCATAATACCAAAAGCTCGACATCGTATGCGTTTGTGTCTTTGTCTTGACTGAGACGAATGGTCAGAAATCACGTAGCTTGGTAAGCTTTCTCCAAATCCAAAAAGACATATATTCTTTCTTTAGTAATGCTTCGCTAATAAATGTTTCCACCTGACAAGATGGTCCCTTGTTGACTATATCATACTGAGGAAACCCAGGCACTCATAAACGCACGGGCTTGCCTGGGCGGGGATTTAACCAGCGACACGTGGATTAAGTGTACGAAGCTGCACCAACTAAGCTACCGCGTCTATGCGTTATTCGTTAAGAAGTTTTATAAGAAGGTATAATAAAATAAATCAATCACGGAGGGACCTATTACGAAAATTATTCTTAATTAGATGTTTTGAACGATTGCGTTCACGCCTTATCTCACAAAATTGTAGGTAATTCACTCAAGAGCAAGATAAAAAAGATATCATTTTCTCTGAACTCGTCCAGTTTTCCCATGGCGGGGATTTTATTTTATCGACATTAACATGTGGGGATAAGTAAAAATCCCGTAATTACCTGCCACCCACTCTGAATTTTTGGAGCTGTTCATACACACACACACGCGCGCACAAACACATATATATCATTCCCCAATTTCACTTCCTATACAGCGATTTTCTACTAGCACCAACATAAGGAACTCGTGTAAACGCCCAGTTCAAAGGAGCAATGATTGTATAGCATGAAAAAAAAAAAACGTTAAAAGGAAGAAATTGATATAATGAAGAAACAACATTAAAACACTGTATGTAGTAACAATACTGTATGTTATTGCTTCCCCAACTCCATCCCAAAATTGGGATTTCTTAAGCGAAGCTGTCTTATGTCGGGTCTACAATCTATCAGCGGGTTTCCAATTAAAGGACTAAGGATATTTAACTTTGTTAAAAGAATCGAATGTGCCATGTACAAAGTGTACGTTCCTAACAACATACACTCGTTACTATACTGTGATTAAACAAACATTCATTACTATACTGTGTTAAAGTACCATCGTTAATCTATTGGGCTAAACCACACATTCGTTACAATACTGTGTTTAAAAATACATTCATTACTATACTGTGTTAAAACACACGTTCGTTACTATACGTTGTTTAAGGACACATTGGCTACCGTAATGTGCTCAAACACATATTCATTACAATACTGTGTTAAAAGACACGTTGGTTGTCTTTGATTGAATAGAAGTAAGTAGTTTGCAGATAAAATAGCCTGACTTTGAAAGACCAATATTAGAAATTTCAACTGTTATGAAATATAATTGAAAGATATTGAGCATAACTTTATTCATTTTCTTCTCTGAGGAAACAAAATGAATCTTCCTTTAAATTATGAGTCAAAAAAAAGGTAAAACTGAAATATCCAAATCAACACAGTGATGGGGGGGGGGGGGCACGTCATGCCCAAATATCTAGGGACAATTTATTATCTGTGAAATGGTGCATAATTGTTCCATATTTTGTCGCAGCGCATTTTGTCGTGGTCACCGTGACACAAAACCATTAAGATTGATATATGGGTTAGGCTCGCAGTAAATTGGTGGCTTGCGATGGTTAACCTCTCTTTTTGCATGGCATAGTGAATTTAATTAGAGTCCGTTCTGATAACGGTAAGACAGATAGGAGAGAACGATCTTAACGTAATGTCATGTAGCGAAAAACTGAGATAGCGAGCAACAATCTTGGGCCACTGGAAATGGATGTTATAAAGTGAACTTGCCCAGGAAAGGTTATTAATAAAGGCGGACTAGAGAGAATTTTTCTGAATTCGATGGGAGTGTTAAAATTATGGCAGTTAGATAAAGTTAATCTTGATTGGCTAAGCAAACTTCGTAGTAAGTAATATCCCTCGCAGAATTAGTCAAAGTTTCTGTGGGAAACCAGGACTGAGCTCCGGTATATAACAAGTACTTCTCGTTAAAAATCATTAAATGGAGCCGGAGTCTAGAGAGATGTGAGAGACCCAGAACATGAGAGATTCGGCTGCATGGAAAGAGCTAGGTCTCGAAAGGGAAGTTGTGTGTGTGGGGGGGGGGGGGGGGGGGCAAATTGCGCCATACTTGTGTCACATAGTGGAAAGGAGTGCAGACTACACCCATAGTTAATATATATATATATATATATATATATATATATATATATATATATATATATATATATATATATATATATATATATATATATATATATATAATAAAAGCGGTCACGGTTATTTTCAATTTCGTCGAAGGTATCTTTTCTCCTTCCAAATATTAGCAGCTGATATGAAGTGTGCCGGCAGAAATTGTTCCAAGGAGAGTTATAGCAAACATGTAATGGTCAGCTATTAAGTTTTACGGATGTAGGTCAAAACATGTTTAGAATTGAAATCGGGGGAGGAGGTGCCCTTCCGCCCCCGCCCCCCCCCCCTTTACCAGTATGTTTTGGCGCCCATGGCTGATATTATCTATTAAATTTGTACTCTTATATCCTCTGAAATTCGGCCAGTCAAAATGGAACACAGTTCTGACTACTGGCACCTCGTCATTCACGTGACCTTGTCAATAAGGAACCGGAACGGGATTGCTCGTAGCTCATCATTCACAGGAGCAAACAGGGTCTCTAAAACCTGAAAACTGTGGAGATAAATAGAGATTGTAATGATACAGGTCATTCAATTGACGCTGTGCGAGACAGCGAGTGCTGTGATGAATGATGTGCTTCCGCTGAAAGCTTCATTAAGGGAGTTCGGGGAATAGGCCAGTCCATGGGCCCATATTGCAACAACACAAGTAAGAACATTGTAGGTTCGCCGGTAGTGGCCAGGATACCTAACATCTCATGCATAGCATCGGTGCCATATGAATCACTCGTATGCATATGATCATTAATTATTTTTGTCTGGTGCTAGGATCATATTAAGCTTTAACTTTTGAACTGGTCCTGAAATTATCCATTATTTGGTCGCCTCCGCACCGGTAAAAAGCACGTAAATGCGAGGCCCTATGGCTCCACCCTAATAGAATATCCATAAACATGAAAACAAAATTGGTGATTGTATACATATTTTACGCTTTCATGAGCCTGGTGATGTAATGGAATTCCGAATAAAGCGGGATTGTCTGACAGCTTACTGTAGATAGATAAAGCTTCACTATTTGTTAAAATTGCTCGTCACATTACCATCGCGCGCCTGTGTGTATGTGTAATTTGGATATTTAACGTAGCTTTAACAATTTTTCAATCATATCGCTACGATGTCTGCAGTGTGACAGTTTATAGTGATGTCTAGCAATGGGACATCATGCCGCAGACATATAGCATGATGTACCACCCAGCCACATCAACACACTAACCTCTTAATGCTGAGCGCCAAGCGAGCAGCTGTTAGTAACATTTTCATAAATCTTTGGTATGACTCGGCTGGGGATCGAACCCACCATCTCCCACATCCAAGCCGGACGCTCTGACTACTAGGCCGCCGGAGCGGTCACGTCACCATCGCATATTTAGCCTCGAACAGAAATGTTACAGGATAGAAAACAAATTTCGGATGAGGTTAATTTTGTTTTTATTTTTAATTGCTATATAATATTGTTTGCATCCAATGAAGGGCATGTATGCCGTATGTTTTTGTAATAAGAAGTAAAACAAATGGTAAGTATCATGATTTTCTTTACATGTGGAATAAACATAGCCATCATCAAAACGTAAGCAAAAATGTAAGAGTGTTCATATTCTTTAATTTGTTTTTAAAAAATATAACTGCCAAACGTATACTTTAAGTAAAACGAAGTCTAATTTTAATTTGTGGTATCAGCGAATATGCCAAGCTAATATAAATAGAAATATCTACCAACATTGTATTGGGACCTACTGCTACTTTTAAAGGTGTGTCCGATTAATATCAACATTCGAACCTATATATAGTCTTGTCTACGAAAGTCATCATGATGGATAAATTTGTGTAGTCAAATCCGGTCCATCAACGATATATTTGTCTTCCGATTCGCTGTTGCAATTAAGTTTGTTTTAGACTCCGACCATGCCCTCGTGAGCAGCATGAGTGCGATTACAGCCACACACGCTACACCGCTCAAAACCAAAAGGACATCCTCGCATAAACACTGCGCAGATGTCAGTCCCTGCCAAGGTGGAGGAGCATGTGTCCGCCCTGGACAAGGCTCTCCAGACCTGCTTGAGCACGACGCTACAGCCACGTGGATCGCCATGAAGGGTGCCATCTACAGTACAGCTATGTCAATGTTTGGCAAGAAGGAACGATCCAGCCAGGACTGGTTCAACGCACACCTATCAAGGATGGAACCACAAATCGAGGAGAAACGAAAAGCCTTCATAGCTTACAAAAAATGCCCTAATAAACGGACGCTTGCTGCTCTCAGAAGTGCCCGAAGTAACACCCAACGCATCGCTAGACAGTGCGCGAACGAGTACTGGCAACAACTGTGTGAAGGGATCCAGCGCAGTGCCGAGTCCGGAAACATCCAAGGTACGTACAGTGGCATCAAGAAGGCTCAAGGCCCTACAATGAAAGAGGTCGCTCCCCTGAAATCTCTGATGGGAGAGAAGATCACAGACCGTGGGAAACAGATGGCCAGATGGGTGGAGCAGTACTCAGAGCTATGCTCCCGAGAAACATCAGTCACCGATGCAACCCTCAGCAGCATAAAGAATCTGCCCACCATGGAAGAACTCGACAAAGTGCCAACCTTAGAGGAGCTCAGCAAAGCAATCGACTCCCTTCCAAACGACAAAGCACCAGGTAGTGACAGCATCCCGCCCGAAGCTATCAAACGTGTTAAACCAACATTGATTAAACCTCTGCATGAGCTACTTTGCCTCTGCTGGGAGGAAGGAGTAGTCGGCCAAGACATGCGCGATGCCACAATTGTGACCCTGTACAAAAACAAGGGCGACCGCAGTGACTGTAATAATTACAGAGGGATCTCGCTCTTGAGTATCGTTGGTAAAATGCACGCCCGCATCATACTCAACAGGCTGCAGTTGCTGGCGGACCGTGTGTACCCGGAATCACAGTGCGGCTTCAGAGCAGGCAGGTCGACGACAGACATGATCTTCTCCCTACGACAACTCCAAGAGAAGAGCAGAGAGCAAGGTCAACCACTCTACATGATGTTCATCGACCTCACCAAGGCCTTTGACTTGGTCAGCAGGAAGGTCCTTTTTGAACTTCTGAGTAAGATTGGTTGCCCCCCAAAACTCCTCAGCATGATAATCTCTTTCCATGCAGATATGAAGGGAACGGTCCTGTATGATGGATCCTCCTCAACCTCCTTCCCAATTAACAGCGGCGTGAAACAGGGCTGCGTGCTGGCACCAACACTTTTTTGGATCTTCTTCTCCCTGCTCCTGTCCTACGCCTTCGACACGTCCACGGATGGCATATATCTACACACCAGGTCCGACGGGAGGCTGTTCAACCTGGCACGACTGCGCTCAAAGACCAAAGTGAGAGCTGTGCTCATCAGGGAGATGCTTTTTGCAGATGACGTAGCTCTTGTGACCCACACAGAGGAAGCCCTCCAGAGACTGAGAGACCGTTTTGCTGATGCCTGCATGCAGTTTGGTCTCACCATCAGCTTGGAAAAAACAAATGTCAGCGTGCAAGATACCACCATTGCCCCTTCCATCAAAATCAATGGTGTCACCCTGGAAGCAGTCAACAACTTTACCTACCTAGGGTCAACCATCAGCAACACTCTCTCGATTGATATGGAGCTGGACAGAAGGCTTGGAAAGGCAAACACCATCATGGCTCGATTAACGAAAAGGGTGTTGGAAAACAACGCGCTGACAGAGCACACCAAGGTCCGAGTCTACCAGGCCTGCGCTCTCAGTACCCTTCTATATGGAAGTGAGACCTGGAGTACCTACATGAAAAAAGAACGCCGGCTCAACTCCTTCCATATACGGTACCTAAAACGCATCCTGAAAATCAGCTGGCAAGACCGTGTTCCACACAGCGAGATCCTGCAACATGCAAGTACCCCCAGCATGTACTCTCTGCTGAGCAAACACCGCCTTCGATGGCTGGGACACGTCCGACGCAAGGAGGATGGAAGGCTGCCAAAGGACATCCTATATGGACAGCTGGCTACTGGCATGAGAAGAGTCGGACGCCCCTCACTCCGTTTTAAGGATGTATGCAAGAGGGACATGAAGGCATGCAACCTTTCACCCGATGGCTGGGAAGAACTGGCTTAGGACCGAGACACCTGGAGACTGACGGTAAACAATGGCATATCAGTCGCTGATGCGAGGAGAGGCCAGTTGGCGGCAGAGAAACGTAAGAGAAAGAAGAACGCGGCAGCAACCACAGTAACGCAGACTTCCCAGTATATCTGCACCAACTGCAATAGGGACTGTCACTCACGTATAGGCCTGCACAGCCACAGCAGACGATGCCAACAGAGACAGACAAAACCCCAAGGGCGCTATTCGCATGGTCTTTCGAGACTGAGTCGCCAATAATAATAATAATAATAATAATAATAATAATTATTATTATTATTATTATTATTATTATTATTATTATTATTATTATTATTATTATTATTTAGTAGTACTAGTAGTGGTAGTAGGAGTAGTTGTATTATTATTATTATTATTATTATTATTATTATTATTATTACTGTTATTGTTGATTTTGTCGTTGGTCTTGTTGGCTCAGATGATATTGAAATATATTTTACACTGCCAGACCTATAAACTGATTATGCTCTTTTGTCATTTCAGAAATCCCGCTTAGTAATAAAACCAAATTCAAATTTGTTTAGTTCAAGGAACATCATGTGTCTTTGATTAATATACCTGTTACATGAAATAATGTTTAATTCCTGCATTAGTTCCTCAACTTTTGCATGTACAATCAGTAATCTTCTACAACCGATCCTAAAGGTTATATAAATGTTATTTTGGGGGAAAAATAGTTCTGAATTCCCTTAACAATGTAGCTGACACATATCCTCTGGAAGGTCACTCCGTTAACACTTCATGATATAAGTGATTTTCAATACGAAGAATGTCTGTCTGAAAATGAAATAAAATCGGACATATTAAGTAACTGATATGGTTCATATATCTCTTACATAAAGAGAATAGTATAGCGTCATCATTGTTGTTGTTAAATCGAGTCAATTTTCTATTGCCATTTGAAACAAGAATGATACTTTAAGTCAGAAAAGATATATCTGAACAGACTTCGATATCCGTCAGCTCCTCGAATATTTCATTCCCCTTAAGAAATAATGGCAAAGGAATAGTTCCGTTCTGAACAGAAAAAAACAACGTTGTCCTAATAAATCATATCATAATGGATCATTGTAGTGCTTTAAATATCTGCAAATTACTCACGCCTAATTTGAACACAACTCGCGCCTAATTTCAGTACGACGTAAGATGGAAGCCTCAGATGGTACGTAAAGGATAGTCTTCAAAATGCTGGGTTTTGAAAAAGGTCTTACACCCTGAAAAGCAATATACACATTCACAATAGCCCAGAACGCAACAGACGGAAAATGTCACTTATTGCAAATTGGGATTATGAAAGGAACAAATGGGGTGAATTAAATAAAAAAGCAAAATATGAGGTAAAAATATATCAAATTAAAAATGCTATGCCAAAGCATATAATGGACAATATGTTTAAAAAGAAACGCAATAAAGTCAGTACTAGTATACAGTTCTTTAATTTATATATTTAAAAGCAGTTTTAAAGGTACCCATTTTTGTATTAAGTATCAAAGAGGTCAAAACGTTCAATTAAAGGTTTCTGGAGATTTTCTTTCTGAAACTTTGTTTATTAAGATAAATATATTTTTATTTACAGACCCGGCGACTAAATTTGAAGGCGTCTTCCTTTACCGTATTCAGAACCCTCCACTTCAAGATTCACCGTCAAGATAACTATCTGTGTGCGATGTTTATGTACTCAACGATATGAATCTAGGTTGAAATGCGCAAAAAATTTAATTAGTACAAAATTGGGCAATCAAAGGAGGACAGATTTAGAATTTGTAATGATTCATCTGTTATTTATTTGCATAGCAATTATGTAATTGTATGATTGGTTTTTATATTTGCATTTAGATAAGTGGCAAAAATGTACGCAAGAATATGCACAAAATAAGTAAGAAATTATTTGAATGGCATGTAGTTACAAGAAGAAAGAAAAGTCTACTGAAGATAACGAGTGGAGGAGGAGAATTAAAAAACCATTAAGAGCACAGATAGACTGACTACGAATATTATGTAATATTATGCCAAAATAAATATAATTTATCATTTACACTGATTTCGAGGATAGTTTTAAGAGGCGAATATGTTTTCTCACTCATTATATTCAATCTTAGAGGCTCTTAGAAAAAAGAGAAAGAGTCTAGAATTCTTGTCAGTTGAATGGGTCATTAGATAAAGTTTAGAGATAATGGACAAAACATGGTGCATGCTATGTTAAATTAAAGTCGGCTATTGACTGTTATAACTGCGAAAACTGTTCCCTGCAATAAAAGAAGAAAAGCTGCAATACTGAAACCGCGTGAAATCAGAAACGTTAGAGAAGAAAGCCTTGCTAAAACTGACACCAAAAGAAACCATAACGAAGTATTCAAGATTTTTTTCAAACTAATCCAAGAATCAAATAATAAATATTAGACATTTTGTTGAACAAACCTTCATGACAAAGAGTATAGCTTGAAAAGATTTCCCATTTTGCAAACCAATCGAACAAACTGAGTCAAATGGGCACTTTCATTGCTCATTGTGTGTAGGAGAGAACATTGTTACATAGTGGTGTTGATGATCCCCGAGGAAAATCAACAAAAAATTGTCATGGACTTGTACGTCCCTGGGGACGGGGTCCATTTGTTGTTTTCGTGTCAAATTCGTATCTCAATTACGCATTTATTATGGTGCCCTGGAATGTCGTATCACTTGTAATGTAAATAAATTGTCATTTTAAGTCATACGTTCAACGGACTGACAAGAGTGAGTGGATGCACCCAATTAATAAGAAACAAACATTAGGTTTCGATCACATATTAACAGCAGCTTTGTATCTCAGAAATCGTTAGTGATACGTTTACGCCATCGGTGGCGCTTCAATGGCTTCCTTAGAACAGAATGAGCACCAAACTACCAATATATCTCATACTGGCTTTACCGTTTCACGCAAGTAAGTCAACTTACTGAACGTCCTATTTACATATTGTGAATCTGAAATAGTTTTTCTTTTTAACTTCGTCTTAATACTTTACTAATATCATTGGTAATAAGATTGTACTAGCACTGTCATTAATTATTTATTTTATATTATTTCAATATTTCGGTTACAAATCAAGCCTCTATACATGACTGACACAGTTGTATTCTGATTAGAGTCCTAATTGTGGGTCCTGCCATACTGGACACACGGTACTAATGGTATGGAAAAATGGGAACCAACCTGGAAATGGGTGAACCTAAAATAGAGTATATATGGGTTTGGCTGACCAGGATTGGATAATAATGTAAGTTATGTTGTACGAAAAGTAACCTGTTGAGAGCTTATCCTAGTTGTAAGTGGAAAAATAATAGAGACATTGTTTTATTGATGGAATTTCAGTCCCTTAACAGTCTTGAGTTTTGAACACTCATAACTAAAATTAGCACCTGCCTCTTTGCTGCGGAATTGAAAGCACATGTTTTAAACACATGCAGGTCCAGAAAATGCCGCGGCTCATTTCCTTTCCTCTACACAGAAGCTGACATCCAGGTTTCATCTATACTGATAAATATAGATTTGATCATGAGCACTCAAAATTTTAAGTTGTTGAATTTTTAATATCATGAGGTTTGCATGGGTTTACTATGGGAACTGAATTAGTACTGTGAGTCCTACGGACATCTGTGCAGTTGATAGTATGTGAATGTCTGGGAATTGTTGACCCTGTTCCATGGTTGTTATATTTTGTAATTACTGACTTCATCTTCGCCGTCTAAATTAATGGAGAATAACGGGCGGGGGAAACGTAAGCATTAGCTAATCTACACATGCACCACGATCTTTGGGATTGGATACAGTATAAATAATTAATGGTCGGTGGCCTGTTTGTTTGAAAATGTTGATGACTGAGGCCTCAGGTTTTTATGAAATGTTGAACGTTGGTCGCCCAATTTTTGAGGCTTTTTGTTACTGTTGATTGCCTAGCATATATGTACAAAAATTGGGGATAGAAGAGCTAGCGACCTAGGATTTTGGTGGATAGAATATGGTTTGAACTAAACATTTAACTAAGGATAGGATGGTCGATGGTCCACTATGCAAATTTAGGTTACTACTGAGGCCGTCCAAGATGAGATTTTGTTGAGGTGAGCAGAAATGTAAAAGACCGACTTGACAGAGACCAACTTTGTGTACATTTATCTAAAAAAAAAGTAATCCTATTGTATAATGACTTCATCCCAGCAAATAGTTCAGTATGTGAAAGATAGCTATCAAGCATGGCAGAAACGATCAAACGTCAAAAGAGTGTTGGAAGCATTCATAGTAAAAAATTCTTAACACTATGGTCTTCAACGTATGATTTAATCGTGTTAGACCTGTATAACGAGCTGCTGAATTCCCGCCTGTCAGCTGGCGTTGATAACGCTAATTAAAAGTAGTGCCATCCAATAGAATACGAGACTTAAAAATGCAGACTGTTTTTATTACTGTAGAGATCAGTTAAATAATGAAAATTGTTGCCATTTTATGCGTAATCATGTTTTTGGTGTCTATTTAGTGATAACGACAGTAACGAAGCACATATGTTTTCTGATCAAACAATAAATATAACATGGTGCTTTCTCTTTCCAGTACTGTGGCATACATAACTTGATAAATTACGAGTTACAATTTCATGAAATATTGTAATTAATTATATTTAAATTTATTTGCTCTTCATAATTTACATACTATGTAATCGAGTTGCAACATACATACATACATACATACATACATACATACATACATACATACATACATACATACATACATAGCCACACATAAATATATTTATATACCAAATGGATAATAAAGATTCCAAAATCATACGTCATTAAAAAAGTTGCGTGCTATATTTAGAACTTCATATTCCTGTTGGAAAGGAAAATTTTTTTATTACGCAATCCTTGCTCCAGATACCGACAGACTGACAGACGATGACCTTATATATATATATATATATATATATATATATATATATATATATATATATATATATATATACACACGCTTTTTTAAATTACCGCAGCGTCTGTAACTATAGTTGCAGAATATGTCAATGTCGATACATTCTCATCTTGATAGTTTTATATCTGCGATCACTGGGCATTTAGCAGTAATGAGAGCTCATCGAGATAAACGCTGATAAAACACCTAGATATGACTTCGTTTGATCTTCACGACGCGAAGCATACCAAGAAACTGCCAGATTAGAAATGCAGGAAAACAGGTGTAGAAGCAATCCAGTTAATATTTCTGTTGCTTCCGGACGTATCCTATATTAAGCAATCCGCCTTTTTTCTTAAGCTTAGATATGTACACATATCATTTTGCTCATCATTCAACCGAATAAGGAATTATCACTCTTGTAGTCTGGAGACATATCTAAATTAGTCTTACTGTGTTTCGATAAGGTTCCTTTCCAGAGTAAGCACACGCGATTGATGATACATCGTACCTCCAGATCCGTCTAGTTCCTCGATTTGTATTGGCAATGGATACTGAGAAGTGTACTGTCAAAGATGACAGCTGTATGTGCTCGCTTATACGTCAAGTCTACCGCTCCGGTGGCCTAGTGGTTAGAGCGACCGCCTCGGATGCGGGAGGTCGTGGGTTCGATCCCCAGCCGAGTTATACCAAAGACTTACAAAACTGGCGCTCAGCATTAAGAGGTTAGTGTTAGGACTGGTCAAACTGTTGTCAGGATAATGTGACTGGGTGGGACATCATGCTACATGCCTGCGGCATGATGCCCCAGTGCTAGACATCGCTATAAACAGCCACACTGCAGACATCGTAACGATATGACTGAAAAACTGTTAAAGCTACGTTAAAAATCCAAATCACTTCACATCGCAACACATATAAGTCTAGTCCAACTCCAAATTGAATTTAGACCAAGATATGTCATTGTATAATGCGCCAGCGTATCAGGGTATGTATTATTTGCCGTCGGACTCGACTTACTAGCGAGTAAAACGTTGTATAACCTATGGTTTAGTTTATTGGAGGAAAAATATATATTTGCCTTATTTCGAGTGACTCTTTTATTTTCACGTTTTACAAGCAATAAATCAATCTGAAGCCTGAATAAGAAACACGCCGTGCTGAACGTTTTCTTAAGCGACAACTCCAATTTTTGGTTATTGTTATGATTCTTATTAAAGAACAATATGTTTCATTATGATAATCTCTTTCTTTATTGTCTGCCTAGCTGCTGTTCAGACCTGTACATCAAAATGTATACCATGCTGAATGCCAAAACTTAAGTCTGAATGAATCTGCGTATCGTATTAAAAAATCCTTTTCGCGTGTATTCTTGTATAGGTGTTACCATGCATTACCGTATAAGAGTTAACTCTTAAATTTGTTCTTGATTTGATTTTACGATAATATGATACAATCTGGCATCATTGTCAGCCATTTTAATATAAGTAACCTTGATTGTTCTTTTCCTAATCATAATTTTGCAACACGTGATTTTTCCCGATCTGATGTGTTCCTGGCTCTTAAGATCGTCGACAGTAACCTAGATCTGCATAACAATGACAGAATGTCTGACAACTGGGGGCGGTGGGGTGCGCTATCAAAACTTTCTGGATCTTTTGAACAATCACGGCATTACATTTATCAAACATTGTAATGCAGTGTATTTTTATTGTCCTATTATCAGGTTTAAAAGAATTAAATATTTATTCACTGGCCATAATAAAGATCGCTTGCGTTGTATCGTGTGTGTGTGTGTGTGTGTGTGTGTGTGTGTGTGTGTGTGTTAGATCTCAGATACCGTAAATAATCAATTATTGTAGATTAAAGTTCAGATTTAGAAAGACATTCTTTGCCAGCTATCTTACCTTAGCAATTTTAAACTCTGAAAATCAAAAACCTGAGGAAGAATAACGCTTTTAATCACTCTATGGCGTTTTCAAGAGATTCAATAGCAATTACTCATAGCTACTCTTGCGTTAATTAATTAATTCCGAACCAGATTTCCCCGATAAAAGTTACCAGCAAAATGTTTCCTAACAAGAATACAGAATCATGCAATAAATTCTCCTTGATCCAGGTCTCTACATTCATCTCTTCAACATGCAAAATACGCGTTTTGCATACCAGCGATAGTTACAATTAAAGAAAGAGAAATGCATGCCTTTCAAATGCTTACTGATGAAGATAAATCGATCACCTTTATACTTATTTGCATAGATCGTTGCATAGGTGGTTGATAAGATGAGATCTGTGAAAATGTAATGAGTGATCGCTAACCATCCACGATCATTACTATCGGAGGTGGATCAAGAGTTGTCATGGTGATTGCCACTTTTTGCCCCCTTTCAACGGAAGAAAATTTCGAATGAAAACGTCGTTTTGGTGGTAAACAATTCGATGAATCAAAAGGATCCGATCGTATGACTCGTGTATGTAAAAGCTGGTGAGAACATACCTGGATCATAGAAACGAAATGCATGACAGCAACAACTATAGCTTATGGTTTTCTATTAGGTGAGGAGGTGTGGAATCTTCATACAGTGCGTGCACTTTTTGTTCTTTGTAGCAAGAGGTTGTTTGTTCTACCGGAAACATTAACGGAGTAATATGGTAAGCAAAAATCATGAACTACTTATGTGAAATGCTGATAACATAAATTTTTACCGCATTTTAATCGGGTTTGCTCTGAGGATGAAATGTATTTTTCGTGTTCTGACTTCGTTTTTAGTCTGACTTTACAAGCTTATCATCGATTACAAGGAAAAGGTCAAACTCGAGGAAAGGTGTAACTTATTCATGCATTCTACGTTGATAGGTTTAAAATGCTTTACCTGCTCATTATATATTTATAACTGTTACGTTTAGGCTTTTACAAAACGTAACAAGAAAAGAGTGAAGATAACAAGCTTTGTAAAATTTAACAAATAATTTATTTCCCTATAAAAAGAAGGTAAAAATGAGAAAAATAACTTACGGTTTTACGAATCAAATCCAAAATGAATCCAAGAATAATCCAAGAATTAAAAAGTAGAAGTCCTAGTAATGAAACGTCCTAATGAAACTGAGTTCGAATCCCAAAGAAAGCCAAAATGGAAAGCGATGACATATGCCGAGAATCACAGAAAATAATATTCCAGTATTTGAAATCTATGTAAATTTTGATAACTGTCTTTGTCCAAGAATTAATTAAGAGCACAAGTATTTCCAGGGAAAACAATCTTAAAATCCAAATAATTTGAAGAAAATAAAAATAATTAGCCCCAAAACTGGTCACAACATAACACACTTTAACTTCTCAAGTGTTAAGGCAAGTAATGACTATTCTTTCTCAAAACATCAATAATAAAATACTAGCTACGACGCAAAACAGATGCCTGGATGTGGGTCAACCCATCTGGTAAAACCAGAGTTTGTAGCAATTGCTACATGTTATTTTTCACGTACTCCAAGTATGGCCTCGATTTCACTTTATGAATCTTACTCTGAGAAAGAATTAAACAAATTTAAAAGGTTGTTTACTTCAACTCTTACTGGTTCTAAATCAAGGTCAGGAACTATGACAGCATTATATACAAAGTTTCTATTATTAGTTGTTTACGAAAAACAGTCAGATCAAACAGAACTGAACTGAATTTCTGGACAATGTCAAATCCAGTAAATAAAATTAGATTACAATAGCAAGTAATGGAATAAAAAAATTAAAACTTACAAACAAACAATTAAATTAAATCAAATATAAATTAAACCAAATATACCTGACAGTAACCCCACCGACGTAAAACAATTTAAACCTGCAGCGAACATATATTTTAAATTTGCATTATTCTTTATCAAGATTAAACATTATTTTATGAAGATAATTTTTACACCGATAATTTTGCTTATTACGTATTCAAAAGACAACAAAAAGATTAAAATATTCCATGTCAGTTATGTAGTTATTTTATAACTCATAAAATTTTGTTCACAACTTTAACATTATGAAATGTAAGTCGCAGTTTCCTCAGACAATTTTTGAACCATGTATTCATGGGTAATATTGAACGCCGTTTTCAGCACATGATAGGCTATACATGGCGGACAGAACGTTTGGTAGAGAAAGAACCCGGAAAAACTCTGGAAAGACCCAACAACCCAAGGGAAGATACTAGCAAGCTCTCTCACATGCCCATGCTGGTCGAGCCCGAGACTCGAATCCAAGCGGGAAGAGGTAAAATGTCAGTGATCAGTAAAAGGCGAGTGCCTTAGACGATTCGTCCACCAGTGGCACCAATGAATAATTAACAGATACAAGTTTGACCGGCTCTTTAAAGGACTTTAAATGAGAAAGACTCATGGCTGAGCAAAAAGGAAAATGAGATTCAGCCCTATGCAGACAGCAATGACATGAAGAACGTTCATTATGCTTCGAAGACAGAGTCATCAGGGACATCTCTAATAATAAGGTTTGCGAGCGCCACGCGGATCACTGACAAAGAAAAAATATTTCAAAGATGGGCTGAAAGCATCCTCAATCAACATTCATATATTAACGAAGAGGAAATTAATCGACTGCCGCAAGTGGAAATCACCATATCAATTGCTGATCCCCCAGAGCGGAATGAAACTGAAAGCAATCCATCTGATATTATTTGGCAAAGCACTTAGAGCAGGTGCTGTACCAGCAGAAGTCTACAAAGCAGCGGGCTCGTACATGCCACAGAAAACGGCTGAACTCTTCCAGTCAATATGGACTCAGGGAACTATATCCCAGGAGATAAAAAATGCACACATCGTCCACTTGTACAAGCGGTAAGGCAACAGACAGTCCTTTAACATCTATTTGGGCAACTCCTTGCTGTCAGTAGCTGGCAGAACCCTTTCCAGAATTATGCCTTATCGTGTAGTGCATGACATTGATCAAGGGCTCCGTCTAAAGAGTCGGTGTGGCTTCAGGAAAAGACGATGGAACAAAGACATGGTACTTGCACCTCGTCAACTCCAGGAGAAATGCTAGAAACAGAACTCCAACTGTACACGATATTCATCGACCTTACAAAAGCCTTTGACAGTCATCCATGGAGGCCTTTGGAAGATCATGGGAAACTTTGATTTGCCGAGAGAAATCGATTGCGATGGTTCGACAGTTCCATGACGGCATGCTCGCTCGTGTTGAGGATGACGGTGAGTCATCTGAACCATTCCCAGTCACCAATAGAGTCAAGCAAGTCTGCGTGTTTTCCCCAAACCTCTTTAGTATGATGTTCTCCGCCATGCTTACTGATGCAGTCCGTGACTATGACACTGGGATTGACATCAGATACCGGACTGACAATCAGTCTAATCTGAGAAGATTACTGGAAGTGACTGTTCGTGATCTCCTATTTGCTGACGACCGTTTCCTGTATGCTAAATCTGAATCAGACATGCAACAGAATATGGACCATTTCTGCTCAGTTTGTGACAATATCGTTTTGACAATTAGTATCAATTAGTATCAAGAAGACAGAAGTGATGCACCAACCTGCACTCGGAAAGCCTTATGTACAGCCTTCCAGCACGGTAAATGGCCAAACTCTCAAGGCAGTGGACAAGTTTACCTATCGTGGCAGTGCACTATCACGTGCAGTCCACATCGAGGATGAAACCAAAGCCAGACCTGCTAAAGCAAGCGTTTCCGTTGACAAACTACATGCAAATATGTGGGAGCGCAGAGGCATCAGTCAACAAACAAAATTTAAGGTCCGCAAGGGCATTGTATTGCAGACCCTGTTGTATGCTTGCGAAACCTGGATGGTTTATGGACGCCTTGCCAAAAAGCTGAACCATTTTCACATGGGTTGCCTATGGAAATTGATGATAATAAGATGGCATGACAGGGTTCCAGACAATGAGGATCTCACACGAGCAGGAATTCCAAACACCCACACTCTTCTGATGAAATCAAAGCTGAGATGGGCAGACCACGTCGCCAGGATATCAGTAGAGCGTCCACCAACGAAAATCTTCTATAGCGAACTGAAGGCGGAAAGGCGAGCTCAGGGTATTCAGAAGAAAAGCTTCAAAGATTCCCTCAAGTCATCGTTGAAATACTTCAATATTGACCCTGAGTCTTGGCAAGGTCTCACACAGTATCGTTCTATCTGGCGGAGTCTCATCCTTACTGGAGCTTCAGATTTTGAAAGGAGGAGAACTGCAGAGGCAGTGCAGAAGCGTGAGTAGCGTAAATCTCAGACAAATAGCACATCCTCCATAGATCAGGCAAACGCAGACGGCATCTCCTGTCCAGTGTGTCACAGACAGTTCAGAGCATAAACTGGACTGTTCAGCCATTCACGCACTCACTGAAACCAAACCTGTTAGTGATGGCATGGTGATCTTCGACTCGAAGGATGACCACAATAGAAGAAAGAAACACAATGTCTCAATTCCTTTAGACCTTTTCTAAAATTAATTAGTAGAAAATAATTCCAGTTTGATAAATAAAAACTAATAAAGATGTTGATGAGGATAGTGATGGAGGAGGAAATGGATGACGAATAGCTTCGAACTATATTAAACTATCAGATGAGCTGCAATTCTCTTGCTTCTCCAAACGTTTCATAATCAAGGCCAAATAGCCTGATCATTTGATAATTTACAGTTATATTGAAGTTCACAGGAAACCATAGTGCCTCTCTGTGAAATAAAATGATCACAATCCTTCAATGTACTGACCCTAGAAGACAATTGTGCAGATATTGGCAATGGATAGTACCTAATTTTACATCACTCACAGCAGGCCTTACAAGGAAAGAAAGCTGGCATTTCCACATTTAAGTTCCAGTGAAATGTATTAAATATCAAAGAAATATAATTGGGCGAAAAAGGTGTGACCAGACATACCATTTGTTCAGTATTTTACCCGTTTCATATTTATTGTATCAATCCATAATTCCCCATATCTGAAACCTTACATATAGTTATACACATGTATCTGAAGTATGAATTCTGCCACCTGTATAGGATCATCCGGTATAAATATCCATTCCAACAGTGACGCTTCAATCCATCAAGCTTACATGGCACAAATTGAAGGAATCGACAGAGAACCGTCAGACAGAAGCCTTTTTATGTTGGGTGACATGTAGCAGCTATCATTTAGAAGTATATAATTTTAGGAAAATTACAACTAATGTTGATCACCGAACTTTTTTTTAATCGGTTTATCTCTTCGCGATGCTGTCTCAAGACGAAGAGAAATAACCTGATGGATAATTAAGATAATAATAATTTATCGAAATCCATGCGTACATCAAGTTGACGGATGCGAGAAACAAACTGAAAGGAGTAAAACGATAAATAGGAATGTTTGAGTATCATAGAATGAACCGACTTCTCTGTTAAACTTTGATTATATCTTCCACAATCGGGTCCGTACCGTCTAGTTAGACATGTAGATTTCTGTAACGTATTCGGGTCCGTACCGTCGAGTTAGATGTGTATATTTCTGTAACGTAATCGGGTCCGTACTGTCAAGTTGGACTGTACATTTCTATAACGTAATCTGTAAAACAAACATAAAACTGGCACATTATGGTTGAGTGAAGGTTTATTAAACCCCTCTTTCAAGATAATTTGTAAAGATATATTAATCCAGTACATTTTTTTCGCAAGCAAAGAGATTATAATAGACTGAAACCCGTTCAAACGTTTGCCAGAGATCTCGAGAAAGACTTTGAAGTGTCAATCATACTCTCTTTTCGTGCTGCAATACATATATATGATCAGTTGAGTAGCATGGATTAAATGCATTAAGATATTATTAATGTTGCGGAAATACGATAATAATAGATACAAATGAAATTGAGAACTTTTTGGAAGTTCGAAAACCTTCTTCGATTGAGGGCTAATTACAAACGTTTTAGTACAAGCAGTACAAGAAGATGCGTGGGCCTGTACGTTAGGAACATTCGTGAATGCCCTTTGCTCTTATTTCAAATGTGCGAATATATGTCTTAGAAGCAGGATACCTTAGAGATAAATACATTGCATGGGTCATTTATTTGAAGCTAGTATCAGATAGTACTTGAAGTGATGAATGATGGGCTTCTGTCAAACACTTCATTATCGCACGCTGTGAGCCGGGCATAAATCATTGATTTTCAGGTACTCATCGTTCAAGATCACCACGTATAGCTTTTCTGATAGACATTCTTTGTGGTCACTCTAACTAGCCATTCTGAACTGCATGCATTACTCTTTTAATCTGCATGTATTATATGGGAAACTATGGCCTATATATTATTATTACATAGTATCTTTTCTTATAAATCCATGTTTGTAACTATTGAATCTTTGTTATATATATATATATATATATATATATATATATATATATATATATATATATATATATATATATATATATATACAACCTCCAATATATGACTGTTTGAATTAACTGGAATACTAATTAATTGGAACCTCAGTATAAGGTTTGAACTATCAAAAAAGGTATCAAAACGATCATATTTTTCGTCCTTGTTTGTTTATCATTGATTAGCAGCAATTGTTTCTGCATAGTAAGCAGATTCCAAAAGTTAAATCAAATCACGTGTCTATCTTGAAGATTAAACCCTTTTTATTTACCATACAATTAATGATTTATAATCGCCTATAGCCTACTCGCTTATAAAATGGTTCCAACTGCTCACAATTTCGACCTTAATGTGCTGTCGCATAATGCATCGACAGATCAGGTATGTGTTCCTTGTTCTACTGAGAACTTCTGACAAAATGTATGGACAAAGATTTGACGGCGCATTATGCCACGGCAGATCTGAGTCTGCGCAATTTGCAGTTGGACTCCACTTAAAGGGAGCTTAGTCGGTACATTGAATAATAACAACCATTGCCTAAATCGTAGGCTTCATTATATATATTCCACGATAACCTCTTGTGGGTGAAAATACATATTTTATTTTATTGTAAAATCGTCCTGATTCCAACATGGTCTACCATAATGTCATAATCTGATAATAATACGACACCCCATTTTCGCCATGCTGCCCAAAATTAGTTTACCACGACCGACGTACATTTGGTCTGAAATACATATCCATCCATCGGGAGAGGCTGTTTTGATCTCGACTGTTCTTGCATCCGTTTTCGTAACGTTATCTATTTCGTTATTTTTTTACGAGGGTTTTGACGCGAAAATTAGCAAATGTTGAAAACACTTGTGCTGCAGTAGACGCTTAGTATGATAGTCTCCGTTAGACTACAGATTAACTGAGTGCTTATCCCAGATCAGATTGTATTTCGTTTTTTTGTAGTCTAGTTTCGAGCGTATCTCATAAGAGGCCATAATCGGGCTCATACAAATTCTTTAACAATATCATCGTTTTAAATACCTGAATTGTCAAATTGGTTTTAGGAGAAGCAGATCGTCGTTAGGGAGATGTTTCAGGCGCTGTGGAACGTCAGGAACAGGTTTTAACAAACAAAATTAATAACATATTAAAAAGAGCAGCAGATACGGCCAAATAACAGAAGTATGTTGCCAATTTAATTTATATTTACTAGCCATACCATACTGCTTATATAGTAATCAGGAGCCTGGGCTTATTAAAATTCTTGTTCAAGCAATATTACTAGGGAAGACTGGTTTTGAATCCAGGGTAAAATTCTCCCCTTTTTATCAAGATATTAATCGTCGGGTCAGATTACTTAAGTGAGAATGTAAGCTACATTAAACATGAACAGAAGAGCAGATTTATCGGTAGGCTGATTATATGATAAAAACAAACACTCTCGTCCGTATTTTCTTCCATTCTTTAGACCGGATCGTACATGTTTTGCATCAAATAAACGTACTTTATCTTACAAGACACTCGAGCGCAGTGGTGTGAGGAAAATCCCTATCATTATTATTATTATTATTATTATTATTGGCGGTGGTGATGGTGATGGTCGAATTAAAAAATCTAAAGCTCTTTCAAAGCCCAAAATGTGCACTTTTTAAATACCAAAGCTTCATTTATATAACGATTTATTACTTTCCCCAGAGCAACATTTCATTCCCTTTTAACAGTATCATTTTATTAAATATACGGTTCCAGACGCAGTGGAGCTGGGTACTAATAAATAATACAATATTGGATGATGTTGCTGCATTTAGATTCGAAAGAAAATCGCGACTCTGTTTATTAGGATGAACATGCTATGGGAATTCAAGATGACTGATAAAAGTCTATTTTTCTCCAAATGCTGTTATTTACACTCTATATTTCTGATTATTTAGTCTATAGGCACGTTACCTAAAGACACTGATAGTCTGCACAGAATTTTAAAATTCATCGCTTTTTCGAGTTTCACGCAACTAAACCTTGTTTCCGCACAAAAGAGTGACTGAAACGTACAAGAAAGGGGTACAGTTTCAATGTCAGGTCAATCGCATCGCTAGAACGACAAAATGAAGAGACACCAAGTACTCGCACATACTGATCTGATAGAGTAGATTTATTATATTTTGAAGGTGTGGAGGCAAAATGAAGCTAATCAGTGGGTGGAGGTCATCTTAACACTTACCCCCTGTAAGTGGTAAGATGACCTCCAGCCTCTGTACGAGTGTCAGAACGATCTCCAGCTTCAAAACATTTGAGAGTGTGTTTAAACTGGATTCAAAACTCAGGAATTTTATAAAGTGAATTATGTTCAAATGCTACAACGGTCGATGTAGGGCCAGCGAATCGGGGTCCCCAAAAAAAGTATTTAAATATTTATTTACCGATTTCTTAACTGGTAACACTGGATCAACTCTTGCTTGTCGTACGTAGCCACCGTTTCCTTGCATTACAAGAAAACAGCAGGAAAGCTATCCATTAAAAATGAACGCAATTCCCCTTTAAGAAGATTACTATGTCTAGTACAAGTGTAAAATGTACAGACCCAGATCTGCCGGCGCATATGAAGTTTGTCTTGACTAATCAGAAAGACTAACTACATAGATCCTGATCTACAGACCCATTATGGAACGGTAGATCAGGGTCAATGTTGTTTGCAGTTGGACTTGACTTATTGTGTGTGTGGATTTTTAACGTATCTTTAAAAAAAATTCAGTCATATCGCTACGATGTCTGCAGTGTAGCAGTTTATAGTGATGTCTAGCACTGGGGCATCATGCCGCAGACATGTAGAATGATGTCCCACCCAGTCACATTATCCTGACACCAGGCCGACCAGTCCTAACACTAACCACTTAACGTTGAGCGCCTTGCGAGGTAGCTGTTACTACCATTTTTTAAATAAGTTTTTGGTATGACTCAGCCGGGGATCGAACCCACGATATTCTACATACTAGGCGGACGCTCTAATCACTAGGCCACCAGAGTGGTCTGACTCGACTTAGAAGCTAGAGTATATGGTGAGTGACTGTCTATGATCCTTATTTTAAAAATTTATTAGAATAGCGTTTGTAAATCTTTCTTTGTAAGATATGGATATTTCTTGTTAACTTTAAACCGCGTATTCAAACAATTTAGATAAATGAGCACGGACATTTAATAGCTCATGTTAATGCTGACTACGGCTTTACAGTAGATCAAATGGTTTCCTGTTTATTTTTTTTTTCTTAATTATTTTAGTATTATTACACACAATGAAAGAACTCAAAGCTAAATCATCTACATATGGATGCATATCCCTGGATTTCCTAATGAATATGTACATACGATCGTGATAGTCCACGAATCTTAGGAGAGTTTCCACAAGAGGTAGCGTGGGAAAATTTATATTTAATTTTGTTATTTGTTTAATAATACATCGTAGGGGTTATCTTGGAATACATTATCCCTGGAAATGGCTTGGGTCGCAAGCTGTTAATTTCCAAGCTTTCAACACGCTTTAATCAGAGAAAATTGACAGATCTGACAAGAACTAATAAAAACCAGCTCCTTCCCTCCAGAATAATACAGCCTGCACCAGCGTCTTCGTTTTATGAATGCAGTTCTCCTCAAATCATCAGAACGGTGCGAAAAATTACATGGTTTTGTTTTGGAAATTACAATGATAGTGCAGACATCATCTAACTGCGAAGAGTAAAGATGAAATAGTTTAAGTGCTCGAATAATAAATCAACTCCGATGTATATCGACCTCCTACTGTGAGCTGCAGTATACGTAAATACTGACTCTGATAATGTATCATTCACTTCCGTTCTTGAAGATACGCACATTTGATTAATTGCCAATTCAAAATGCAATTTCAAAACAATTTCATCACGCAGTCAATTATTCTTTCTCAATCAGTCACATGAAAACACCCATCTGTCCAATGTTCAATCGAATATTGAGCAGCCATGTCGATAACAATGCTAAAGGAATAATCAGCAGGTCAGCGACAGTGGTTGTCTCCCTTTATTGCAAGAATACGATATAAGTTTAAAAGAGTACATGTGGTCTATTTCCTTTTCGTAGTTCTTAAATAATAAATCAATCAATTTTTTGGTCCATGTAAACATACGAGGAAACTTGGCTAAAGTTCTGCTGCATAACCATATTCAAAACTTGTATGGCTTTATGGCTCTTTTGGCAGCTATTAATCAGCCTATAATATATTCTAAAGCGTATATATTAACATTGTTTCTTCATTGGTATCACGCTGAGTAGAGGGCAACCAACATGGCCAGATATACGACCATCCTGAATATTATGCCGATCTGTGTGTTTCTTCAGGGCACCTTCCTTTGCAACAATTAATACATCATGCTGATTGCAATGAAAAGTTATCTAATCGATCCATCATTAACAGCAATATGATCGCAGGACGTAATCTCTAGCATCGGACGCAAAGAGGGAATACGCTCAACACCTATGAGTCACATGAAGTGACACTCTTTCAGTGTAACGCATACGAATCAGTCCACGCATTTAATGATGATAGCTCCTTGCAGAACATCATAATCTTGCTCGTAGATTTGTTATGAAACAGAACAGCTGTCGCTGGGATTATCTTGGAACGTTAGATTAAAAAAAGGTGTAGAGCTAGATGATTTCCACGGATTCAGCATGCGTTAATCAGAGAACATTGATAAACCCTCAGTGAACTAACGAAAAGCAGTAACCATTTACCAGAACCATTAGTCTGCACCTGCATCTCTAATTTATGAATTCGAGGCTCTCAAAACTATCAAAGATTGTGGGAAATGGCTTCGACTAGAAACTTATAATGTTAGTGCAAAAAATATTTCACTTCGAAGAAAAAGGAAATATATTATTTTAAGTGTCTGAATAACAAAACCAGTCTGATCCTATTCATTCTCCTACAGAGAGAACTACTAAATATGAACACTAACTATTATTGCACTAACTACAGTTCAAGATAAGCACACGTCCATTCGTACAAAAATGTAGAACAGCAAAGGAAGAAAATGGGCGGACCACAATTATGGCATTGATGTTGAAACAATGTGCATTCTCCCTGGTGACTTATTAGATTCTCATGTTTAAAATATATACTTCCATTATTACAAAGGGATAATTCAAATGGATACAATCTCATTTATAGCGTTTCTGATTCTAAATGGTAAAATGGAACAATTGTCTATATTTTAAGCATTACAAGCTATTAGTATTTTGTTAGCCATTATACGATATACCTTGATGTGAATGCATAAGGTTAAAACCTTGGATTTCAACTTTGCAACAACAGAACAATTTACTGAATGAGTTGACAGTGTGTCTATTGCTTGGCGTCATCTTTTGCGTTGTTTTCTGTTTTCCAGATGAGAAAGTGGCTATTAAAAGAAAATGTACATTGAGCTGAAACCTGAAAATAAGACATGGTTTGAGGATGTAACGGTCGCCTTACGACTACAGACGTTGCCAGTCGATATAATGACTGCAAGACCACTTGCACCTTAAAGCAAACCTAACCAGAACGATGCCCACGCTTATGTTTAAAATAAACACAGACTAGAGTGATTAGCGATGCACGTATTGCGGAGGCCCGCGCTCACTACCAATTGTTTTAACGTTAATCTGGTTAGAAACCAAAGTTAGGAAAATAAGGACATACATAGTACAGAGGTCAGAACTAGTCTAAATGAGATTAAACTCATTCCAAATCTCATCAACATCAATCTGCAAGTCAAATTTGAAATCAAACAATCGTTGACAATGGTGTTCTGCGGAATCAAAGTCAGAGGTACTATCAATCATGATATGGTGTACCTCAGGGTAGCATATTATCAGTTACGCTATTCATCATCAGAATTAATAAGATAATCAATTGCATTAATCCAGGAACGGACTACTCGCTATATGTCGAGTCTTTATCTACTATTGATCAAAGTGAATGTATACTATCGAACATCATCACCTATATGAGTATTTAGAGTTCAAAAATGGGCAGTTTGAAATTGGTCGCTTTTCAAAGCCTTAAAACCGTTTGTATGAACTTTCAGCGATTTCGTTAAATTCTTGATGATCTAAAACTATTAGGACTGTTCTATCGTCTCTGTAGTTGAGATGACCTACTGTTCAGGTCTTTTTGAAAAGTAAACAAAATTTCATTTCTCAAATGACATAAACCTTGTATTTACCGGTAATACAACCCATGGTAGACATAGACTGGTGCGCAGGCCGGAAGGTCTTACTCTAGTTATACAGGATTTTAGTTAAATCTAAACTTGACTATGGTACGGTTGTTTACATGTAAATGTTACCAACGGATGCTTGATATGACACACAATCAGGGACTTAGACTTGTCTTGAAACATTTAGAACTTCCCTATTAGGAAGCCTCAGTGTTGAGGCAAAGAAAGCAACATTTGATTTGTGACAAATAAAACTGGCTCTTCAGTATACCACCAAGCTAATCCATAATCCCCATACGATACCGTCTTTAGGCCCAATTCCAAACACTCAGAAAGTGACGAATTCATCCTCACCTAGAAGAAGCACAACTCAGTCTTGCAAATAGTGCAATTTTTTGATAATTCATAAGGTCCTCAACAAATCCTCTCTTCTATAAGAGAAAATTTAATAAAATCAGAGCCTCCGATTGTGGTCTTACGTCCATGTATACAGATGATTAGAAAGACGGAGACAAAGTTGGTTTTGCAATTGCAACACCATATGGCACCATCTCGAAAAAAGCCTCCATTTTACCACAGAAATTACCACCATCAAATAAAGCCACTGAAACCTCTCAAAACCCAATTTCATCATCTTTATGGATTCCACTTTGCAAACCTTAAATGTGGCAATATCAGATATTAAATGATTTACTCAAGCAATCTGGAAAAAGGAATTTTGTAATGTTAGCTGCCCAGGTTAGTTTGATATTTAAGGATCATGAAAAGAGAGAAAACGCAGCTGAGGCTACCATGCAGTCAACAGTTTCCGTATTTTGACTATTCAAACAGTATTTAAATCAATCATTTGCAGAGTGAAGTGGTAATGTACCGATCGCATATACGTTTATCGTACCTACTAGTTCATACATCCTATGTGGTGAACCTCGATCACACTACATACTCTGTCAAGGTCCACGTTTACACTGAAGTGGAACATATTCTTGTAAAGTGTATCAAGTTCTATCCTGTTAGACGGGTTTTTGTCGAGTGTATCCAGTTCCATCCTGTTAGACAGATTTGTGTCGAATGTTTCAATTTCCATCCTGTTAGACAGATTCTTGTCGAGTATTTCAAGTTCCATCCTGTTGGACAGATTCTTGTCGAGTGTATCAAGTCCCATCATGTTAGACAGATTTTTGTCGAAGGTATTAAGTTCCATCATGCTAGACAGTTTTTGTCGAGTGTATCAAGTTCCATCCTGTTAGACAGATTCTTGTCGAGTGTATCAAGTTCCATCATGTTAGACGGATTCGTGCCAGTGTATCAAGTTCCATCCTGTTAGATAGATTATTGTCGAGTGTATCAAGTTCCATCATGTTAGACAGATATTTGTCGAGTGTATCAAGTCCCATCATGTTAGACAGATTTTTGTCAAAGGTATTAAGTTCCATCCTGTTAGACAGATTCTTGTCGAGTGTATCAAGTTCCATCCTGTTAGACAGATTCTTGTCGAGTGTATCAAGTTCCATCCTGTTAGACAGATTCTTGTCGAGTGTATCAAGTTTCATCATGTTAGACGGATTCGTGCCAGTGTATCAAGTTCCATCCTGTTAGACAGATATTTGTCGAGTGTATCAAGTTTCATCCTGTTAGACAAATTTTTGTCAATAAAAAAATATGAAGTCGAATGAAAACTCCTTGATGATGTACCAAGAGAGAAAATCTTTTATTTGATGAGTGACGGCGGTGTATATACCAAATTGACAAGATAGTTTGATTACTTTGTTATTTTATATGTACATTTTATGTCTAATACATTTTACAGAGTTATACCATCTTTACCTTTTACATATTTTGTAGCACCTCATGTTGGAGGGATTTATTTTCCTAACATTTGTTTGGTATATTGACATGTTTAGACCGACTGGTCCTTGCAGATCACTGGCATATCAACATAATATCTGAGAAGGCTTGACAATAGATTCTAGTAGGTCGGTGGTTCTTTCTGGGGTTTCCCCTTATTCTTTCACCACGAAATGGTGATTACTATACAGCTCGGCCGACTTCGTCGAGTGGTGCACCAACGTTTATCATTACACGTTATATGGTATTGATAGACAAAATGCATATTTACTATGTTTTACAAGTGTATGATGGAAACAATAGGCAATGATGTTAGCAAACCTGTAACATCGTAGCAACAGAATCTCTCACCGTAGACATGCCATCGTTTTGAGTAATCTTTGAAACGCTTCTTATCAGTGGCGTCACTAGGAGGCTGCACCGGGCGACACCATCAGAGGGGATGACACCAAAATGACTGTCTATAAAAATAAAAAAAATTGTGCAGGAAGGAGGTTCATGGGGGTGACTCCATGAGTTATTGCACATGACTGTCTATACAATTTTTGAATTTTTGTGCAGGAACGAGGTCCATGGGGATGATAACATGAGTTACCGCACTGGGTGACACCAACCCAAGTGACGCCACTCCTTCTTGTAATGAATGTTATAATAACTGAACATTTTGTATCACATTGATGTTTAAAACAATGTAATCACTTGTCCTTGATTACTTATAAGAGTTGGAATCTGTACACAGTGGACGCATACACTACCATTGTTGTTTTGTTGTTGTTTTAGGGTTTAACGCCACTTTTCAGCACAAGAAAGGCTATGCAAGGCCAGTATAAATGGTGGAGGAAGAACCCGGGAAAACCCCAGAAAGAGCCATCGACACACGAGAAGCTACCGGCAAGCTTTCTCGCATACCCACATTGGCCGAGCCTGAGACTCGAACCCACGCAGAGATGGCAGTGATCCGTAACGGTGAGTGCTTTGGACCACTCTGCCACTCGGGGCCCCTATATATATATATATATATATATATATATATATATATATATATATATATATATATATATATATATATATATATATATATATATATATATATATATATATATTATATATACACTACTACGTGACAAAATATGATCATTATTTTTCGATTACAGTTGTAAAGAATCTATCATTGATTTGATCCTCATGGCAAAACAACGCAACGTTAATCAGAGGGAGATTAATGTTGCTATGGGGGAGTGGGGTGGGAGTGGGGTGGGATTGGGGTTGGAGGGGGGTCTGAATTTTTATTTTTCTTATATCTTTTTGTTGAATAAAATTGTATTCTCCACAGCTAGACAGAAGTAGTATACTACCATTGGAGCAATATTTTACATCATATGGTTAAAAGATCACATACAATATGGCTGTGTAATGACATGAAGACGAAACAAATGACGAACGACCAGCATTGCTATAAACCATATTGTCCTGCAGCACCAGCACCTTCGTCAAACAGACTGAGAATTACAGAATTTTCATTCAATAATATTTTTGCCAGTAATATGATAATAGCACAATCAATTGTGTTGATAAACGTAATTTCTGACTTTTTCCCGTAACCGGTGCGAAAGTCATTTATAGGTATGTCAATCATGGGCGAAGGAAAGAAAAGCGTGCTAACAAATGAATAATAATAACATGACTTTAACGAAAGAGTGCGTCTTAGAGATAACTGTGACAAGAATTGCCATCTGTCAGGTATCAGAAAATCGTTAAATGACAGTCCACTCTCACTTTCACTCCACGCCATCCAAGCTGTTTTTATGTAAGAATTGTGTTAATAAGATCGTGAAATCCATGAAATTCTGTGTAAAATTAACTCAAATACTATCAAGATGACTGCCACAAACCACTGAATAGAGTGATATGCATTTGCAAATTTTACATATTTTCATCTTAAGTATTATTATTTACAGTTTGAAACAATAAAGATGATTTACATCATTACAGTAAAAATTGTAATTGTAATGAATATTTCGAGTAACAATTAATATCGCAGATCAAAATATAATCACGTGACCACGAGGAGCTGTTAATATTTCTGAATTCTGTTCCATGAACTACGTTTTAGTGCTAAAGATACAGTCACGCGATCAACCAACTGAAATTAACTCTAACCAAATGATGGTCGTTAGGCATGGTGATCCAAATGAACGAATTTGTCATTTCTAATGCATATAGTAAAATGGACAATATGAAAACTTGAAGCATGCAAGCTCTCCTTTAGTCAGAAAATCATTATCAAATGCGCTTTGAGGGCATACACAGAGCAAAGTTTAGTTTCTTAAATATTATTGGGACACAAGGAAAGTATAAATAATGCCCTTCGGATACCATTTCCTATGTATTCGGCAACTGAAAGTTTAGTCCACGATAAACTATTAAGCAATTAATCAAATCAATGTATTGTTCTTGAAAACAGCAATATCTTGTACTTCCATCTAGTGCTGTAAAATGTAAATGGTTGCCGGGCGACGTAACACTAACCGTGCTATATAAATTCGAGAAAACAGTGTTATAAATCGTTTCCTTCCAAAAATGCCAAATGGGAATATTTTACTGTGACATTCATGCTGGTCTCATAGAAAGATATATCATTTCGATGATCTTTGTTAAAGCCAAGTTATTTCTTATCACTTTTACGAAGACCAACGTTTGATTTGCTAAGGCTTCGAAAACACAATTCATCTTTTATCAACAAGGTCAATATATTGGAGAAAGTTTGAACTCCTGAATATAAAACTAATTATTGCTCAGCACTTTACTGACCTTTTCTTCTCTATGATATGACTTTAATCTTGTCCAGACTTTGAAGATACGGATAGAATCCGACTCAGTTCGAAGCAAAAGAGCTATCAAATAAATATTTTCTGTCTCCAATAACGTGTTCGCATTTGTACAGTAGCTTTACTATGTGGAGAAATTCTTTATTAAAAGCCTTCTTATATGTTGCAGTGAATATTAGCATGCACATTACAGTTTCCTTTGGGTGGATACTAATGAACATGTTGACATCAGTTTGACATGTTTCATTGTTCATCCTGAATAATATATGGCAACGTAATTTAATTTTTCGATACAAAAACCATACTATGTGTTCAGAATCTATTGAAATGTGAGCAAGACTACAAGAAGAGCTAGTACAGCAATGCATCAACCTCATAAAATCACACTACGGAAAAAGGACTCGATCTTACGGCTTACCTTTGAAGCATGCAAAGTATGTATTATACATAGAGACTGTTATTAACAGTAAACGAAGAAGGTTTTATGTCCGTTATTTGCCCGCTAATGACGACAAATTGATGGCTCATATTGGTGTGAATATTTCGTTTATTATCTCAGGTATAAGAAACATCCGACTTAAATTTCACCGAAGAATTCCTTTGAATAAAATATGAAATGATTTACCACACAAAACTATCCATCCGTGTATCAGAATCCTTAACAACGACATAATTAACGATAATATTTCAGGTACTAGCTATTATGCATGTGAAGATTGGCAAGTGTATGTTTTATTAGCCCAATTAAGACATACATATACACATTTAATTGTTATTTATTTAAAGCAAAACCTACTGAGAATAATTAACATTTCTTTTTTAAGGGCAGAATGTAAAAGAAAAATGAGGGTCACTTTCACCCCTTATTATTACTAGTGACTTCAATATTTTTGTTTTGTTTCAAAATTTCACATATAAAAGGAACAACAAATATAAATTCAAAAGAAAATGCTAATGTTTCTAATAAAAATAGATTTACAATAATTCGTAATCTTACAGAGTCAGTCATGTACTAACTGGGATGGTAATCTAGCTATATTGCCCCATATGCTTCTAATCAAAGTTTTACAAACGCGATCACACCAGTCTGTTCCTATCTGTTTTTCTCTCATCAATATTTTAATTTGACTTCATGTGCCTCTTCCAGCATGATGCATATGCAATTTTGTAATAGATAGGAATCTGAGAGTTGTAAAACATGTTTCCAGTAATTATACCTTGCATATTAAAATTGTTGGCAATGAAATAAACCAGTAGGTCTAACACGAACAAAATATAACCCACATAAAGTGAAGTCTTTTGAGAACAATTGCCTCAAAGAGATAAGAGGAACATGTAAAGAACATAAAAGTTAAAAAAAGCAATAACAGCGGACAGTCAACCGAAGGGATGGGCAATCCAGTGCTACGTGATGAGAATGACACCAGTGAGATTACCAAAAAACAAAATAAAACAACCCCAAAAAACAGCATTTAAATGGAGCCCACCTAATAGGAGGAAAAGAGGAAGACCAAATAATTACAGAAAAGAACGCTGTTAAGAGAGGGAAAAACTACTGATCTTGAAATACTAAAATAAATGACTGCTGTGGCCCAAGACAGAGGATGATGGCGTCTACTTGTTTACCCATTTGTTACGCACTATACGCAAAAGGATAGTATGATGATGATGAGGAGGAGGAGGAGAAGGAGGAGGAGTAATAGAAAGGTGCATAATAACCCTTCCAGATAGTTACAGCATATTTACCATGTATACATTTCAGAATTATTTTTTTTATGAGAACACCGTGTATAAATTTCAGTACGGTATTATTCATCAGAACACCATTTATAATTTTTATACAGTTAGTATTCATCAAGTCACGTGATTTTTAATGTTCATTTTCACCATACTTGCTTGCTATAACTAAAGAACCCAATATTGTATTTGAAGAGTAGTGAGTGTATCTCAAAATGCAAAACAAAATGGTCCAAAGTAATTCTTCAAATACATTAAACATTATACACTTATCAAATGCCTCCACCCAACGGTATTTTATTGTTCGCCGCTTGGGCATCTAGGCGATTGCAGTTCGCAGTTGACTCGTCCTAACAGTGAGAATATATGAATGAATACATACATATATATCCTAACAGTGAGAATATATGAATGAATACATACATATATATATATATATATATATATATATTTATATATATATATGCTGTTTGATTATCGTCTTTTGTAACGACTATTAAAAATGTATTAGACGTTGTGGAAGCAGTTATCAATAATGTGCAACTAATTTTTCCAGACTCAAAGAAAATGTCGAGATATTAGGTGTAATTGTAACACACTTTACGTTACAAGAAAATGTTTGGTTTAATGGATTTATGATTTATCATAAAACATTATATTATCAGATATACTTCCGATATCGCAGGAATAATGCACCTGTGGGTAGCTAACAATTAATGCATTTGAGTGCCGAGTTCCATTTAGCAAGGTGGACGAAAATCCCTTGCCAGTTAATATTATATTATATTATATTATATTATATTATATTATATTATATTATATTATATTATATTATATTATATTATATTAGTCTACATATCACTATTTACATACATAAGGCAATATTGTTTTCATGTTTATTTCTACTATAATGATTTACAGATATTATAGGAAAAATTCAGGCAAATACATGATTATATTTTCGACGTCGATATCAGGAACCCCTGGTTAAATGCAACAATAACTCGCAGATGTTACAATAGAACTCCGATAATGTACAACATATTCCAGTGTCTGCTTTTAAAATATTCTTATCTCATCTCCCATAATTTTAATTATCCCAGGCGAGAAAAGATAAATAAAAGTTCCCCATGACGTTTTACTTTGATTAAAATGTTATTATTTCACGCCGAATAAGCCACCTGCATGACATAAAAATGCTGATATGCTTTTTCTAATGAATATCCGCCAGCACAAAAATGATATGCAAAACATGTGGCGAAATTGTACATACAAGCGGTAATTTCTTAACTTTTTGTTTTATCTTAATGCAGTGATGGAAAGTTGCTTTGAAATACTCCCACATAGACTGGTATGATTGATGACAACGGACTATATCAACATGAACCTGAAATTTTAAGATAATTTTCCTTCAACTTGTTTCCATGCTATAATTTTGTATTGTTGATCCTCTTCAACTGATATTCATCTGCTACATGTTTTGTCTGAGACACGAGGGGCCTAAAAATCAAATATATTTTTCTTAGACATGAGAGGACTAAAGAATTAAATGTTTTGTCTGAGATATGAAGGGACCTAAAGATCTGAATATGTTCTGGTAAAGACATGAGGGTCCTAAAGAATCAAATATATTTTGTCTGAGACATGAGATGCCTAAAGAAGGCAGACAATTATTGGTTGCTTGTCACAGAAAATGCATTGATGATATTTACTGACATTTTGACAACATGAATATCAACATATAGAATATGATAACACGTACGAAGACGCCTTGCAAAGTTTGTCAGTGTTGCTGACTTAAGTCGAACAGCAATATCTGAATATCATCGTAGTAAGGAACAGTTGTATGTATGTGTATAGGCTTCTTAAATGCTAGTGGAGACTGGACATGAGAGAGATTTCAAGTTTGTCTTGAAATCATTTAGCGAAGGGTACGAAATTTAAAGATAATTGTTTTTGTTTTGTTTACTTGTTTCTTCTTCTCATAAATCAGATGTTTCAATAAAAAGGAATAATATTCTGAGTGTAACATTTTTTTAGGACAAGGAGATTCAGAAAAAGTTCGTATTTTTGGCTATAATTGGGGATTATGCTCAAAAGAAAGGTTCTAAAAGAGAGAGAGAGAGAGAGAGAGAGAGAGAGAGAGAGAGAGAGAGAGAGAATTTGTGAATCTAAACCTCAAATAATTTCATTGAGCATAAAAGAACGGTTAAAAATAGTAATAAAATCCGAATCACTTTATTCAGAACATGTGAAGTATAATGAACAATTTAACCTCTAGCATATTCAACACTAAAGGAGAGGATTATAGAGGTAATTGTTGAATATTTTCATTCGCCCGTATTCTTGAGGTACATGTGGTAGAGAAATGAGGTATTGGGTTATGAACCTGTTACAGTAAAGGTCGTGTAGAAATATTTTCAACTCATTCATTCACTGTTGTGATGTAAGGTTTACCGCTTGCTGTAGATTACGAGAGCAATAATCTGGATCAGCGTAATGTCATAAATTGATAATTTTATTCAATGGTACACCATACCACTGGCCACCGTGATAGAGGGGCACCTCGAAAGAGATATAGAGACACCTTGAAAAAGACCATCACTACCTGTGGCATCGATCACCACAAATGGGCATCACAAGCTGCTGACCGTAAAAGCTGGCGACGCACAGTTCACCAGCCCGCCGGCACTTTTGAATAAAACAGGCAAGACATCTTGGCGGAAAAACGATGGCGAAGAAAAAGCCGGGAACCATCGGCAGCACCCGACACAACCGAGACATTTCCATGCAGCCTCTGTGGACGGACGTACCTGTCACGTATAGGGTTCGTCAGCCACCAGCGAGCGTGCAATATACATGGACATAACCCTTCCTAATTGTGAAGTGGCAAATTTTATGTCGATCTAACAAGAATACATTAGTGGAGACCAGAGAACCATTAATTAGATTTATGGAGACAAGCGTGTATCATATCGCCATACTACCGTGTACGGTAATGTCCTTTAGAGGAAGAATTTTGTTCCTAATTAAACATTTGTTTATACAGCAGCCAGGCGGATTATTAAGGACAAGGAAAACTTCATTTCCATGGTAAAGTTGTCACAATTGAGAGAACGCAGAAACTCTGTTACTCAAACTACCAGGGTCAAGCTGACCCTGACTTTGGCGCCTCTGGAGAAAGGCGGGAGAGATATTTGATTCTGATTGGTTACGTTAAATTAGAGGGCGTGTTCCAACACAAAATTTCATAGGTTTTAATATCGCCCGCATCGAATTTTAATCAGTCTAAGCTTTTCCTGCAAGAGGAGACCCAAAAACTAGGACTCTGGGAATTTGCAAGAAATTTCCGTAAAACAACTGTTGTCCAAAAAAGGGGACTATTGTCGAAAGGAACCGACGAACTAATTTACCGATTAGAGGGAGGAACGTTGAAAGCAAAGGGAGATAATAGCTCTTGAGACGTATGGGACGTATGAGACGTATTATCCTGTGACGCAATCCTGCGACGTGTTAATTCTTGAAGACGTATTCTGAGAATATCCTGAGACGGATGGTAGAAAGTATCATCCTGAGATCCAAGGGTCTGAACAGTTACAGAGGAAGCAAAACAGACTGAGGACGAGCAGGTTATGAAATCGTACAAGACGTTGACTTCGATTGTCCACTCGATCCTATGATGAACTAAATCTATCAGTAAACAGATCGACTATTTTATTTAGATCTATTTGCGTTTTCTTTGTATTTCGGTGGAAGTTTAAATTTCTAAAAGCAGAGTACATTCCTGATGTAATGAATTTTCACAGTGTTTGTATGTAATTGATTAAATTGTTTGTTTACATGTACGGGGGCTCGTGTTGGTTTGTTCTATATACCTGCTCAGATCTCTATCTATTTCACCTATAAGTTTCACCACTTATATTTACAAGTACTCGAACCGGGCAATAACATCGAGGGCGGTCAACCCCTAGATAACGAAAACCAAATACGGAGGGACAATCACTCCCCCCGTTTTAACACTAATCTTCGCAAGCGAAGTCAAGCCAACACCACCATACATGTTACTGAACAATTTCTTCCTCAACAACTTTTTGACGTTCGTTGTTATTTTCGTACTGGTTTCTAAATTGTCTATGTATCTGTGTGTACTTGCCGACTGTCGCACGAGTAAGTTAGAAACAAGATAAACCTGAAGAAGTCTCAGTTAGGATTCCAATACTATGATGCTGGCAATGTATTCAATGTTATGTGAAAATTCATTCCTTTATCTCAACCGCAAAATAAATTATAATTTTAAGTATTTTAGAACACGAATAGTGGGGCAAACTACTCTTCTACTCCTGTGTTCTTTTTTTCTTCTTCAAGATTTAAGAAGCATATTCCTGCCATTGCAGATAGGGATGAAAACAAGTAATAAGTGCTTATCATAGGCCTCGTTGATGCACATGTGTGATAAATTAGATAGCAAATGCGTTCAATATTGCTATCAAAGTTCTTTCTTATCAGCAAGAGTCTTACTTTCATCAAGGCCCGTCGCTCAATCATGGGCGGGAACCTGACATAAAACTTAAGGTTTTATCAGTTGCAGGCGATTTTCACTTTAGTTATCTGTGAGATTTTGTTTTCTTTACGAGGAAAAGTCTCTTTTGGCGAGTGAGTAAATCAGATTTTTTTGTGTGTTATTTGGAGTCTTTAAAACCCCACACTTGTTATCGTTTTACAAGTGCTATATTTTCATTGTTATTTATCTACCTATCACATTCATGTCAAAACTCAATTAGTTCGCATGCTATCTGAAAAGAGAGAGAAAGAAAGAGAGAGAGAGAGAGAGAGAGAGAGAGAGAGGGGGTATATTGTTTTCCTTTTGTTATGTTTCTTTAGTGTCAATTTTCCAGGGCTAAGTATGTACTATAATTAAACGATTAATTTCGTTTTAATATCGGGGTCGTAACCATTACACAGAAGAAACACCAATTTGGAATCAATAATTCCACAGAAGATTCATGAAGAACTTCGTGAATCGATAAATTTTAAGACCAGTGTTGAAGTATAAAACAATATTCATAGACGAAAGGCGAAAAGGTAAATAGCATATTGATAATGTTTAGGAGGTGATTAAATAGCGTTAAATGCATTACAGATACGGCGTAATAAGACGTACTTTATAGCTGCTGTATTTGTTTTTGTGTCGTTGTTTTTTTCAAGTTGTAATTACATTGCCCTATTCATATCCAATTCTCTTCTTTTTTTAAAGATTTAAAACTTTTATGTGTCACTATTACAAATTTTGTCTATGTGATCAACTATTTTGAAAATCATTCGAAAACCGATGCATTACAACGGGTGGCATTCGCAAAAACGTATCAACACAGTGTGTTTACGTTTACAGTCATTATGGCATTGGCATAGTTAGGCTGATGTTTAGTTACGGGTGGTTCGGGGTACGGACACGAGGAGAGAGAATACCTCTAATTTTCGAAAACAACTATTTCAACACTGGTTCTAGGGCACCCAGTGCCCCATGATGACGGCAAAAGCTACCCAGAGACCGCCTGTGGTTAGCCATTAAATGGTGTATTGCGACACTTGCGTGGCTACTGGTAATAATTTTTAATTTGAAAAGTATAGTTTTAAAATGTGACAATACGCATGTGGGTATCAACGTATGATTTTTTGGAATAATATTGGGAAGTGTTAAAACTGCGGAAAAAGCTGCACGAACAAATTCTGTAGAGTTCACACGCAGAGAATTCGCAGAGGAAGAGTCACGTGCAGCTGTATTGGGTGCAGGGTAGAGGCGAACGCGAGAAAAGCGTGCCGTCTTTGCTACGAGCGAGGATGTACATGAAGAAATTAAGGAAGATAGATATAGTATTATTAACGAAATAATTATATTTCATAACAAAATTTATAACAGTAAAGTATAATCACCAACAATACGTGGCACGTGCCAACAAAGCAAGGGCGCCACGCTGAGAGTATGAAAATCATCCAAGAGGAAACATTTTCTAACAGCCAAAAAGAACTGAGGTCACCAAGGGAGCAAGTTGGCAGATTGAGGGACGCTGAAGCAGTAATTCAAAAACTAACGAAGATATGTGGAAAGTAGAAGAAAAGGAGAAGAAAGCAGAGACGAAGGTGCTTGAGAGATCTTAAGCGGAAAAGAGGGTAAAACCAATTCGATCGATTTAGCACTATCGAGAGTAAATTCGACCTCGATAATGCCACAGAGGACTCTGCGTCTTTTCTCAGCGTCAAGGATGAGTTTGATACCGACGGGGCAGCGTACGTGTTCAGTAAGTTTAGCTTTGAGACCGACCACAAACCAAAAATACAGAGCACATACCAAGAAAGCACGGGCGCTGAGCAGAGAATATGAAAAACTTCCACCTAGAACAGCATTATCCAGGGTTGTTACAAAATACGAGAGGAACGCATATCTTGGACAGCCAGATGAATGACGAACGCGCAGCCTCTCTCGTTAGGTTCCATCAGAAGGCAAATAAGGCTCCATTGCATTCAAGGCTTAAGTCAAACTAAAACGAAAATAGGACACTGACAGATAAGTTCGACCCAGGAGGACATAAGGGGAGGGTTAATGCTCACAATCACGCGAGAAACAAGGTGTTGGTTTCTCACCGGTATAACCATGCTCTACTAAGAAAACGCTTATCCGGTGGTAACAGTGGTACTCTGTATTTACAAATTACGGGAGCTCGATCACAGCAGAACGATGACCTCAACTATGTCTTAGAAAATGCCACTCGATTGAATGGCCTCACACAATCCAAGAAAGAGGAGGAAGCAGTGACGATGTTGCCAACTTCGGGAAATGTTCTCAAGTGAGAGCTAATTTGTGGAACATCGCTGGCAGATCTATTTGAGACAGCTGCGACTACTGCACACTTGGTGGCAATTGTCCAGCCATCGTCCACAAGGGACACGCATGGCTGCAGATACATAACTTCGCGGAAGTGCGTAATATCGAGTTTTACAATAAAAATGTTTTGGAGTGGAAGCCGGGAAATCACATGGACGGGTCAAAGACTATGTGTCTTTTGTAGCTGCCTGGAAAACTAAATCAGAAGCTCGTGCAACGACTTGAACTGGTGGATTGAAGGTGCTTTAGAACACAAAAGAAAACCACGCTCTGGTCGTCAGGTCTGCAATAAATACACAGATAACCCCGAGGAGCTTGAGGCCAAACTCAGTAGCTACGCAACAGCTAGAGTAGCGAGAGAACGAAACGACCGCAAGCCGATGTCCGTAGCCATGGACTTTAAACTGGCATGCGTTGACTTTGGTCATTGTGAGCTCTGGAACCACCCATATTGCTAAAACGGCAGGTGAGCCTCAACATGGTGGCCTGTTACACAGGCAGTTTTCTAGGATGAGCCCGATACTTTGATTGTTTGTCCACCCATGCATTGAATTTACTCGTGTGCGATTAATGGTCACTGCCGACAGTAGAATTGACTGAATTCGCAAACCTGCGTCCATGGGTCTATGCACCTGGCTTCCACCTAGTTATCTCTGCCTCTTTAGTGCTATAGGAAATGAAATGTCGTCCGCATCGACCGTATCTTGGCTCCCATCGCATTGCTGAGATTTATGATTGATAGTGGCGTGCTCACGCACCCGAGGTTGCTGTGTCTGTCATCTCAAACAATACGAACATCTGGCTGCCAAAGTAGCAGGGTTATGGGCTGAATTATCATTAGCGAGTTCACAGTTGGCAGTACAAGCACCACCGCGCGTTCATGCTAGGATTCCCGCTTTACTGTCATATTATCATGCTGCAGAGGTTTCACACCGACGCAAGTTGAGTTGTAATAGACTCAGTTTATATGAAGCGTGATAATTTTGGCAAATTTAATTGCATTCCATCCTACTATGCTCGGAACCCTTATACTTTGACTGACCTCCTTTGAGTGTGTGAGATCCACAATGCCATATAAGGCATGAACAAATGAGAATAGTGACGTTGAAATGAAGAGAAGCTCCTGACTGCAACCGAAATGCTGTTTACATGCCCAAGTCAATGTACTGGGCCAAATGCAAGCGCAAAATGCCAGAATCATAACCCCACTCCCTCAGCAGCGATCCATTATGACGCACCGACTCCAGCCTCAACGATGGCTTAGGCTCCGGAAATACAGCACGCGCGATCACCCTCTCCCTTGTGGTACCTCTCTCAACTTAAGCGTGACGCTTCGCTGTGGGGGCCTAGCAAGAAAGGTTATCCAAAAGAAGCTTGTTGCTTATAAGGAGCGGGACTAGTATAGTGGTTACGTTGTAACCCGATTAGAACTTTTCAAGGTCAATCACTTGCTCCATCTCAGACATCAGCAAAAGATGAGGTAATACCCTTGATTCGTTCGCTCGTTAACCAAACAAATTTTGTGTGTGTGTGTGCAACAAACAGCCTTTGCACTACTCCCAAAGTTAAAATATAAATCGCTTTACCATTTCCTCTGAACTTGCCTGTGGATTGGAATAATTTGAATGGAATGCGACTGAGAAATGTGCATGTCCGAAAGTCAACATTTAGCGCGGAAAACGTCTCTGCCGGTCAACCTTTGTAAACGGTTTAACTGTTTATGGAAATGAGCAATTCGATTTGGGGTCGGGCCCGGCCCTCCGAGGGGCGATGGGTGAATTATGAAATGATCGGCGCACCATTCCCTGATGCATCGTTTATACCATTTTTGTTTTATAAAACTCGAAGCATACTCACCCCTAGCGGGTTCCATCTATTTGTTTTATGGCCCAGGTAGCTATTTGGCTTTGGTAACGGGGGTGGGGAGCTGGGACGCCATAAAACTTTTGTTTGAATCGTTGTTTTTCCAAAAGCTCGATGTATGCTCACTAACCCTCCCCCTGCTTCTCGTTTCATAGAACCATTTATTATTTAGCGATATAGCAATTATCAACATTATTACATTATTCTAAATTCAAATTAAATATTTTTTTAAATCTTTGATTAATGTATAATATGATATAATATGGTACTCAAGAAAGTTCACTGAGGTTCATTTTTATTGAAACTCGTTACATAAATTTTAATTGTAAACAAATAAGAATCTTACTTGAAGGAAATTGAACTCTAACGTACGTGTGTGTGTGTGTGTGTGTGTGTGTGTGTGTGTGTGCCTTGAATAAATGACAAAGTAAATGGAAATGTATAGCAAACTTCTATTCAAATCTAATCCGCCATTTTAAAGATATGGCCGATTAAATTCATGTTTTCCTTTCTGGAATCTGGGCTGCGAGAGTCGCCATGATGTATATAGTTGTGACGTCAACAAATCAAATTCGGTCATTTATTAACTTACCCCATGATATTGCTGAGAATACAATATCAAAATCTTCGATGGTTTCTAAACATATAAACAGATGATAATCTGATCATGCGCATATGGACGCTATCAGGGAGAGGAAAAGTCATGACAAATTTTAATGCCAACCTGTAACTGAAAAATCGGAATAAAAACCTTATATACCGAATAAATCTCAAAGTGCTTTCACAGAGAGAGAGAGAGAGAGAGAGAGAGAGCATGGAAATCCCATGTTTCTGAGCTCCTCTATTAAATCAATATCGAACATAGAAAGGAAAATCTTTTGCAAAAAGCCCCAAAACAAAACGGAGCAGCTGTATGAAACCTTTAAAGAGATCTAATAAACTGGTCACTACTCAACGAGAAATTACAAACCTATTGACCGAAACCTTTTCTACTATTTACCAGAAAACTATGCTAAAAATATATGCCGTGATAATAAAAACGAAAGGAAATGTTCATTTTAGTTTTAAATCTATTAAGGCTTAAGCTAACGATAAACCTTCCTCTTCGTCGCACCCCTGGCACTTCAACAGGACTGGATGACATCCGGTATCATTATTGGCTGCTGACACATTTATCTGACACAGCCCTCAATGTACTAAATGCCTTCAATAAAATGACGATAACTAGCGACTTTCCGCCATCGGGTTGAGAAGTTTACAGTGATAGAGGAGAGAGATGAAATACGTTTATGCTTGCTGATCAATACTACACATCTCTTATTTGATTTGTTGTACTTTCCACGATGCCTTATGCAAACAACTACTGTCAAAACCAGCAGTGATACCGGCGCCCAAGACCTAGTAAGGGCGATACCGACCCTTCCAACTTTTGCACCATAGTAAAAGCACGACGTATTTGCATAGATATGGAGGGGATGAGCACAGACATTCTGCTCTAGTATCTTGAACATAACAAATTACAATCAAACTTTCCATGTGGATTCAGGCGCCAGAACAAATAACCAGCTTATCGGACTTGGAACACGTGACTACTTTATAAAGAGCGAACCTGCAGTAGCCATCTTTATGGGCTTGAAGAAAGCTTATGACGCAGTATGTAATTACGGCATAGTGAATGGCCTATTGAACCTACGTCTACCTTTATTGCAAATTTTTGGAAAGTTGGAAAGTTCAAATTTAAATTCGTTTCCGAAAACTGTCCTTAGGATATGCATGCACCTAAGGGAGGCAACTCGTCAATCATCCTTATCAACACATCCTTATCAACATCAAAATTACAACATAATAACATTCCTAAATCTAGGAAATGGATTGTCATTCTACGTTGACGACCTTTTCGAACCACTATAGCACCAAAATCATGAAAACTGCTTAGCGTCAACTGCAGATATGCTGCAATATAGTTCAAACATCGTCAGAAAGGCGGCTCAATCATTATAAATCTAACGTTTATATACGCTTTTCTCAATTGCACAAAGTCCATGATAACCCAAAACTTTATCTTGACGTTTCTGTTATACTTAATAATGAAAACGTAATTTCCTACCGCACATTAGATGCCTCAAGGACAATGTAAAGAAGGCTTATATTTAATAACGGCTGTGGCAACACACACATGTTGTTGAGCAGACTGTTATGCTTACTTCGGTTTTACAAGATTAAAGTAAGATCAAAACTTGAATATGGCCAGATTGTGCACATATAAGCTCGCAAATCTTCGGTGCATATGTTTTATCCGACACTCACTTATAGATTTAGACCTTTTTGAAAGTATACATAATCTCACCTTCAGAAAGCTTTTGCCATGAGACAAATTAACCAACACTTTTTCTCAAACGATATTGGCTAATCCATCTATTCCTCACATGACGCCAATGCCAATTACAGATATGCATAAGTAGAACTGCCTAATAATCAAAAGGAAACTGGTTCAATTTTTTTACAAATGTGTGCACTTTTGTTGATTACATAAAAATTCATGATCACCCAATACTCTGTCTGGTCGCTTTTTCTATTTTGTGGAGGAGACAAATTTTTTTAAGGACTTAGTCTTGACCAGTAACAGACTATATCTTCTCATATGAGATGCATCAGGAACAAATGCCATAGAGTCCTATCTTTAATAAGAGTCCAGGTGAACACAGATTGGAGACCAAGCCTAAAAGTCTTACTCGAGTTATACTCGATTTGGTCAGATCTAAGTGTGACTGTGACACGATTATGTACGATCAGCTTGAAATTCTTACGTGCCGGGACTTGAATCGATACACAGTCTAGGCGTTAGACTATCTGGGAGGATGTCGAATTTTCCTTTTCTGAAATTCTCATTGTTTAGGCAAATAAACCATACTTTATTTTAGACAAGTATGTTGGCTCGTCATGGTCTAATTCACCTAACCCTGCATATTCTGTCGTCTGTATGCTCCAGTACCATGCCTTGCAAGATCGGAAACCATCACTCATTCCACATTTCGGCATACAAAATCAATATTCCTCCATAATAATGAATTTTACATTGACATATTGGCAACTTGGTTATCAAAGCTTCCTACAGAAATACAATATAGTTTTCATTATCAAAGTCCTCGCCCCATCCACTTGTTTTTCACAGTAAATTCAATGAAAGCATCATATTAGCTTAGTAGAACTACCAAAGCTATATCTAATGATGCAAACACCTTGATAAATGTCTACCTGTATGTAACTTACAAAAATTAAACATATAAACAGTATAATTGTATGTTGGGTTTTCAATTGATGAAATTCATTGAGCCTTAAAGATATTTGCGTTATTTAAGGGGAATATACATTTTCCTCGATCGTTCTCTTAAACCGGAGAAGTTCGAACTTTCCAATGTAATCCGTCCAGGTAAGATTGGACAAGAGTATATGTCCTAACTATGGGAGGGACCCTGGACTTTGTGCAACAACATATATGCATCATTAATCAACATTAACACATCTACTCAGTTTAGTGCACTAGAAAGTTGTCAATAAAAAAGTCAATATGCCATGCTGTTTTCTACAACCATTACTATTCTTGCATTTGCCATGAGATTACAGGACGATCCACTTGACTACAACCATTACTGTTCTTGCATGTGCCATGAGATTGCAGGACAATCTATTTGACTACAACCATTACTATTCTTGCATTTGCCATGAGATTGCAGGACAATCTATTTGACTACAACCATTACTATTCTTGCATGTGCCATGAGATTGCAGGACGATCCACTTGACTACATCCATTACTGTTCTTGCATGTGCCATGAGATTGCAGGACAATCTATTTGACTACAACCATTACTGTTCTTGCATGTGCCATGAGATTGCAGGACAATCTATTTGACTACAACCATTACTATTCTTGCATTTGCCATGAGATTGCAGGACAATCTATTTGACTACAACCATTACTATTCTTGCATGTGCCATGAGATTGCAGGACGATCCACTTGACTACAACCATTACTATTCTTGCATGTGCCATGAGATTGCAGGACAATCTATTTGACTACAACCATTACTATTCTTGCATTTGCCATGAGATTGCAGGACAATCTATTTGACTACAACCATTACTATTCTTGCATTTGCCACGAGATTGCAGGACGATCCACTTGACTACAATCATTACTGTTCTTCCATGTGCCATGAGATTGCAGGACAATCTATTTGACTACAACCATTACTATTCTTGCATGTGCCATGAGATTGCAGGACAATCTGTTTGACTACAACCATTACTATTCTTGCATTTGCCATGAGATTACAGGACGATCCACTTGACTACAACCATTACTATTCTTGCATGTGCCATGAGATTGCAGGACAATCTATTTGACTACAACCATTACTATTCTTGCATGTGCCATGAGATTGCAGGACAATCTATTTGACTACAACCATTACTATTCTTGCATTTGCCATGAGATTGCAGGACGATCCACTTGACTACAACCATTACTATTCTTGCATGTGCCATGAGATTGCAGGACAATCTATTTGACTACAACCATTACTATTCTTGCATGTGCCATGAGATTGCAGGACAATCTATTTGACTACAACCATTACTATTCTTGCATTTGCCATGAGATTGCAGGACAATCTATTTGACTACAACCATTACTATTCTTGCATTTGCCATGAGATTGCAGGACGATCCACTTGACTACAACCATTACTATTCTTGCATGTGCCATGAGATTGCAGGACAATCTATTTGACTACAACCATTACTATTCTTGCATTTGCCATGAGATTGCAGGACAATCTATTTGACTACAACCATTACTATTCTTGCATTTGCCACGAGATTGCAGGACGATCCACTTGACTACAACCATTACTATTCTTGCATGTGCCATGAGATTGCAGGACAATCTATTTGACTACAACCATTACTGTTCTTGCATGTGCCATGAGATTGCAGGACAATCTATTTGACTACAACCATTACTATTCTTGCATTTGCCATGAGATTGCAGGACAATCTATTTGACTACAACCATTATTATTCTTGCATTTGCCACGAGATTGCAGGACGATCCACTTGACTACAACCATTACTGTTCTTGCATGTGCCATGAGATTGCAGGACAATCTATTTGACTACAACCATTACTATTCTTGCATTTGCCATGAGATTACAGGACGCTCCACTTGACCACAACTATTACTGTTCTTGCATTTGCCATGAGATTGCAGGACAATTTATTTGACTACAACCATTACTATTCTTGCATTTGCCATGAGATTGCAGGACAATCTATTTGACTACAACCATTACTATTCTTGCATTTGCCATGAGATTGCAGGACGATCCACTTGACCAAAACTATTACTGTTCTTGCATTTGCCATGAGATTGCAGGACAATTTATTTGACTACAACCATTACTATTCTTGCATGTGCCATGAGATTGCAGGACAATCTATTTGACTACAACCATTACTATTCTTGCATGTGCCATGAGATTGCAGGACGATCCACTTGACTACAACCATTACTATTCTTGCATGTGCCATGAGATTGCAGGACAATCTATTTGACTACAACCATTACTGTTCTTGCATGTGCCATGAGATTATAGGACAATCCATTTGAAAAGTGCGGATAAAAACGTATGTTTAGTTCTTTAGTTGCGTGTGATATGATTGTAAGTACAAACGCCTTAAACATGAATGTTGATGCAAACAAGGATTTTAAAAAATATTGCAAGTTAAGGTATAAAATTTAATTTCATACAAGTTAATAAAAAGGGAGAGTTTATGGCTGTTTTTTGTTTAACAACAGACATTATTGGAATCTTTTCCTGAAATGCAGAAATAAAGGAAATGTAGTGAGATAAAGAAAAAGTGGCTTTTAGGTTAATCACTCTACGTGATCCACGATATCCACAAAGTGATGAATGGAACCATCACTGTAACCTCCCATCGTAGATTTGTTCAAGGGGTAGATAACGAATCACTTGTTCCAAACAGCAGCAACACACATATCTTGTATTAGGAATTTGTACATGTTACTTAAAACTGCAATATCAAGTAAAAATGCCTAACATCAATGTTCTTGAATAAATCTAAATCTTCATACCATTCGAGGTAGTATTGTCACAGTATTGCTGAAGAAAAACATCCTAATTACGGTCGTGTCATTTATTTCCCCATAACTATGAACACTATTCATATCTCATGGGGACAATCTTCGAGCACTTACAAAGTACTGTTTCGGTAAGAACAACAGAGGGTGACTCTTAATGCTGCTATCTTATTTTATAAATTAAAAAAAATAATGAAGTAGACCAATGGGCAGATACTGTTTGATATTCTCCTCGACACAAAGGTGAGTTCATTTAATCCTGCAGGATGCCATTTATTTCACGTTTGTCATTGGGGTGGGGTGTCAGTTGTGCAGATTGGGACCCTCAACCCTCTATCCATTGACATATACCCTTCATTTTATTTGTAACAAGGCTCTATGGGGTATGTTGACCACATGCCGACAAACATAGAGTTCCAATAACCCTAAGGCAATCAATTGTAAAAGTGGCTGTCAGAATGTTGATAGTAATGATAAAAGATTCCAGAAAATGGGGCAAGGAAAATTATCATAGTCACAGCTAATCCGTAAGGAGAATACTAGGCAAGAATTTCATGGGCATATTTGGCCCAATGAAATTCATATAAAGTGACGTGTTAATATGTTGGCATATAAAAAAGATATTAAAATGCACTCTATGTAAGGAGTACCAAGTATGATATATATATATATATATATATATATATATATATATATATATATGCGTAAAGGTCATTCTGCTGCAGTAATGTAATGCAGTATGTTCTGTTTTATGGGTGAAAGTATCTATTACGGTATTGCATTGTAAGTTATGACATATCTTGTGACCGTAATTAAGAGCTTCTATAATTGGAATGCATATATTTAAATATATGTAAAATGAGATAAGTGTTAGTTTAGTAACAAATAAGGTTTGATACATCAAAAGTCTTTTTCTACTTTTTCTAACGTTTTGTGAAAATATAAAATAGGAAAAAGCATAAAACAGGTCTACAGTACGAATATCGTCTGAACTTCATATACTTTTCAGTTCTCAATCTCTCTATAGTCGTATTCAATGATAAAAGCAGCTTAAGTTCCAGTTTGATGTGGTTTTAGTTCACTTCCGGTTCTAGAGATACATTTGCTTATTGTTAAAACTCTGCGTGTCTTCTCCTACTGAATTCTGCCCCGCTAATTCATACTGACTGATTCAATCCGCAGCTTCATTTCTTCACTGCGCACAAACTAATAAAGCAAGTAAGTCCTTACAGTACTCTATGGAAGAAGAGGAGGAGGAAGGAAACACTTTTATTGAATATGAACGGCCAAGATAGCCGCATTATTTGCAAGTATGCGGCACCAATGTATTCGCGATTTTTCAACACCTGCGAAGATTACAGTTTACCTATTAATAGAGGGTCGATTTTTATATTAACCACGTGTTCTTGACAAATGATTTCACCTTTGCCTTTTGATATGTTGTGCCATAATGGATACCTGTAATTTGCTTAGTTTTTAATAATGATTTTTATATGCTTTGTTAAAGAAGTATGAACGTGACGATACTTTAAGATAGTAGCGGTTATAGTAACACACGTTCTTGTTTAATATTACTTTCAGTAATGTTCAACCGCTCTGGTGGCCTAGTGGTTAGAGCGTCCGTCTCGGATGCAGGTTGTCGTGGGTTCGATCCCCGGTCGAGTCAAACCAAAGACTTCTAAAAGTGATACTGACAGCTGCCTCGCTAGGGGCTCAGCATTAAGAGGTTAGTGTTAGGACCGGTCGGCCTGGTGTCAGGATAATGTGACTGGGTGGGACATCATGTTACATGTCTGCGACACGATGATCCAGTGCTAGAGATCTCTCTAAATTGCCACACTGCAGACATCGTAGCGATATGGATGAGATTTTTTAAAGCTACGTTTAAACTCCAAATCACACACACATACACACACACACACACACACACGCACGCACACAGAGTCTTGATTAAAAAACACTCTCGACCAACGCACTCTTTAGGTCATTGGTAACACGTCCGGTAATAAAAGGAGCAATTTATTTAGTATCATCTGTCGCCCGGATGACATATTTTATATCAATATAATAAGCGAATTAACAAAATAAGTTTGACACTCAGACAAACGTAATTGAATCACGTTAAAGGAAATTATATTTAAATGATCAAGCTGTAATTACTCTTGGAATCACTGTATAAAAAGTCCCCTTGGTCAAAAACCTCTTTTATCTTGGCCAAAATAGTTTAGGTGATTTAATAGCTGATGGTAAATCTGCGCAAGTTCTTTTTTGCAGTCGTAAGCAATGTTTTATAATGTTTTTACCGTTACCACACACGAACAGTTTAAATTCAAATATAATGGATCACCGTGCTTATTAGTCATTGAATAATAGATCAACCTAAATCTGTAAACACACACTAGTTACTAAAACCTGCTTCATATATAAAGCATCGGATGGTGATTCCAGATGGCTGATAAGACTTAATTCATCAAACACGTTTATCAACCTAACTGTTTTTTTTTTTTACATGACTCGAGATGTTTGAAATCTAAAATCATACACCTGTACCGGGATGAGCGGATACAACAGCTACGAAAAATCCCAACAATTCTGCAGCGAGGCAATAAAGCTCCTATCACTGCCGTCTCACCACAATACTAGGCAGGTTGAATTCAAACTTTAATAAGTGAGCTACACTATTACAGTCCTATATTGGTTGATCTAAGGGAATTTGTTATGCAAGTGCAGCTGTGTAATAAGTTCCCTGAACGAGTTCTGGCCCTAGGATGTGAGCGGCCCCAAGCAAAAATATTGCATTGCCTGAAAGCGCGGGGCCCAAGGCGGTTGCCTCGTTCGCCTTGCCCTAGGGCCAGGCCTACCCCGAACACGCTTAGACGGTCCTGACGCATGCTTCCAGACTTGCCAACAGAATGCCCAGAGATAACAGATGAAGTACATGTGCTTGATGATAACCAGAAAAAATTAACTTCCGCCTGTCCCTGTAGCTTGTCATCGACATCTATGGGAGGAGTAGACTTTCACTGAGATATATCATTCTTTCTTATTTACCTTTATTATGTTCATGGCGGCTGATCGTCAATCAGTCCATCTCCTAAAACCTCACTTACACCAAATACGCTTGCCCCAAATGTCGAAAAGAGAATATAAATGTAAGCCTTAGTGTTACGAAATCTACTCTCTAACCTTGCACAGTAATCGGGTATTTGTTTTATTCCTGAACGATTGTACGAACTTCACCATTCCCCCAGTCCTGGTAGTCTTTGAAAACCATACCTCATTTATTCAAATTATACAAAAGTGGTGAAAGCGATTTTCCAATCCCTGAATTCCTAAAGTTTAAACAACCGTGATTCAAATTCAGTTTGAAATTTTAAAAAAGGGATTCTGTACACAAATGCACACACATTGCTTCCATTCATGGAAATCTTCATAACAATAAGAAAATGCTAAAAGACTAAATACACCATGAGAAACCTTTACATACGTATTTCTTACTGTTCTTGACCACATAACCTTGGAGGCTTTCCGAGTATTAGGTGCAGCTGTGTGCAACTGTCACTGCTCTAATGACAGTTACAAATAGGTTCTCCTAATTACTCGTGAAAGTCTCCAAATGGTAATGGTCAATACCAGTAAGACAACGGCTCAATTCAATCATGGAGATATGGAAAGATAAACATTGCAAGTTTCCTGTATTTTGTATAAAAAGTATATTTATATATAGAATTAGTTAGTGGTCGTAATATGAAACAATTCGTTGAAGTGAGAATATATTGAACATATCTGTAAAAGAAGATTTACATACATTCTCATTGGGCGATATTAAGAAAATTAATTACATTTCCTTCTTGGCCCAAAATGTATCGTGCGTCATTAACGTACGAATTTCCTACACAGAGTAAAATACTAAACAGGGAAAAGCAGTTGACAGTATTTCAAGTCGATGAAAGTAATTATACTGAGGAATGTTTACATGTAACACCTTTGTTGCATTTAAGTATGTGAGGAAATTCTCACCACACACATTGATATGTTATGATATGCACCTGCCTTTCATGAAGATGCATCAAAAACACTTATCCAACGAGAGGAATGGTGCACACAGTTTTTAATTAACAGCTTTTAGAACGTTAATCAAGAAGTTTGACAGACGTGCCAAGAACTAAACAATTACAGATTCAAATATACGTCTCTATACCTCCCTAAAATGTTAACTTGTGACTTCCTAGAAAAGTATTAAGTGTAGATCTTAGTAGAGCGTTAAAAGCAAGAGTGTCTGAAGGTGGTGATGATGATGTTATCTGCCACTCCATATGGTACTTTGGGTATCGTTATCAAGGAGATGATTGCCCGGATCGAGTAAACAATAAAATAGAATATGTAATTAATGCATGGAATAAAGTAGATCTGAGCAGAGATATAGAATAGAATAACACAGCCCCAGTATGTAAAATAAAATAATTTGATCAATTACATAAACAAAATGAAAATGAACATGACATTTTAATGACTCACTTTCTGTTATGCGAAATTCAATTAGCCGTTCTGTTATACTGATAGAAACATTTCTTCTTCTCGGGTCATTAACCGTCTTCGTTGTAGACTGTGATTTTTCCACTGTACAGTACAGTATATAGCTATTTTTTCTTCAAATAAAATATATAATACTAACCTAAATAAGTGTCAGGTTTTTTCTCCTCCTGGGATCAACAATATTCCCACTCTTTACATCATATATCGTCTATTGTAATTCAACTAAGCTATGGTCAATCAAGCCGCAACCTAATACAAACTCAGAACCCTCCCTGTTAACGTGAATTTACGTCTTTTGTGGCGACTCCTCTCATTCTTAACTGGAGCTATGACATAACGAGACCTCTCAGATAACCATTACTGCCCCGTTGTGGCTATAAATTACCAGCTGAACTATGCCTGTCGACACACGCTTCTAATACTTACACCCTTTATTCTCGGTTGAAAAGAATTCACAACTTAATTACACAGCGAATTGATGAACTTCACTCCTTGTCATAAGTACGTTACGTTGCTAATTAGCAATTCACTGAAATGCATTTCCAAACAGAAAAATCAAATTTCATAATTCATGATAAAACTCACGTAAGACAGATAATTTATTTCTCAACAGAAATGGATGAAGTGCATGAAACTTTTACGACACATTATTCTATTACATACAAAACAACTAAATTCGAACTCGTTCATATATTACATGAGTCATATAACATTTCAGACAAGATGCATGCACAGAATTACTTCTGAACTCGAGGAAAAATTATGCACGAATTTTTTTAATGAATAATTTTACAAAATAAATACAAACATAGAACAATGAACATAGACTGTATGCAATTGAAACTAACCTTATGTTATATTCGAGACTCGCGCCAAGTCAAATATCCCTCCTCTCGTATCCCTTACTTTCCGATTCGCACCACTTAGACAATTTGATGAGAAAAGTACTTCTTACTGAAAACACACACACATACGTTTAGCATAGACAATCAGGATTACTTTCTTTACCCGCCAAACATTTTATCATTCCCATCGAAGTCACAATAATCCTCTTTAGTCAACCTTTATTAATAACTATTCTGGAAAATATCGTTTTATGACACCGGTTTCAGATGGCCCAGGTTCTCCTAAATTTCCTCTGGTTTGTCTTGGCTCTTTTTATTTACCGCTTCATGACCCTTCACTAACATATCTGTTCGACCTTTACACTGACATATCTGTCCGACCTAATTAAAATTCAATTCAAGCCCTAAACAGAGCAGATGGGCCCTTGCAGTTAGCAATTCATGGCAAGTCTAACACATACGTTACACTTACTGATTACGTGTCACGCTGACCACGACAGAATGTGCTGCGAACTGATCTCTACAAAAGTTTGCACAATTACAGAGGGGCAAGAAAAATTTCTATATAAGATAAAATATTTGTGCGTAAATATTTTCTCAAAGGAAATAATACTCGAGATGCGAGCAGCTTAATTATTTTTTAAAACAGTTATGCTGGCAACCTATTATGATATATGTAGCCTATTATATGCTGAAAAATGGCGCCAAACCCCACCAAAATAGCCTCTCCCCCCAAAAAAAACACGTGACAAGCCTCATTGCATATATTATGATTAATATTTTATTCATTCTGACGCCGAAAAGATATGATTCATTGGTACATTTATGTATTTTTTCATTGAATGCGCTGTCGTTAGTTTATTATGCCAATGAATATTTAAAGAATATGCTTGCAGTAGCGTACCTTTTCGACTTATATCCCTGATCGCTATGAATCGACTACATTGAATGTCATTTTCATTACAATAAGCTAACACGAACCCATTTTAAAAAGAACTTGAAATGTCAAAACGTCCTAGGATAAGATGCGAATGATGTATCTTTCTGCTGTATGGTACACAAAACAACGGCAGTGTTTCTGAATACAGTGATGCATTGTCTTCTTCCTTGCCATCGATAATAGTTGCCAGATGGAAAAAAATATTTTCGAGCTCTATCTCATCTAGAGATGTATATTCTTCGAATCTGGCAAAGATGTTCACAAGAAAAAACTGAATGTCCTCAAATATATAAACATATAACTTGGATTCAAGTGTTAGGTAAGGCTGATGCATTATATCCGCTTACTACTACCACTACCACTACTACTACTACTACTACTAATAATAATAATAATAATAATGAACTTTGTTTAACGAGGATAACACATTTAGTCATGACTGACCCTTCTGCCACATTGTCCTCAATATTTATAATTGGTTATGTTAAAAAAAGGAAAACGAAATACAAAAGCATGCACATACTCAGGTATCGTCGCACACTCATTCATACATATTTAACCTGAATGAATATATGTGACTACACTGGGAAAGAGATACATATATGAACAATATTATATACATAGGTACAGAATATTGTCCAGTCCAACTACAATTTTCAAAAACAAAGATCAGTCGCAGCATAATTTTTCTGGGCCTGTGCAGTTTGCTAAGAGCAGCCAATAGAACAAGGAACATTGACCCTGATCTGCCATAGCATTATGCGACGGCAGGTATGGGTCTTTATTGATGCAGTTGGACTCGACTAATAAGCGAGTTTAAACTATATGTTGACTTCAGACATATGTATGGGTCTTATAACTCTAAATGCTTATATTACAATTGTACGTAATCACATCTTGCCCGAGTGTGTTTTTAATCATGTTTTACCGTTACAACTAGAACAATCCATCATAAGATAACGTGTTTCACTAATAAACAAATAACTTCTAGCCTGGAAAAGAAGTATCTGCGGTCAACGCCTTCAGTAAAATAATCCTTAAATTATCAGCCAAAGATAACATTTATAATTTAAATAGCTTGACCAAACATGAAATTCCACTCTTGGTGACCGGGCCAATCTTACGGCTGACCTCTTGAGGCATGCAAAAAGTGTGTTCTGGACACCACGGCCCATTAGCCGTAAACTAAGAGATATATGAGTTCTATGAATCCATTATATGTCGGACAGTAAAGATAAATCCATAATGCTTGTTGACGCTTATTGGTGTTCTAATGGACCACTGAAAACGCCCAGTGCTAAAGAAATAAGAAACAGACGATAAAAGTATGACCTATCCTCGTTAAGCCACATCAAACATAACCTTGAAAGTGCTTGAAAGACTGTTAATTTAGATATATCAAGACATGCCTATGGGTTTTTTTGAAGTTGGACTTTATCAATGAAACATGTCGTCTCAATTGCCTTTCAGTACATACAGCAATGCCTTGATTGGGTTTCTTGTGGAATCCGTGGCTTCTACCACAAAACGTTGGGTTCCTTGTCGAACTCATGGCGACTATCATAAAACATCAGTGTTCTTTAATATACTCTGAGCCACGAAAACATAAATAAATCTCTTGTTGTAAATTAATGGCGTCAATAACCTGTATTACTGTTATTGAATGCAGAGCGTGTAATCGCAATAATAGTTTATAATAACAAAAGTAATAACAACAGCTAACAAATAGTTTATTAATTACTTCTTTCGTCTGACGTTATGACAATTAGAGCAGTTTGTATTCATGTCTATGCTAAGAACATGTTTGTACTCAAGTCTGTTGAAATTACCTAGAAAAAGATAGTATCGAAGTCTCTTACACATGCCAACGAACAATTTGTATTCAAGTCTCCTGAACATGTCAAACTAAATTTGTATTCAAGTGTGTCTGGTTATGTAGAACTGTATCTTGTAGCTGATAGTGTCCAAAATCAAGTTCATTGTCTACCTGATCAGAATCATTTTTTCTTTCTGTAAACAACTAATACATAGTCTGTATGTCTCTGTGAGTGAAGGTTAAATATTAAGATCATTATCTTAGTCTGAGTCAAGGACATTCTTTAGTATAATTTTAGTAACAGACCTTCGAACTTAGTTTGCTCTAGAAAGGACCATCATCCGGGTTATTCTTTTGTGTCTTAGATTTTTTTAATATAATATTGTTTACGGGAAACGTTATTTATTCGTGTTGTAGGATCTTGAAGCAGAATCTATCTTATTGTTGTCTTCAGTGTTTGATTTGGGCTGGAATTTGCTTATTCAAACGGTGTATTCACGGGAAGTACAAAGTGCTCATAAATAGTATTCTTGTACAGAAACATTTGCTTGAAATTATGGTGAATTCAACAAGAGCATCTAGGATTATATTACTGAGATTCATTTAAAGACTGCTGTCACATCACCAGGTCACAGGCCACTACAGGCACATCAACACTTTCAACGTTTAATCTTATTTCGAACACCACTGGAATTTAATTAGAACTTTAATTACTTAGGACTGGTGACATAAATTACTGGACTATTTAGGATTTAATTCAAAATACTGTAAGTTCTCTTATCATTTTCACTCTGTATTCTAGGAAAATAAATCATTTGTTGAATTTTACAAAATGTGTTGGTTTTTGGCTCTTTTCTATTACTTACTTTAAGATCATAGATTCGAAATATTACTTTTCTACAATATTTTATCGGAACATGTTAGATTTTTAAATAATCCCGATAGAAAAAAATCTAATTCTTAAACATTATTATTTCCATATAAGTTGAAAAAGTGCGCACATATACATGCACACAAACGTACGTGCCTTTGTTAAAACTGTATTTGGTTACATCAGATTCAGTATGCATCTAACCGTCTATCCCTTGCTGGATCCATGGCGCTTTAATTATTAGTTTTAATAATAATAATAATAATAATAATAATAATAATAATAATAATAATAATAATAATAATAGATTAATAATAATAATAATAATAATAATAATAATAATAATAATAATAATAATAATAATAATAATAGATTAATAAAATAATAATAATAATAATAATAATAATAATAATAATAATAATAATAATAATAACTAACTTCTTATGTTAATCTTGTTTACTTTTCAGGATTCCTTTACCAAAGTCACAGAATGACGTTAAAATCTAACAGTTAAAACAAAATCTTAAAGTTCATAATACTGTTACTATGATAAAGAAAGTCCGGCGATTAGTCCAAGACCAATCACTCGCAGTCAAGTAGCCATCTTGTGACTTGTGTATTATGATAAGAACTCGGCATATTTATTGACGCATTGCGCGTTCTCGACCAATGTAAATGATCGTAATCTTCTAAAAACACTCAAATTATTTGTGCTTTTGAGACGGCTTTGAATAAGTGGAAACTTGGTATAACATCAAAATTCATTAGAATATAACTTTAAATTATTTTAATATTATATATAAATTACCGATATACTCTTAAAACAAATTCGTGTTATTTCTTAACTTCTTTTAAAACAAACGTTTTGATGTCATTTGAAGAACGGTTAACAATTAAGGTACACTGCATCACATTTATTAGGTTTCTGAAGGTAGTAAGTCAAATATGGCTGCTTTCCAAAAAACAAATTTGTTGGTTCTCTCGGTTTGTGACATTCATTTTTAATATTGCATCTCTTACACAATAAATTCCAAGCGTCTGGCATCTCTGACAAAAAATTCCAAGCGTCCCACATTTCTTACACAAAAATTCCGAGGGTCTCGCATCTCTGACACAAAAAATTCTAAGCGTATCACATCTCTTACATAAATAATTCCAAGTGTCTTGCATATTAATTCTCCATAACTTTTATTTGAAAATTTACATGTATTGTCAGAAACGGTTTGTGTCCATAATTAATCTCTTATAAACTCTTACAGAACATGTTCTTTGTCTAACTATAAAGACGTACACTTGCTGTATAGAAAATTATATGTTTATCAATGTTCTTTATTCTTATATATTAAGTTATAAAACACTGAAAAGGTGGCAGCTGTCATCATGAGTTGTTCGTTCTATCTCGTTTTAATTGTCATGATCTGGTCCCAGTTTCACAAGAATGTGAAATCTAGGTATGTTAAGACTGACCAGTTTTCTCCCGGTGTTTGCTGTTATAGCCTTTTACAGAAAGGAAGAAAGAAATTAGCCAATTGGTCATCAGCAAATATATAGATACACATTTAAGGTTGTTACAAAACTTGACGGGTCACAGGTCAAAAATACATTGAAACAAATGTCTCGAATGCACAAACATTCAATAAATACTGAAAATATATACCTACCCATGCATACGCACAGACCCAAGCAAACTCATAAATGCATACGTTCATGTACACATTATCCATGTATACGCATATGCCATAAACAATATACATAGACATATGCACATATTTGCATATATGCACACACACATCTCTCTCTCTCTCATATATATATATATATATATATATATATATATATATATATATATATATATATATATATATATATATATATATATATATATATATATATATATATATATATATATATATATGTATGTATATATATATATATAACGTTAATGTGTGATCTGTAAAATGCGCTAGAAATTTTTTCTTCAGTCACTTGTGTGTGCTTAAACACAAGCTTTTTCGGGAGAAGGCACAAAATTTTCATCAATATAAAAACAGTATTCAAAATGCCTTTCTTAGTAGTATCATAAAAACAATATACATGACATATCATAAATAGTAATGCATGTATTAAACAGTGAACTGGATCTTGGATGAATTAACAGGGAACTTAAGACAGAAAAATAATAATAACAAATTATTACATCAATTTAATATTGCATTATGTTCGTCATATTGTTTAGTCCAATTAGTACTCAATGAATATCATTTCCCAGATTTCTAACCTTATTGGATTTAGTAAAATTTAGTAATTTGACAAAATTTAAACATATTCTGTCAATTCAAAAATAAGTTTATAAACTTCTTCCTTTCCTTATTCTTATGTAAAATGATTTTAATCTTCCAGCACATTACAGAAAAGTCAAAATTATTTGATCTATCGGGGTGTAATGCGTTCTTCCTTCTTCATGATTCAGTATGTGAGGTATAGGTAGGTATACCAATTTATTCTTGAAAGGGCTTTTCTAAATATTGTTACTGTTACTATATTCAAATATTCCCTATAGCCAAGATGTGATGACAAACTTCTACATAATCAAACTCTTGAAGATTCTTTGATTCTTGATTGACAGTTTTCGATCAACTGGTCAGATAGCCGTTGTTTGACCAAAGATAAGAAAAACTGTTTAAATGTTTTAATTATCGGACTGATTTTTTTGTATTTGGATTTATAAACTACAAGACCGTAGACTCGTGCGTGTTTGATAATCTGTCTCCTTTTTCTTCTTTAGATTTTGTATTCCTATAGTTGATGACGACTCTAGGCATATCCATGTATGCCGTCTGAACATTAATTGCTATGATAAGATGAAATGAAGATGCAGCTGTTGTCGAAACAAGATATAATGTAATCTCCTGCATCGGCAAAAACAGGAGATAAATCACCAGTTTTAGGATTCAATAAAGATAACAAATTTTAATTCGCATTAAGTGAATGAAAGATAAACCAGAGGGAATGTTGCGGCTTATTACCGTATATAACATAAAGGGAACAAACTGTATATTAGATTAAAATGTCATCGATTATCACTGTATACTTTCTTCTATTCAAACATAACTGAGGATTATCGTGTGTACACACTGACTCAGCTTCGACTGGAACATAACATAAAAGAACTTGATTGCCTACTTAGGTCAAACAATATAAATCTGAGAATGAGTACCCAACACAAATTTATCAATGGTGTTGATTTAGCAAATAAAGAAGACTAGAACAAAAGGAAAAAGAGTTAATTTTGATTGATATTTTGGATAGACATAAAAATGGGGAGTAAAAATATAATAGACGTAACTATTTTGAACTTGAATGAGAACAGAATGATTATATATTAGTCTGTCTGTTTGATTAATTTATATTATTATATGTTGTAAGAACTTGTTCTCGTAACCCAAACCCGTTTATATGATACAGGAACAAAATATGTTTAAACAACCAAATCAAGAACATTAGTTTCATAAATGCCTTTAATCTAATTAATACGTTAACATTTGCAGCTCACTAAATTTGTATGTATTGACATTCGTGTTACTTAGCAACTCCCTAAATTTGTATGTATTAACATTTGTGTTACTTAGCAACTCCCTAAATTTGTATATATGAACATTTGTGTTACTTAGCAACTCCCTAAATTTGTATTTATTAACATTTGTGTTACTGAGCAACTCCCTAAATTTGTATGTATGAACATTTGTGTTACTTAGTAACTCACTAAATTTGTATGTATGAATATTTGTGTTACTTAGCAACTCACTTAATTTGTATGTATGAACATTTGTGTTACTTAGCAACTCCCTAAATTTGTATGTATGAACATTTGTGTTACTTAGCAACTCACCAAATTTGTATGTATTACTATTTTAGATACGTTTTATTTATTGTTGTGTTATTTCAGCAAAATGGTGACAATGATAAAGAGAAATTCATCACCCATTGTGTGGGGTATAATTAAAAGCTTCTTTATGATTATCCCAATTTGTCCACCTTCCAGTTTCAGTGGTGAACCTATGATCCGTTGTTTGGAACTTTGTCAAAATTGTTATTTCTTTCAAGCGTGTTAAATATAGTTCAAATTAAAACTATTTTTTTTTTAAATATCTGACGCTTTCCCTCTTTAAAAGACTCGAAAGCACTAGAATGCCAAGAGTGTATGTATTGATCTTTCAGTCTTATTGTCATTGTGTTTTTGTTGTTGTTGTTGTTGTTGTGGTGGTGGTGGTGGTGTTTTGTTCAGATAATCAAGAGGGAAATGACTAAAATAACCACAAATTTTTCAGATCTAAATCATATAAAATGTTTTTGATAATGGAAAGCCATTTGACATCGCATATACCACCAGAAACATGGTGTAGCACCATTTCTTACTCAAGTTTGACTCATTTTTTCAGTAACAAAATTTTGCCCAACTTGCTATAACTCTAAATAGTACAAAAATGCTCATCGAAATCCTACTGTTTTTATTTTCATGCATCGTCTATACTTTGGTAGTTGTTCTGAAAAATAAATCCTTTCGTGAAAAATCGTATGGATAACAATAACAGAATTATCACTAGAATCCAAGATTTCACACCCATTTAACAATATCGGCAAAACAGCTTAACAAAAAAATGCAATGGTAAATACAGTGGTAAAGAAAGGAGTATAATTCTTTTATGTAGGACAAACAAGTAGATTTTAAATAGTTTTAGGGGCTTTTCTCTTGATGGAAGACGAAGAATATTGAATGCAAACGCTGTCTTCGTGTATTTTGGTGTATTCTGGTGTATCTTGGTGTATTTTGGTATTTATTTGCTTGTACTTGAAAGCCTCGTCAACCACGAAAGAAAAGAGCATCGATATATCACGATCCCTAAGGACATATAAGGGATTTCGATATTTCAATCACGTTTGTCTTCTTTTTTTAACAAGAGGGTTATATTATAATATGCTTCCGATAGCTAAAGTATGTTTTGTGTGCGTTCCTTCGGAAGCAATAGTTTCTTTCCGGTGAAAGTTGTTATTCTCGTATTCGTACATTCATTCTGCCTGAAATTTAATGATGGATACTATTTCTAATCGTTCAAGACTTAAATCATGGATAAGATTTAGTTTTACTTGCGTGCGAAATTCAAAACGGATATTTGCTCACTAAATTAGACCGATTTGCCATTGAAGAGGATGATATATGTAATATTACAGCTATAGTCAAGGTTATGTTGGTGCAATCGGATTAACTGGCAGTATTGTTTTCTCATTTATTTAATGTGCAGCAAAAATAGTGACACTGCGATAATCATTTCCAGGAGAGCTGAAGTGCCTAGCGCAGTGGGTATACATACGAATGGGTTAGCCTCTCCTCTCTCTACGTCCCAATAGTTCGACAAGATAGACCATCCCTCTGTGTGTGTGTGTGTGTGTGTGTGTGTGTGTTGACATCAAACCTTTTTTAATTTAAAAGAGCTGAAGTGCTTAGCGCAGTGGGTAGAGATATGAAAAGGACAGCCTCTCCTTTATACGCATGAATGGTCTGACGCAATAGACCATTTCTGTGTGTGTGTGTGTGTGTCAAACCTTATTTTATTTAAAAGAAGACACATGTACCACAGCCAACACTTGCACAATATAGTTTTATAGTTTAAAATTGATTAGGGAGGAAAAACAGAGATAACTAAAAAACAGAAGAGGTTATAAGTAGATAGGAACCAGCAATGAATACACAGATCTATTTTTCTATTGCTAATTTTACGTGTTTCTCTAAAGACATTGCTCCACGTTTCAATTAAAATGCGATAAAAACCATTCAAGGAAAATTCGAGTATATTATTGGTGCAACGTTGTTTACATGGTGAATAAATGACAAAGCGTCACTTTCATCCTTTATAACGATCTCTATGGATTCTTTGTTGTTGGGGGGAGGGGGGAGGGTAATTTAATATACCATATTTTATTGCGTATTTGGCCAAGAGTGTGTATTCCTATGTCAAATTAAATCGACGAGCTTATTGATATGTGTCCAGGTGTGTGTTTTGAACTGTCTGCCATCAGTCGTTACTAAATTATTAGCAATAGTACTTTGTGCGTAAAGGTAAAATGGCATATTGGAAAACTATCTTATTTAAGGTGATAAGGACGTAAAAAGAATTTGGCATTTCCGTGTAAAATATTTTAACACTAAACAAGTACTAAACTGTCCAAGGAAAATCAGCATGAAGTATTTTCATTGGCATTTAGATGCATTATAAGGCATATGGTACATGACGTTAAACTCAGCTCAAGAAAACAAGTGCACTATGAATATTAGACCAGTTCCATGCCAGTGGAATTCTTTCCTGGAGTAATTTTCAGCAATGAAAACATTTTGACGTACATAATATTTCAGTTAGAGAACATGAGCCTAATAATCTTGAGGTTTGTGTTTATAAATCCACACAGAAACGAAATATGTAATTTGGACATTTGAGCATCCTTGTCAAGGGTAAATAGTCAAAATATGCAAAAAAATGAAAACATTTTTACGCTCGTAAACTGTCTGAAATATAAAAGATGGGTTGGGCTAGTGCTGGTTCAGTGTAAAATATATTATTGCACAAGGAAATTAATCCGAATACCTTAATAAGAATTTGACCAGCATGCTTTCCACACAAAAATTTAATTGTTTAGTTTATATTCGTATATTATGTTCATAATTATTCTCATTTGTCTGCAAACTGTCCGATGAAAATTCATAAAAATACTGCCCATTGAGGCCCCAGCTGTAAGATGAAGCCATCAAAGTGTTTAGAAACGTTTGGCAACGTTGTATAGACATATGTACGTTTATATGTTTTCATCATCTCCTGCTTTTCCTCATCATTTAGCCTGTCCAAATGCACATAAATCTTAAAATGTTGCAGCATACATTGCTTACATATTTTTGTCCCAGTACAGATGTGTGTTCCATTAGAACAGTGGTTCCTAACCTTTCCGAGTACAAGGACCCATTCTTAACTTAAAACATTTCGCGGACCCCCTACATAGTTGTACGTTTAGGCTCGGTTAATTGAGGAAAGACATATCCCTTGGACTAACCACACGCCTTTTGGAATAAGTCCGTGGCCCCCTGGGGGTCCGCGGCCCTCAGGTCGTGATCCACTGCATTACAGCACATCAACAGCACTGGCAATATGTAGCTGGACTCTTCGCACCTTTTCCATCCTGTATTCCCTGTTCTGTCATCAGGGTATCATTACTAAACTGAATGTGCCATCCTTATTGTAGAGCGAATATATTTGTAAGTCAAACAACATCCATTGGATCATTATCAGTAGTGATGGTGATCCTTTTCTTTATAATAGCGTCGGTAACATTTCTATACAAAATGGTGTATTATTAAATAACGATGGAAATCGATTCGTGTACCTTGACATAATCATAGGGAAATGAAGATAGCGGTGAGGGTAGGTCCATTGTTTTCAGTAACTGCGAGAATTTACCTACAATATATGTATGTATGTATATGTGTGTGTGTATGTGTGTGTGTGCGTGCGTGCGTGCGTGCATTATCAGTAGTGATGGTGATCCTTTTCTTTATAATAGCATCGGTAACATTTCTATACAAAATGGTGTATTATTAAATAACGATGGAAATCGATTCGTGTACCTTGACATAATCATAGGGAAATGAAGATAGCGATGAGGGTAGGTCCATTGTTTTCAGTAACTGCGAGAATTTACCTACAATATATGTATGTATGTATATGTGTGTATGTGTGTGTGTGCGTGCGTGCGTGCGTGCGTTATCAGTAGTGATGGTGATCCTTTTCTTTATAATAGCGTCGGTAACATTTCTATACAAAATGGTGTATTATTAAATAACGATGGAAATCGATTCATGTACCCTGACATAATCATAGGGAAATGAAGATAGCGATGAGGGTAGGTCCATCGTTTTCAGTAACTGCGAGAATTTACCTACAATGTATGTATGTATGTATGTATGTATGTATGTATGTATGTATGTATGTATGTATGTATGTGTGTGTGTGTGTGTGAATCACCCCAAACAAAAATGAACTAAGCAGTTAAAAGAAAAACAAAGATAGTCTAAACGCTTCCTTTAGGTATACATTAACACAGGATGAGGGAAAAGCTGTATCAGGATGTAAAGTATATGTTCGCAGCTGACACAAACAAACTGGAAAATATTATACTTTTCCCACTGTATAAATACATTCGACTTTCCTCGCGTACGTTAGCAAAGTTTACATTACTAGGTCTTTAAGTTTGTTCTTGCAGTCGATATATACCAGCTCCAAACATACTACGGAACGCAGCCTTAAAGGTGATCTATCCTGTTTTTCTATTTTGAAAACAAAGCACCAAGTAAAAGTAACTACAGAAAAGGCTAGTCATATTTTTTAATCCCGACACATTCGTCCAAACTCTTAAAAAAATAGATATTACGGTTTACCTTTAAAAGCAATTGTATTTAGCTGAATAGTGAACTAGTTTCTCTGAAGACCTAATTACATCTGTTATAATGTCTTTGGCAACATCTTATCTCCTTCAAGTTAGCCAACGCCACAGCACGAGGAACCGAATTCTAGATATAAACTTGCATGTCTTGGACGAATTTCTGCGTTTCTCCTACTTAGTAATAGCATTTTTCAATATTTTATTAGGTTTGTTATTTTTAACAAGATTTGATATGAAAATTCGCTTAATTTGAAAGTATTACCGTAAGTACTTTGACTTTTCTAAGATCAAAATATCTGATAGTGAGATATTTTGGCAATAAGAATTGTATAGATAGATGGCTTTAAACAAGTTTTTGTCTTTTGACATTTCTGGCAGGAGTGTACGTAGTTATAATTTAAAACACTACTGTTATATGTCTATATGACGTACCTAAGGTTTAATAAAATGTGGTGTCCAGCCATAATGGCGTTGATCACAGGTCGTTAAATTTAAGGAAACCCTTAAAACTTTCCATCTTCTGTACTCTTTAATGGATGATACCATCAACTCGCAACTTGCTATTTTGATGTCCTCGGCCGCACTTTATACTCTCCGCTGAGTTAGAGGCTACAAGTGGTTACAATTTATTACCATTTTGCAATGTTGTGTAGTATCCATTTTGCACTGAACTTCCTGAATGTATTGCGTAGCAATAACTGCACGACGGTAAGCATTGAAGGCTCTAAACTTACCACCGATCTGTGTAACATTCATATACGGTATGAAATCTTGAAATCAACCGCATGTGCTGCATGGCATAGAGATTAGTCTTGAAAGCAAAGGTTAGATAAGTAGCGTCTGCCCTGATATTTAATGTTCTTCTATTACAGTATGACTTAACGTCCTTTTAAAAAACAATCAATTTAATTTTCCATGGAGGATGATTTGGAAAATAAAATGCAAGTCCCTTCTAAAGTGCGACCCAGAAATCTTGTGAGTTTCATGTCAGTTCATTTATTTATAATTAGATTTGTTGGATAAATGATAAGCACGATCAAGGAAAAGAACAAAACGGAAATCCCAGATAAGCAATGTGTCAATCTGATTCAAATCAGATCTGCGCTGTCCTACGTGAAGATATGATGACGGCCGCTTAAGGGTCATGTTCTGGTGACCTTTGAATTAGCCAATGTAAATGCACCTTTCAAAAATTTGAAAGTGAATGAAATTATTCCTTACACATTCATCCTCTTTATCTACACTGCTCAGTCTCCAAATGTGAAGATATAACACTTGATCTGATTGGTTAATAAAATTAACGATTATGGTAATAACATATGTTACCAGAACATGACCCCTAAACGATCGCTGTTAGATCTTCATGTATAACAGTGGAGATCTGATTTTAATCTGATTGAGCAATGTGTATACGTAATATGGTTCACTGTTTAATTTAGACAATGTTCTGCAATACAGTGATCTACAATACCAATGAAAACAGGAGATCGGTTTGCCCCTAATACACTCCTTTTAAATTTATTGTCTGATATGATTTATGTATAATCAGAAAACTCATCCCAATCCGATCAACAGTTGCAGAGAAACTAGAGCTAAATCATCCTCTGTGTCACTTTGCAATTCTTCGTGGCCTCAGTCCATGTGATGCCACTTTGAAACGACCACTTTGCGAATTGTCATTATTCCCTCGTTGGATTCACTATAAGTACAAATTAGAAACTAGTACTGTGATTGAGAAGTAGTGTTCAAAAAAATCTCAAATTCATGCAACATATTTTTTAGAACTTAGAAATCGCAAAATTATGGTTTTGATCAAAAGATCACAAGTACAAATATGAACAGAGTCTGAGAGTGTATAAAAACTTCTGGAAAGAAAATACGAGTTATTTGAGCGAACATTGTTAACAGATGCAAAGACAGACAATGAGATGTAGGCAAGACAGAAGGCAGGGGATTCTTTCCCTTCCTGGTTTCTAGCGGTACAAGGTTGCTTGTTTGAGGTTACTGCTAGTGGGACTTCACGTAAAGATGCTGTGGAAATGAGTATGAATGTTTTGGTCCCCTTTTGCTGTAGTCTCGTAGTCTTGACGGTAAATTTTAGAAGCCTGCGTTTTGGAAGATCTACTTTGCGAAGGTCACAGCGATTCACCGAAATGGACCACGATGGAGACCCAAATGGAACCCCGAAGAAACCCAACGAAGACGGCTTAGAACAGAGGTGGGCAAACTTTTCAGTGCAAGTGCCGCATACACAAATTTACACCTTGTCGCGGGCCGCATAGTTCATTAAGTAAAATAATTAATATTTGAAATAGCAAAAACAAAAGGTTTTTCTAAATAACATCTAATTAATTTTCAGTTGTTAATATGTTGTTAATATTTGAAAACTTAAACTTAAACTTCAAAAGAAGCACATTTATTTGATAAACAGAGTAACATAAACAGAGTCAGTGCGAATGATGACTTGTTCCTAGGCCGCATGAAAACCTTTGGCGGGCCGCATGAAAGCCCTTGGCGGGCCGCAGTTTGCCCACCCCTGGCTTAGAAGATGCGGAGGGATGGTGGTGGTGAGAGCAGAACCCTTTGGGATCGGTACGGACAGAGTATCCATCTAGATCAGGTCCAGGTGTTAAGTACTATCTAATTGGCAGTTGGGGGTGGGTGGGTGGGTTGGTGCTGGTATAGGTAAATAGATGGTCCACTCAACAGTGTGCCTGAGGCATCAACTCGACTTTTGTTACCAATGGTGAGTGTCCGGGTTTTCCCTTTCTCTTAAACTAAACAAAAACGCCTTTTAAAACTCTTTCTGGTTGGCTTTTGTGTACTATGTTCCTTTTGGTTTCATGTATGACAACTTTTTGCTTGCGAGCCAAATCTTCAGAAAGAGAAAATCAGTCTATAAACCCTGTAGTGCACTCAAGCAATCTAACGATAGGTGATAGTGATGAGTTCCATCAACAATGAAATCAAAATGGTATGACTGATCTACACGCAGGTACATCAAAGCTGCTGGAGACCGGAACACATTAGAGTTACAGGATATCAAAGTTTTAACTTATAAGTCCTGACTATATGTCTTACCCATGTAACAGAGTTTAGTCACTGACTATATGGTACAGATAACATGTGGGGTACAACATATAATTTTAAGAATATAAATCCCTGGAAGATATTGCATTGACAAAACTTTTTAATCCTTAAATTCATAATGTAGTTCAATATTGATAAGAGAAAACAGGGAAACAACACATAAAAGTTTTGTTAAATCAGCAACAACGATTGCAAGTGTATTTGATCTACTTTTAAACACTCCAATAGTCTGTCTTTTAGCATCAAAACGCCTTGATATATGCGTACAGCGACGGATATCAGTTGTATCTAATAGGTCTAAAGATAAAGAGCAGACGAATTGTCTTCATCCGTGTATGATAGGCATCTGACTGCGCAAAGTGTACATCAAGATCTACTGTCTCATAATTGGACAGTCAAATCAAGTTTTATGACGTTCACTTTAAATTTAAGTAGTATGAACTGCGTAGACCAGATTGTGGCAGTTCTTTATGGGTTATGTTGATCACAATTGGGTGAGCGTCCAGCGCATGCTATGATGGTGGGACGGCTATTTTACTTTTTGTAATCAAGACTCCAGGATGACATGGATGCAGCCAGGTATCAATCACATTTTCGTTTGGGAAACTTATCAGACAAATTCAGAAAAAAAAAAATTTATCCCACGAGTATTATATTCATGTTTAAGACATGAAAGGAAACGTACTTGTGGTTAAATGACCGGAATCGCGGGAGACAGCGTTGGTGCGGTCTGTAAGTGTTAGTGTTGCCATTAGACTTGAGAATTCGTTTATCCAAGTTTATCGCACCAAGCAAAAATGAAATAAAATAAATAAAACTGCACTTTCACTAATTGATACATACGCAATAATATATTGTCAAATTACCGCAGCAACATTTATCATAGAAGAAAAAAAAGTTTATTGCCTGACACGTTTACTCCAAAGGCGGCAACCGTTGGGTACGCGCGCATCACGACACTGAATAATTAGATCCATATTTATCAGAGAATTATTTTAAAAGTATTTAAATCGCGTTTAATACAGTAAGCGCAATGGAAATGTGATTTAGCTACCTGCTAAGTGCCACTGGAGTCATCAAATGAGTATAAAACCACGCAACATCAACCTGGGCCTTACACTGGAGGAGGGGGAGGGGCAGTGAATGTTCTCTGTTCTCGCATAGTCGGGGATACGTTAAATGTTTTTTTTTTTTTTTTTTTTCGTAAACCTTATCTTAGAAAATAAGAAATAAAAGGAACGAAAAATAGATACAATAATATACAGAGAGACGAGAAACAAAGATTACGTGCTGATATATTTGTATGCTCTACTTCATTGGGATATATGTAACCAATTTCACGCCCTCCCTTTTACAATAAAATAGTTGTATGTGTAAAGTGAAAGGTTGCAAGGTAAGAACTCATTTCATCTTAGTTTTTAATAAATTTTACTTAGAAAGATGGGTACCCATTTGGATGAATGAATAGCTGTCCTGGTGTATTACCTCTACTGGACAAGAAAGCTTGTAATGAGCTATGGGACATATACCGGGATTCGGCTGAGCTGCAACAGCACAATTCAGGAGTGTGGCCCAAGCTGTGTTTGAAGCTGCGAAAAGTTGATGTTAGATCATTGTAAAAAATGCGATTCGAGATAGATGGATCATGTTACCATTCAGAAAAGAAACATGGAAATCCATGGTAAACATGGAAGTTTCGCCTGAAATAAAATGCATTAAGGAACTGTAATTTTGAGTATTATAACTTTACTGATTGAAGCGAACGTCATGTTTGTTCCAAGTGGTTTGAATCAGCTTTGGAATAAGGAAAGCGGAAGAAATCTTCTGAAGCCATTGCTTTTGTGCACATAACAAGTACTGAAACGAAAGTAGAAAATTTAAAATACTGCGTATTTCCTGTTGATGAAATGTACCGTGTAGAGGGTCCGATTAAAATGTGGAGAGAGTAATCATTCTGTATATAGTGTCCAAGCCCTCATATATGTGCCTTTTGTACCTGGGTTGGCATATTTTTAAACACACACCCCTCTTGTACTCTCAAGTTATGCTAATTTGGCAGGTGCTGAATTTGGTGGTGTTGTAGGTTTGCGTACAGAGCCATCACCTTATTTATTTTAAAGCAGGAAAGTACATATTTAGGAGAGAAGTGTATAGTTTTGGTGTTTTTGGAGGATTCCTTGTTTATAATTTCAACAAGGCTTGATTGACGATATGGCAATTTATACATTTATTGGTAAGGTATTTTCCCCAGAGCTAAACCGCATGATCGATGAGGTACAATTCAAAAAGTGTAATGTTTTGATATGACCAGATTTAATCCCAAAGTCTCTAAAACAATAGTGTAAAAAGAACAGCACCGTATCCCACTGGCATCTTTGTACAACATCAAGGAGACAGGAGTCGCCCAAAGATCTGGCAGGAACAGAGATTTACCTTTAAAACTGGTTAAAAAGATGTCCTATACCATCAAATATTCTTTCACATCCTTTGTTAATCTAATGCGGTGATAAGGTTTGGGGATGCCTATTGTCAAGTTAATACCATCCCTCGCCCCTCTTTCCCCCCAAAACGCACGACTCGATAGAACAAGAGCGCAACCCACTCTGGTTTGCAACTCTGGGGTTATTTGACTTTGAGACAGATATCATTGAACCAATGCGTTATGGCTTGGAGTTGAAGGTGAACCTTCATTCTGACCAAATTTAATAAACACCAGAGGAAAGTCATGGTCGGCTGACGGGGTAAAGGTTTTATACTCTGACACAGAAATGCCAACCTCGGCATATGAACAATAGAGATTTGTCTTCTGGCTTTGGAACTAGTTGCATTAGTACAACAAAACCGTATGATATATGATCCATATATTATCGATAACTTTGTGTTCGCTATATTTTGCAGAGAATTGCCAAGAGTCTCAACAATCTGGTAGCTTGAGCTATAACTCATGGGTATGTATTTATCGAAATAATGTTCTTTCCCTGAACAAACTCATAAAGTTGGTATTGAAATGACAAATAAGAATATTGGGGAAAACATTCGACATGTCGGTTTTGGACATAGAGAACCCCTACACAGATGCTATATAAATGCACTTGCATTCTGCATAACGTTGTAACGAACAACTCACTGCAAGGTTGGAATTCCATCGGTAACAGAGTTGCCGGATGGGTAAGAAAAGTGATCAATCATTATGCGGCAATAACTGTATTTGCTTGTGTCTATTCAAAGGCTGCAATGTCCCTTTCAAACCAAAATCAAAACCATTTTGAAAAATTTCAAGGAGGTATTGTAGGAGGATACAATTCGAGCAGCCAATATTGCAAACAGTTAAGTTTTACTGGCGTGGAGAAATGATCAGCTCCGTCTACAAGCTTTCTGTTGGTTGGCATTTTGGGTTCTAGGTTGGCCAGCTATTTGGAAACCAAAAACTTGGTTGTTAGGTTGCAGAGGCTATGGCATTTATTGTGGTAGAAACTTGAAAGGGTGTGCAATGGGCTTGGAACAGAGGCTTAGTGGGGGACCGCCGTACACAACTGAGACAGGTGCTGAAACCTGCAAGATTCCTGTAGAGTGGCGAATACCAGTGTAGTACTAAATATTTGCATGATGTGGAAGAGGACATCTTGTGAGGAGAGAGTTTGACTGGACTCCGAGGTACTGAGCAGTGGTTGTTTTTCACACAAGATGCTGGTAAACCTGATCAAAGCCAATATATATTTGCCTATGGTGAGTTTTATATTCTTACGTTGGGGAACGATGCCAATTTCAAAATCAATATTAAGTCGACCTGAAACTTGAATTTCATATCCTGAAAGTTATTTATCAAAGAAAAGAAACCTATGCGACTAAATGTGGGTCTTAACCTTATTAAGGCTCGGAGTGGATGGGGATGCAGATGAGCCGTCGAGCTCTCATTGATAAGTAAATGAGAGGCGTGGTTAACTTGGAGGCTTGTCTGATTAGTACCATTACATGTATCCACTGATGTATCTGTAAAGGGAGCTTCATCCTAGGACCTAGGCGATGGCACGGGAGACCGCTGTAGACGGGGCTAGTGCGTTGCATGGAGGACCTGGCTTGGGGACCGGCTGGTGGCAGACTATTTCCACCGGTGGACCTAAGAAGAGTTTCCAGCTGATCCAATTCGTCGCTGAGCTTTTCATCGATTAGTATCTATTTCGTGCTTTCTTTTTATCTGATTTATTTTAAATGTTATTGTTGTAGGGTTTAACGCCATTTTTAAGTACACAGTAGGATATACATGGCGGCCAGTATTAATGGTGGAGGAAGGAACCGGAAAAAAATCCGGAAAGATCCACCGACCCACGAGAAGCTACTGGCAAGCTTTCTTACATACCCATATTAGCCGAATCCGAGACTCGAACCCACGCAGACAGAGGTGAGATGGCAGTGATCCGTAACGGAGAGCGCTTTAGAACACTCGGGGCCCCTATTTTAAATGTGATTTGAGACCTAATAAAATTCTGAAAGTGCGTAGACTTTGATCGTTCCCTTAAGGGACATTGAAAGTGTTGAATGGGATTGCACCCCAATGTGTAAATGACCTACTATGTTAAAAACACAAAGCATATAATTTTTAGATATTCAAATATTTTAAATGCCCCATAATTAAAATATAATATGGCAAACAGTATATTTTAGGCATGCAGCTGCATTTCTGTTGAACGAGCATTTTAGATCAGGTTAAAAGTTGAATTCATCTAGAGCATTAAATTTTGCACTGAATGGCACGGAAACCTACATGTATTATTAGCAAATAAATCACTCCCACCAGCTATCCCTTACTCAGTTATTCGTATTGTTTTCGGTGGAACCGCGAGGTCTAAGGGGCTCGTTTTTATAGATTAATGACACCACCTATGTCCGCGTGGGTTCGAGTCTCAGCCCGACCAATATGGGTATGTGAGAAAGTTTGTCAGTAGTTTCCTGTGGGTCAGTGGTTCTTCCCAGTTTCTTCCTCCACCAAATATACTGGCCGCCACGTATCGCCTATCATCTGCTCAGAAATGGTGTTCAATCTAACACAACCAAACCATATTGCTTATTATCGTAATTGCCTTCTTATTTATAAATTCAGTTTACATCTTTGCATGTTTCTGTTTCTTACCTGTGCTTTCTTTCAAGATACCTAGACATTAAATGTTATTTATATTAAGACTTGATTTACATATTGGCATGTACACCGCTCCGGTGGCTTGGTGGTTATAGCGTCCGCCTCGGATGCGGGAGGTCGTGGGTTCGATCCCCGGCTGAGTCATATCAAAGACTTACAACATTGGTACTAACAGCGGCCTTGCTTGGCGCTCAGCATTAAGAGATTAGTGTTAGGGGTTAGTGTTAGGACTGGTCGGCCTGGTGTCAGGATAATGTGACTGGGTGGGACATCATTCTACATGTCTGCGGCATGATGCCCCAGTGCTAGACATCACTATAAACTGCCACACTGCAGACATCGTAGCGATATGACTGAAAACTTGTTAAAGCTACGTTAAAAATCCAAATCACAAACACACACACATTAGCATGTTTTACTTCAAATGTGTGCTTCTTTTAGATACATAGACACGATATTCACATTTAAATACCACCTCTTTAAACTCTATTTCTAACCTTATATTTGAACGTATGTGCTAAGTGATTTGTTTATTATTGCTACCATGTAGTTTGCTATATTTGTGTCTTTGTTAATCATGTACAACGAATGTGGTTTTTTATTATGTAATTAATGTTCGTAAACAGCTTATTGGAGCCTAAATGATATTTTTAATCGTGCTAACTCGATATAAATCTTATCGTTAGAAGAAAAAAAACGCACACCTTACCCCGCCCCTAAAAAATGCCCTGCCTGTGCACTCTCACAACAGAATATATCAAGCCATGCACTCACACCATTCATGAGATAAAAATAAAACAATCACATGTCGAGTAGCATAAGCAATGGGTACCGCTAATAGGATGTAATTGACTAATTTTTGAAGAAAAAAAAGACCCCCAAAATGTTGCGAGATCCTAGTCATGTGGACTTGCTTACACAGAGCAAAATTATTTGTAATTATAACTGAGCACTGCCTTTCGAAATGTCCGCTTAAATTTATAATAATGAAATTTATTACAAGGTTTAAACTGTTAATTTTAGTTTACTAAATATGACGTGAATTATAGTTTTGGACAATGTATTTTCTTTAGTCCTTGGTCTTTAATAAAACGTTCACTGTCTTCAAATTTTGTTTTTTCTTTCTTCTATTTTAAATATATGAATACAAATTTGAGAATTGTTGCTTCGGGTAAGTACGGTAATTTGTTTATTTGCTGTAAAAGCACCATAAACCCTGCCCATTATAACTTTCAGAATTGTAATCACTACATCCTAACAAATAAGTGAACACTGTGCAGACTTCATCCTGAAATTTTTTGAATTTACCTTAAAAATTATTATATAATGCTATACGCATTATAATTTACATATCTCTAACCAATTCTTATATTTCGTTTTTTTTTCCTTTCATTATTTCTATCCATGGGATAAAAGCAGGCAGTGAAAATATATTGTTCACAAATCACTGCTTGTCAGGTGGCAAGCTTTACCACTGAAGCAGTGACCAAACTGTTATTATTACCGAAAACCAGATCCTGACAAAGATTTGATCCGATTGTGGAGGCGTAAGAGGGTCTGCACTGAGCTACATACCTCCCTATGAAAGAGGTGCACACGGTTCTTGTTCTTCCTTGACCGCTTTCATGAAATCAAATAAATTATTTTATTTCTACTATTGTTAAAAATAAAAATAAAAAATAAAAACTTCCTTTACACAAGTTATGATTATTAGGTTGAAGTATCTCCTATATGCAGTTACTGAATTTTGAGAGTAATTGAAGCTCCTAATGCCAAAAGCTGCTATAACACATAAATATACCTCTCAAAGATACATGTTACATCTAAAATATAGGGAGGAAGGCATTTACTCTTCCACATGTTTGTACTAAACATTCTAAAGGCAGGTCTATATTTTTTCTTACACATTAAGGTAGAAGCAAGTGTAGGACATAATTGTGGGAAGTTGATTTTTCGACATTTGAACGTTTCTCAGTCCAATTTTTTTCTCTACAGTACTAGATGAATTAGATGATCAAATTTTTGTTTAAAGATGTTTGTTTCTATTTTTGTCATGACACCATGCATGTTGACTATACAACATCAAATGAACAAAGTAGAAACAATGAAATTAGTCATGGATTTATACATTCTGATATTCTCTTGTCTGGGGCACCAGGTGGCCAAGTGGTCTAAAGCGCATGCTTATACTGATCACTGACCTCTGTCCACCTGGGTTCAAGTCTCAGGCTTGGCCAATGTTGGTACACGAGAAAACTTGCCAGTAGCTTCCCTTGCATTGGTGGTTCTTACCAGGGTTTTCTCTAGTTCTTCCTCCACCAGTTATACTGCCAATTGTATATAGTTGATTGTGTGTTTAAAAATCAAATTAAACCCCAAATAACAACAAACAGCATTCTCTCATCACAACCTAATTTGAAAATTACAAATATACTGACACTGAATTTGGAAATCCAGCCTTAAAATTTGTCATCACTGGTACAATATAAAAAATTTAAAAAAATTGAAAGCCCCATTGATCAAATATTATGAAATAAAAAAAGAAAGCATGAAAGACTTAACTGTTTTATAACATATTCATAAATAAATATACAGAATTAACTTTTAAAAATTAGAATAAAGTATTCATGATCAGTCATCAAATAGCTGATTCAAATATAAGATTGTTTACAATAAAAATGTATGCAATGTTCCATTGCACATTATGCAAAGAACAGTAGGACAGATTCATACATTTATGTTTTGATTGTCATATTGCTGTGATACAATAATACTCAGATTCACATCATTATGAAGTTATAATTGTGGTATGATAATGGACTGCTAATATTATCCTATCTGGTTTAGGAGTTACTAAAGAATATAAAAATATAATATTATAAATTTGTTTGTTATTGATTAATAAGTATATAGACTCTTGCTAAATAAGAAAGTGTGTTCCAACTTTCTCTAGTTCCATAGAAAATGTTAAGTTATACAAACATACTGAACTTTATTTTATGTTAAGGCAAAGAAATAAACAAGTAAATAAGTACTGAGTATATTTAACAAATTTATGGAGTGTACTTCTAATTTTAAACTTGTTGGTTTTGACAATATACAATGTCATATTGCTTTATTCCTCCAAATCAGCTGTATTGTGTACATCTGTCAAGTTATTTATCCCATATACATGTATTTACAATAAACTGTATTGTGTACATCTGTCCTGTTATTTCTCCCATATATTTACAATAAACTGTATTGTGTACATGTCCTGTATTTCTCCCATATATTTACAATAAACTGCATTGTGTACATCTGTCCTGTTATTTCTCCCATATATTTACAATAAATTGCATTGTGTACATCTGTCCTGTTATTTCTCCCATATATTTATAATAAATTGTATTGTGTACATCTGTCCTGTTATTTCTCCCAGATGAATGATGATAAAACTGAGGCCATTCTGATCACAACATAAAGACTTTCTCATTCACATCCTTTACCTCAAACAATAAATGTCAGCAACACCAACATTAAATTCACACAATCAGTACGAAACCTGGGTGTTACTCTGGACAGTACTCTCACATTGCACCAACATGTCATGAACATATGCAAGGTTGTATATCTTGAGCTGAGACGCATCAGCTCCATTTGCAAATATCTTTCAGTTGATGCCACTAAAACACTTGTGTGTTCATTAGCACTTTCAAGACTGGACTATTGTAACTCAATTCTGTCTGGTTCATCTCAATATCCACTCCAAAAACTTCAAAACACAGCTGCTCGGATCATAGTTCGAGTACCACGATCAGAGCACACCTCCCCGCTGCTCTGTACCCTACACTGGCTATCCATTCGATCCAGAATCAAACACAAAATTTGTTCTCTGTGCTACGTTTCACTGATGGACTCTAGTCCAACATACCTATCCGACCTCACCCATGTGTATACACCAGCAAGATACTTACGCTCCTCTTCTGACAATCGTATACTCATTATTCCTACTATGAAAACAAAGTCATATGGACAGCGTTCTTTTGCATATCAGGGCCCAGCATGTGGAATGAATTGCCCACTGAACTTAGACACAAAGACACAGTGATCACACTCAAGAGTGCTCTCAAAACTCACTTATTTCGACTGTAAGAACAAACTTAAAGACCTAATAATGTTTCCTACCTTAAATATTCAAAGCATGTCTTTTCTATGTTTTCTAATTTCATGGTGTTTGTGTTTGTAATCATATCACTATATATGTTTTATATCTTATAGGTGCTGTCTAATGTTGTAAAATGCTAAGAGCTTCTAAAGATTAGGCGCTATACAAAGTCCTCATTATTATTATTATTATTTTTGTTTACAATAAATTGTAGGGTGTATATCTGTCCTGTTGTTTCCCCCACATACTTATAATAAATTGTATTGTGTACATGTCCTGTTATTTCTCCCATATATTTACAATAAACTGTATTGTGTACATCTGTCCTGTTATTTCTCCCATATATTTACTATAAATTGTATTGTGTAAGTCTGTGCTTTTGTTTCTTCCATATATTTACAGTAATAATTAATTATTTACAGTATTAATGAATAAAATATCAACATTTCAATTTATCAAAAACTGCAGGATTAGTTATGCTAACAAGATTGTGTCATACAATGCATTAAGCTACAATAAAAAAGGACAATCGCAACAAAAAAACACTGGAACAAAGTGATTTCTTAAGAGTCATATCTTCAGAGGATGATTGTGATATTTATTAAATTTCAGGACAATCCATCAAAAATGTTGGAACTAGCTGAGTGAATGAGGTTATAACCATAACATTTACCAATTTTCAGAGACATCCATCTAAAACTGCAGTACTAATTGTGATAACAAGAATGTCATACATTGCATTAAGCTACAAAACAAAAATGGCAATAACTGTAATAAATATTCTTTAAGCAAAATGATTTTTATGCACATGTTTAGACAATGATTATAACATTTACCAAGGTACATGGCAATTCATCAAAAACTGCAGGACTAGTTACACTGTCAAGGCTGTGTGCCAGATGATGGATGGATGGATGGATGGATGAATGGACATGAGAATTACTCCAATTCCCTGCCACTGTAAGAAAAAAACTAGTTCATAAGAACGACTCTCTTTGGCAGAATAATTTATTCAATGCATTTACACAGAAGAATAAAAAACATCTATATTCCCTTATAAAAATAGGTATGATATATTCCAAAATAGAAAAGAAATCTTAAACTGGCTAGCATATGTAGCGTTTCACAAAGAATCACAGAAATCTGTTTTGATGATAACTGATTAGATGCCTCTACACTAATGGAGATTTGAATAAAATTTATAAAATGAAACACCTGGCATATGTCATCTGGATAATATAAATGTCTAAGTCTTGAAAATAAATTCCCTTTAAATGAAAAGATACAAGGTATGCATACATTATACACTTGGGTTTTCCAAAATCAAGCAAAGAGAATTCCAATTCATGAGTCCATATCTCAACATTCATTTAGCCTCATTTCACAACTTGGATAACATATCTTTTATATCACCTATAAACAAACAATGTTAAGTATGTGGGAGTACACTGCAGCCTATGTGAGTAGTACTCAGACAGAATGGAGTACTTTGCCGCATACATTGTCTGTGTGTGTGATTTGGATTTGTAATACAGCTTTAACAATTTAGTCATATCGCTATTATGTATGCAGTGCGGCAGATTATAGTGATGTCTAGCACTGGGGCATCATGCCGCAGACATGTATTATGATGTCTCACCCAGTCACATTATCCTGACACCAGGCTGACCAGACCTAACACTAACCTATTAATGCTGAGTGCCAAGTGAGGCAGCTGCCAGTGCCATTTTTATAAGTCTTTGGGATAACATGGCAGGGGTTTGAACCCATGACCTCTTGCATCAGAGGCAGATGTTCAAACTACTTAGGCCATTAGAGTGGTCACAACGTATGTGAGCAGTTATAAGACAGTATGCAGGAGCACTTTTCAGCCTACAGACAGCATGTATCAGACAACACAGTAAGTACTCTGCAGCCTATATGACTAGTTATCATACAGTATGAAGTGTCCTTTGTGGCCTACATTAATATTTAAGAAAGTATGATAGAGTACTTTGCAGCCTACCTGAGTAGTTATCACACAGTATAAGGGTGTACTTTGCAGCCTCCATGACTAGTTATCACACAGTATAAGGGTGTACTTTACAGCCTTCATGAGTAATTATAAAATGGCATGAGGGAGTACTAATTACAAAATAGTGTGAGGGATTACTCTGTAACCTACACAAATAGTTAAAAGGCAGTATAAGGGTGTACTTTGCAGCCTACATGACTAGTTATCACACAGAACAAGGTTACTTTGCAGCCTACATGAGTAGTTATAAGGCAGTATATGGGTGTACTTTGCAGCCTACATGACTAGTTATCACACAGAACAAGGTTACTTTGCAGCCTACATGAGCAGTTATAAGGCAGTATACGGGTGTTAGATATAAGGCAGTATACGGGTGTACTTTGCAGCCTACATGACTAGTTATCACATAGAACAAGGTTACTTTGCAGCCTACATGAGTAGTTATAAGGCAGTATGAGGGTGCACTTTGCAGCCCACAAGTAGTTACAAGACAGCATGAGTGAGCACCTTTCAGCCTACATGACTAGTTTTCACACAGTATAAGATGTACTTTGCAGCCTACCTGAGCAGTTTTCACACAGTATAAGGGTGTACTCTGCAACCTACATGAGTAGTTATAAGCTGGCATGAGTGAGTATTAACTATAAAACAGTATGAGGGAGTACTCTGCAACCTACACAAGTTGTTATAAGACAGTATGATGAAATTCTTTGCAGCCTACATGACTAGTTATCACACAGAATGAGGTGTGCTTTGCAGCCTACATGAGTAGTTATAAGGCAGTATGCAGGTGTACTTTGCAGCCTACACGAATACTTGCGAGATATGTAGGAGCATCTTGCAGCATACATCAGTATAAGACAGCATGTGGGAGTACCTTGCAGATTCACAAAACCATTGTCAGTCTAATACAAAGGATATTTGGGTTGTGTATTAAGATATACAACCCTCCCTGATTCTATGGTGGTAATAGGATATAAAACTCCCTTGTGATAAGGTGGTAGTGGGGTCTACAATTCCTTCATTATAAGCTAGTTTTAGGGACTACACATCCCTCATTATATGGTGGTATTGGGACAATAACTCCCTCAGTATAAGATAGTAATGGGACAATGACTCCCTTGATATATGATGGTATGAGATATTTAATTCCCTCATTACAAGGTGGTATTGGGGACCATAACTCCCTCATTATAAGGTGATAATGGGGACCACAATTCCCTCCTTATAAGTTGGTAAGGGGTCCACAGTTCCTGCCTTATAAGATGAAATGGGGTCCATAACCGATGAATGTATTAAGTACTATATATATTCATGTATAAGTCAAAACCAACTGCAAACAACATAGACCCTAAACAGCCATAACATAATGTTTGTTTTACTGATTACTTACTTAACAAACCATATAGACCCAAATCTGCTGGCATATTATGCTACTGCAGATCTGATCTATGTAGTTTGCAGTTGGTGCCAACTTATGTATGAGTATATACAGTACCAAACCAGGAAGAATTATTAAAATTGGATGACTGCATTTATGTGTGTTTATGTCTGTGCTCAGGTTAAAGATGGAGAGAGGAGGGGATAAACAAAATATCAGTAAATAAAGTAATAATTTCAGATAATAAATTATATTTCTTGACTAAAAAGTATTTATGCACCTAATCTTGTCTAATAATATTTTAAAAGAAAATCATATAATACTAAGCTTCATGTTTTTTTAAACTCAATACTTTTATACACTTCACAGAATAATGTCATACATTTGATGGATTGGACCATATGGTTAACATTAAAACTATGATGCAACACCCACCTTTGATACAGAGAATACTGTCATACATTTGTCAGAATACAGTCATATATTTGACAGACTACCATCATACATTTAACAAAATACTGTCATACATTTGACAGATTACTGTCATACATTTGTCAGAATACAGTCATACATTTGACAGAATACTGTCATACAGTTGACAGATTACTGTCATACAGTTGACATATTAGACCATATGGGTAACATTAAATCTATGATGCAACACCCACATTTGGTAGATGTTCATTACATTTTTACCATTTCTAAACATATCCGATAGTGAAATATATATCTAATAATAAAACTGAAATCACAGTGAGTAACATCACCTTATTCTAGTCAATTATATCTGAGTTCTAAGCACCAGTTACATATGGTAATTTGAAACTAAATGACATCACACTGTACAGCTGAGATGTAAAAATTTAAAGCATAAAATAACATAAATCACAAATTTACATGCATGTATGTCATTCATTTTAAATCTAACAACACCAAAAATAAGCACAGTTGTTTGCAAAACATACCAGATAACCCTGTGTGGCCAAGCAATCTAAGGCACTCACTTTTATGGACCAGTGACACCTCATGTGGGTTTGAGTCTCAGATTAGCTCAGTGTGCTCATGTGAGAAAGCTTGCCAATATCTTTCAGTGGGACGGTGATTCTTCATGGGATTTTCTTGATTTCTTCCTCAACCAAAGATATTTAGAAGTAGCTGACTTTTGGTGCTAGGGACAATTATGGCAGTCCTGGAAATTCTTACCAAATGCTATGAATAGCTATCATAAAGGTAATTGTGAGTGAGTTACAGTCTGTTAGAAATACAATATCTAACAATGAGTACAATAGTGGCTCATTAGATAGGTAGGGCAGATTCTGGAGGAAAACAAAATTGAGATTTTTAATTTAAGTACAATGGCTTTTGACATAAATATTTGAGCTGATGGATCTTGACAATTTGGGATTACATTTGATTTTGAAATTGTTTTAATTTTGGTCTTGAGGTCCATATCTTCTCTGTGTTCCATCATGTTATAAAGAACGATTTATACTTCTTGTTTCTTAAGTTAAAGTGGTTAGCTATAATAATATTTAAAAGAACTATGATTAATAATTTTGTCATTTTATTTCTGCAGCAAAATTCTTGCATACATTTATCCCATCAAATTTCAACTTCTGTCCCTTAACCTGGCATTTCTTCAAGGGGCATGAACACTATTAAACTTTTTAAAAAAATACAAAAATTGTGCTCTGAGATTAACGTCTGATGACTACACATGAAGTTATCCTAATCTCTTACTTAGGGCAAAACTGCTGACCCTGTAGGTGCACAGACTTAGGGATATCACTCCAGAGACTTTAATTCTGATATTCAAATATTTTATATATCCCAAGAATTAAAACCTCAATATCTGGCTAAAATTCATTTAGATATGCAACAGTCATTCTATGAAATGAGCTACTAATAACTTTAGAGACCAATCAAATTTGAATTCATTAATTTTATCCTGGAATGGAAAGACTGTAAAATATATGCAAATAATACCCCCAACTCATAACTCTGTTTTATCTGTCCTTATGTACTATCAAGAGCCCTATGGTTATCTCCTTTATTTTGAAATCTACATCTCAGCATGCTTTAGTCCTAAAGTGGCATTTTTAATTTAAATTTCGATTTTAGTCTATAATTTTAAGTAATCTGACCCAAATTTGTATTCTTCTTACATTTAAAAAAAACTGTTGTCATTCAATCATCCTAACCAATGTGTTTTTTATCTAGCAAAATTCTAAATTCACTTTTAAGTACTGCCTTTTTAAAATTCTTTGCTTGCTTATATTTTCATTTTACGTGCTGTGTGTTTTGTCCAATTGTATCTAAACATTATGGTGTTGTTGTATGTCTTGCAAATCATGTTTGGTTTTGTCTTTATTATTTTTAATGTCATATCTGTAAGAAGCTCCTTAAAGCTTATGTTGAATTGGTGTTATAAATCTATAAATAAATCTAATATTATCCTATCCATAAAATTGTTCACATTTTTGTTTTGCTTTTAATCAAGTCCATTACTTCCAAAATGGAGCAGATTCAAGCCTTAGCTTGCAAATTGTGATCATTGTCGGACTAGTATTTTTGATGTGTAAGACCATTTAGAACATGCATTACTATTATATCCTTATGGACAACTGATCCATTGGTTACATTTATTACATGTGTGGATGACCAACAATGTTTTGAATAAAGATTAAGTTCTCTAGCACTTAGTAAAGGCAAGGCATAAAGAAACAAAGAAATTCTTGTCATATCAGGTATCATTCAGTGCCGGGTGCATTTGTACATCAATCTAGTCATTTATAGCATGTGTAAATTCTTTTTAGACAGATTCCTGAGCCCGCTTGTATTGGAAGACACTGCCCGTGCCAACCTTTGAGGGGGCAACTGTCAAATTATCCATTTTCTGTTTTTTATGGGGACGTTCCATCTCTTCCTCATCCTCTTTCTGGCCATCTTCCATATATTTTCCATATCCTCCCCCTCCTGGTGTCTTCAGGAGAAATGTGTCCTGTAATCAGACATAAAGCAGTGGATTACCACCCTATTGCTCTCAGCCCCAAAATTACATTTAAAGAAAAACTTAGCTCTAAGGAAAATATTCTCCTCATCTGTGCACTGAAACGAGTGGCTATGGGAGCTGCTGCATGCCACGAGTAAGCAAACATCATCAACACCATCTAGCTTTCATGAAGCTATTTTAAATTTCTACTTAATGTTTATAATACAATCTGTCTCACAAGACGATAAAGTCTGTTGATATGTGGCTCATAACAGTAACCATAACCTCTCAGTCCTGCATCAAAAATAGACTGTTCCACAACCTCAGGAATCATGTGTTGCATTACTGGTATACACACCTCTCATTTTCATCATGCATGCAATGAGTTGTGTTGCTCTATATGTTGATAAAATGGTGTTGAAATTAATTACGAAATTGTAGATACATTTACATTTCAAGACACTCACATGAAAAGTTAACTCAGCCACAGCTTCTGACATCATTCATGATTCTGAGCTAAACGAACAGTTCCCATAACGTCAAGTTTGAAAACTATCTCTCAATTTGCTTGATTTGTTTACTGTGTAAAACTGGCTTGGTGTATAATTTGAAAAGTTCTACTGAGTGCGGCCACCACCATCACCAATTAAAATAGAATAAAGGAAAAGGAAAACAAGAGCAAAGAAGTAATACCATGAAGAGGAAACGATTAGCAAACCGCCAAGCCGTGAACAAAGAAATTGCACAGAACAAAGGAACTCTCAAACAAAGGAACGATAGGAACATGTAACAGAAAACAAAGAAACAAAGGAGAGACTTCTAGCGGAAGAGCAGACTGGGTTAGGACAAAAAAAAAGGATAAGTCATCATTCAATTCTATACGCAATTTAAGTAGAAGAATGCAAACTAGGTCCAAACAAATGGCTCTATTCAATCCAAACACGCAAACACACAAACCACCAAACAACCCTATCAATAAATCAGTAAAAATATTGCATGTAACACAACTCCAAACAGCACCAATAAAGCATGTAAAACAAGCAAGATTAACGCAAGTCATACCAACCACAGCAAACTCGAATACAACCAACATCACACTGGGACCCCAAATTCTGGTCACAAACACAGACCAAACAAACCACAAACCAGCAGACATAACTAACACACCCCCACCCCACCAACAGAAACTACTAGAAATACAAAACTACACCCCAGGGAACAATATAAATACAATGCCAATACTATCGCCAATCCTCTTCAAGGAAGCGGAAAAACCAAACACAAATGAAGATATAGACACCACTATTCCAAACCTAACAAATGAATTTGACAGTAACCTACATACCTTAAACTCCCCACAATTAGACCACATAACCATAACCAACACCCCAAAATTCACCAAAAATGAAATAACCAATTCTAGAAACATGCAAACAAACCAACAACAGGAAATCAAGCAAACAACAATAAATCAAAACATTAGGAAAGAAACTATACACTCAAGCCAAACTCCTGGACCATCTGGGATAATAATAGCAAGGGAACCACCAACCTATGGGAACAAATCCAGTGAATTAGACACTACAAAACTACCCAGCAATATCACTAATATGGCAACCCAAAGACCCCAAACAACCCAAAACACCCAAAACACATACCTTGGTAATGGCAAGGGCCCACTAAAACCCCAAAACAACCACAAAAAAACCACAAGTAAGGTTAACTCAAAACAGGAAATAAAACAACAACATAACCCCCAAAACAAAATTTACAATTATCATTCCATCGAACACACCATATACATAAGCAGCAGGTGCAACAGAATTACTAGTCTAAGTACCAATAGTATTATGACAGCACTGGCCAAAATTCACACTGGACAATTCAAACTGATAAGACCAAGGTGAAACTACCTGATTGTCCAATGCAGCACAATTCAACAGGTGGAAAAATTCATCCAAATTGAAACTATAGGCCCAATAAAGATCAAAGTAGAGAGACACCATATCACTCAGAGGAAAACACGAGTCACTTCGAACTCCAAACACAGTGAAACCATAACTAATCTGGCTGAACCCACTAAAACCACTATCTTTAAAAAAGTAATAGTACTAAACGGATACAACAAGGACATAAGCAATGAACTCCTACTTCATAAACTCACAGCAAATGGAACACAGACCACCAAAGTATATCGTCTTAAAAATCACAAGGGACAAGGAACAAACAAAACAGTTATAGAGGCTACCGAGCCAATCCCTCAATAAAAAAACTTGGACAGTCAGGAGTGTGCCATAAGCTGGAAAACTACATAAATAGGCCAAGATTTTGCACCAAATGCCTGCACTGGGGACACTATGCCCTCAGATGTAGATTCAAACCAAGATGTAAGTACTGCGGAGGTCAATACAAAGAAGAATGCCACACAATTAAACAAAAATGTGCTAACTGTAAAGAAAACCATTATCCTAGATCGGCAGAATGCAGATTTGCAATAAAAGAGAAACAAATAGTGGACTTAATGAACGAAAAACACCTCACTTACCATTCTGCCAAAAACATTATTTTTAAAAACAACCCCAACACACCAAAATCTACCTCTGAAACAACCAATGAGTACCAAAACTCTCCACGCAGAATCAGAAGGGAAAACATTACACCACAAAACATACCTTCAAATCAGGAAACAAAAGAACCAAAAACTACAACCCACATTGTAACAAAGCATGACCACCCTGATAACACTCCAGATACAAACAAAACTGTCACCCCAAACCTAACCCATACCCCAACACAGAATTAATACAGGAAGTAATGAACCTAACAACAGGAACCCTAATGCAAGATCTCAGTAGCATAATGAGAACCCTCAAAACCATTTTCACCATACTAGCTGACTGGACCACAAGACTAACAGATAAAGACAACGTCAAAAATGAATAGTACAAAAAATAATAAAATCACCATCTGGCAATGGAACTGCAGAGGAATCTTTAAAAACCTATCAGAACTGCAGAACAAACTGAATAATACAGCCGTAAAACCAGACGTAATCTGCCTTCAGGAAACCCTCATAACACAAGAACACAAACGCCTGCCCAAACTACAAGGCTATACCCAGGGAATCTTTAAAAACAGATCCATGGGGCAGAAAGGGGGTGGACTAGCAATTTTTTTAATAGATACACTAATCTACTATGAAGTAACAGAAGTACCCCCTAACCTAAACATCAATAATAGCATCGAAATAATGTCAGTAATGATAAATATAGGTATCACAAACATTCAAATAATAAATGCATATGACCCAGGGGGTACCTTCTGCCCTACCAACCTAATCTCACTAAAGGCAATCACTAATAACAACAACAACAATCTAATGATCTGTGGCGACTTCAACGCACACAGTGAATTATGGGGAGGTAAAAAGAAAGATCAAAGAGGGAAAATGGTTGAAAAATGGATAACTGAGAACAATCTGGTCATCTTAAATGACGGGTCGAACACTAGATTAAACCCTGAGGAAGGCACTCTCTCAGCCATAGACCTAACCATCATACCCCAAAATTGGCTCAAATCACAAATTGGTGGGTGGATCAGGAAGATACGTTAGGAAGTGACCATTTTCCCATCACAATCAATATTCAAACAAAAACTCAACACATTCCAAACGAAACCCCACCTAAATGGAGGTACCAACAGGCAGACTGGGACCAATTCCAATTATTACTAGCTAGAGTAAATCCAGATAACTTAGAAAGCCCAAGTATTGACATGTATTATGATAACATAACAGACACAATTATAGAAGCAGCTAACCGATGCATACCAAAGACAACTAATATCCAAAATAAAAACCCTGTACCATGGTGGACTAAACAGTGCACTATAGCACATAAAGACAAAAAAAGGGCCTTAAATAAATATAAACGCACCAAAAATTCTACCTACTTCCAGCAATATAAAGAAAAAGCACTAAAACAAACAATAAAAACTGCTAAAATTAATCTATGGCAAACCTTTTGCTCTAAACTGAGTCTAAAATCAAACTCAAAACAAATATGGGACAAGATAAAAGCCATAAAAGGGAAAGCAACTACCTCAGCCCCAAATATTAAAAATGCCATAACATATAAAGATAAGGCAGACCTCCAAGCGAAGCATTTTTCGAACATGAGTAGCAACAATAATCACACCAGAAACTTTCAAGAACACAAAAAACTAATGGAGGGAACCCAAACTCAAATGTTTCAAGACCAAGGAACAAAAGAATCTCACCTAAATAGCGACATCACAGTACATGAATGGAAGACAGCCCTACGATCCAAAAACGAAACATCCCCTGGTAAGGATCAGTTAGGTTACATTATCTACAAAAAACTACCTATCAATATAACAATAGCCATAATCAAACTCTTTAATAGGATAAGGGATAAAGGCCAACTATCCACCAAATGGAAACAGGCCATAGTAATAGCAACCCCCAAGCTAGGTCAAGATCCCAACAACATAAATTCGTACCAACCCATCTCCCTTACAAACAATATTTGCAAAATAATGGAGACAATAATCGCAAACAGGTTAAAACACCACCTAGAGACCAATAACCTACTCTCCATAAATCAATGTGGCTTTCAGAACAAATGGTCCACCACTGACCAACTTCTCAGATTGGAAACAGACATCAAACTCGCTTTTAACGCACATAGGAAAACTGATCGCAACCTCATAGCGTTTTTTTTTAGACCTAGAAAAAGCATTCGACCTAGTATGGAACAATGGACTAATGGCCAAATTAAACCAATTTGGAATAACTGGACACTTGTTCAACTGGATTGGCGATTTTCTCACAGGCTGGAAAATTACCACAAGAATAGGCAACACCCATTCTGAAGAATTTTCACTTGAAAATGGAACACCGCAAGGCAGTGTAATAAGTCCCTTACTATTTAACCTAATGATAAATGACCTTGACCTCAATGCAGCCTCCACAGAAATAAACCTGTCACAATTTGCAGATGATAGTGGCATATGGAGGAATGGAAATCCTGCCAATAACACAGTAGTTAAAGAAATCCAGCAGAGCCTAGACAACATAGGGAGATGGGCGGACAAATGGGGTTTCAAAATATCTCATGAAAAAACTGTGGCAATCATATTCACCCCCAAACGAACTAACAACCTAGTCTATCCAAACTTCTATATACAAAATCAATTAATCAAATACGTAACAGTAGTAAAATTCCTAGGAATGTTCTTTGACAACCACCTCACATGGAAACAGCACATTGAACAACTCACCCAGAATTGTAACAAAGATCTCAATTTACTCAGGAACATCACAGGGACTGACTGGGGATCCAACCAGGAAACCCTCTTCATGATATATAAAAGCCTAATTAGATCAAAACTGGATTACGGTTTCCAAGCATATAACTTGGCTAAGCAACCTGTACTACAAAAACTTGACACAATCCAGAGAAAAGCCTTACTATTATGCACAGGAACACTCCCCTCAACATCATTAGAAGAATTACAAACACTAACAGGAGAACTACCCTTAAAATTACTTAGGCAAGAACTGCTCCTCCGATACTCCATTTGATTAGATACCCACCCAGACAACCATCCCACCAAAATAGCTATAAATAAGTGTAAAGTGGTCTTCAAACCCAAAATCATACCCATCACACCAAGTGGCAAAGTAATCCTTGAACTAAGAGAAAAGATACCTCGACTAAAACAACAGGTAACAAACAATACAGACCAGAACAAATCACCATGGTTACAAAAACCACCAAGGATTAACACTGAAGCTACCAAATTAGGCAATAAAGAAGGACAAGAAAACTTACTAAAACCTGTACTGGTAAACGAAATCAACCAAAAATACCCGGACTATGTTAAAATATATACCTATGGATCAAAAACAAACAACCCACCAAGAACAGCAGCAGCAATAGTCATCCCTGAATTCAATATACAAACGGGATCCAGATTACCTGACTATTGCTCCATCTACACCACTGAATTCTGGGCTATACTTGAATCACTACAATGGATCAAAGACAACCAAATACCTAAAGCAGTCATTATAAGCGATTCCCTAAGCGTTATCAAATCGATCCAAAATCGCAATACACACTCTAGGGAACAATTCCTCGACAGAGCCTGCCAATAAATCGACGATATCACCACAGCACATCAATTAGTCGAGCTCATGTGGATACCGTCGCACATTGGAATCTCTGGCAATGAAACAGCAGACAAAGTTGCAAAAACCAAACTAGGAGATCAAAACTCTATCAAGCTTAACTATAGCTCTACAGAAGCAATAAGTTTCGCACAAACATATATAGACCAAACATGGCAAGATTTTTGGAACTCCTCCACAAAAGGTAAAAGCACCATGAAACCCAAAAAAATGTAGATAGGAACATACAGCTACCTAAGGGTACCTATTTAGAACAGAAAACCATAAACAGGATAATAATTGGAAAAACTAAATTAGCAAGCAGTTTTGGAAGGTTTATAGGACCCAAACCAGCAACCATTAACTGCTTTAACTGCCACACCACCGAAGATCTACACCACGTATTCAATATATGCCCAAAATATCAACCCGCTTGGAAAATATTTATCAAAAACCAAAAAGTGATTGGATCACCACACACATACCCAGAGTTACTTATGGACTGTAATAAAAATAAACAATCAGCATATAAAAATATTAATCAATTCATAGACTCAGCAGGACTTAGGAACAAAATATAATTACTATCCCCACAAAACCAAAAGACCCAGTAACTAGCTAAATAAATTTAGAAGCCACCACATAAAAACCCAAAATCGGATGTCCTAGATGTCCTTAACGAACCGAGTAATCAGCTAGGATTCCGGTCCTAGATGTCTTTAACGAACCATGTAATTGGCTAGGACTCCGGTCTCTTGCTAAATAAAGTATAAATAACATTCAATCTCTAAAAACATTAATTAATAAATAACTTAAAAAGGTAATATCTAAAAACTTATAAATAACATAATGTAGGAAACACACCCTAAACACCTCGACTAGTAATACCATAATAACCTTGAAATTCTCTCTTCATACATGATTTCTACTAAGAACCTCTATAAACAGCATGGAACATCCCCCCCTCCTTTTAGAACATTTTGAAGAAGAAAAAAAAAAATCAAAAAAAAAAAAAAATTGCAAGAAATACCAGGCAAATGCAACAAGAAACCAGCGATGTAAAAGCAAGCAGGACCGTTCCCGAGCTCTTCTTCCCACTAATGACAGCCAACCATTCAACTGTAAGGACCTTTATGGACCCACAGATTGAGGCCAAACTATCAGGGTTCCTTGAATCCATAAAAACCTGGGGGAGGTGGCACCATCCCCTTCCCCAGGAACAACTAGCAGGCTGCAGTGCAGTCAGAAAAAAGTGGCACATGCACAATTGTGCACACGCCACTATAATTAAACTCAACAACAACAACAACAAACAATAGTAAAGCATAAATTCTAGCTCACAGTAAGTTTCTTTGGTTGTATACCAAAGATGTATCTAATTATAAACTTTCATGTTTCTAACATAAACAGCCCACAAATAACTGAAGCCATCAAGACCAATATTTGCAATAAGGCTGCAGCACTTATCCAGATGAATCCCATTACCAAGTTTCATGATTCCAAGTAAAACAAAATGTCATCAGGATATAAAAGCTCGTGTGGTCATGATTAGTGGGATTATGAAGCTTTTTGACTGGACTTGCTAATTTAAGTCAATGGCTTCTATACCCCATGACTTTACCCAAATGGCATGCATGAGTGCATCCTGCAGGGATCATCTGTGGGTGCCCTGAGTGTGAGAAAACCCCAAAACACCCCTGGCTGCAAGCTAGAACAGTTAATTATATTTTTTTTTATAAATGAGAAAATGTTGAGCTCAGGTCAGGTTGCCTATGAAAATGAAAGTCTTATGATGTACTGTTGGAGTCAATCTACTGGGAATGCATAATTCTTTGAGAGGTATTCACTTCTGAAACAACCTATGAGCCTTCCAGGACATCATTTGGCACCCTAGGGTTTCATTAGGGTTTCTCTCACACCATCATAACTGATATTGACCAGATATGTTTGTTAACCATAATTAGTATGTGACAACTCATGATAGCAGAATGACTTTAAAATTCAAAGAAATACTATCTGCAAGGCCATCATAAGCTTACTTTTATGCGAGAATATTATATTAATGTTACATATATCTGATTTAATTCATATTTATTTTAATTCAATTGTTTGTCAGTTTTAAATTATTTTTTTTCTCTATTATATGCTATTATAATATAAATTTATTCACTGGCAATGATTATTTTTCAGAAAATTGGTTGACTTGAATCATTCTTTTTGTAAACACCAGGTCTTGATCTAAATCCTGACCTTGTTTCAGAATTGGTAGCAACCTTTGTAAACAAGTTCTATTTTATTTTAAAATGATTGGTTTTCATCAGAGTCATATTTGGTGTACGTGACATAAACATGATCAACTGACCCCAATTTCAATTTCGCAATTTCAGTTTTTCCATTAGTGCACATTTGTTAGTTCTAATAGAGATGCGCAGAGATTTCTCAGTTTTGGGCTTTTTACACTGATGTCAAGTTATTTTGTTGTAGCCAGATTTTGGGTTATAATTTTCTTCAGATCAGTTGGATTTCAAAAGGATTTTAAAAAATTCTCTGGAAATATTTTGAGGAGTGGTCACACAGAAATTTTGGAAAGACATTGCTTACAAATTTAATTTGGATTTTCAACACCGGAGTGTCATTATTTGTATTTCTACAAGGACTGTAGATAAGTACAGTACTGACTACAGCATATGCTTTCATCCATCTTGGATTTTCCATCAGGATTCGACATTGAAATTATTAGAACATTTATTACTAGGACTTTTGCAGTTTAATTCATGGATTATTCTTGGATTATTTTTGGATTATTTTTGGATCTGATTATTGAAACCACAAGTTTTTCTCCTTTTTTCATTTTTACAGAATGTTTCCAGGGAAATACATTATTTGTTAAATTTTAAAAAGGCTTGTTGTTTTCACTCTTTCTGTGCTGCTGTTTATTAGAGCCTAAACATGCAACATTAAATACTCACAGCAAGTATAATAAAATGATGCCAAAAAACATCATCATCTGATACAAACAGTATTGTGAAAGAAATTATGTCCATGGCCAATATGGGAATTAAACTGCCAGACAAATGGTGTGTTTGCACCATCACTCAAAAATTAAATCATTGTTCAGATTGTGTGCATCACATCAATTCATCAAACTGGCCCCCAAAATGATTTATGGTTTTTCAAACCATAATTGGGTTAGAATGTGCACAGTAATAAATACAACAAAAAACATGAAAAATCATCATGCAAGAAAACTTCAAGTCACTGAGTCACTGCATATGATCACTCATGACCTTTATGACAGTAACACATTCATTGAAAGCAATGACATATTCAACAAAAGACAACTAAGACAACAGAGACAGTGGCAATGACAAAGAAAATCTCGATGATCACCATCGAGAACAAATTAATTAAAGATATGCCTTTGGCAAATAATATATGGAAACCCAAATGGCATTAATTTGCAAGGACAGAGGCTACAAGAAAATAATACTCCACCTAAAGAAATGGCAGCATTTCTGTCATAAGTTGTTCTGATACAAAGGTACAGAGCCATATGGTCAATATACTGGAATGAATGGAAATCATAGAGTTCCAAGTTCAAAGACTTATTTACCAACATGTACACAAACAAATTTGAAACTCATGATTTAAAATTTACAATGGATGATCAGTTTTAAGTTAGGGTGATGTACTATTGTGATGGCAAGTGTGCAGTGATTTTACCAAATACCTACTTCAAGAAAATTTTATTTGAATAGGAAGAACATTTTGATACTAAACTGCGGACAGTAATGTGCAGTAAAATGGCTTGCTTTCAGTCTTTCAACATTACCATCATGGCTAAAATGCTTTTCGATTGCTGATTGATACAATGCAATACCATCCAATGCAGTGTAATTTCATGAAGGAACACCAAGGTTATATACACCATGAATTGAGAGAATGCATAAACAGTCTTTAATATTAAAGAATAAAATCATCATATATATATAAAATGTCTAATGGTAGAGTGACACAATCAATGAAAAGGCATTTTTCTTGGAAAATGTTAACTTTGCAGCAAACCATGTCAATGTGAATACTGTAAACCTCGCTTGCTTACGTTACATGTTAGCACCAGTACTTGACCATGCCTCAAATGCAGCTACAGGGTAAATAAAGTCAGTTAAATAGCTAGGCTGATCATGTAGATCTGTACACTATCATTACTGCATGTCAACAAAGACTTGTTTATACAAATGTTGACACCAATGAAGAAAAAAGCCACAGATACTATGGAGGATAAAAAACAATGATATTGTTGATGTAGACACCATTCAAAAGGCCAATGATATCCACGATCGAAGCTATTACAGTTTCTGATCATGATAAAGTAAAAATCAATTTACATAAACCTCATTACCTAATAAAAGTAAAAAAACTTCACTGCCTGATAAACAATAAAATAAATTATTGTTTATATAAGTATCCCTACTGTCAATCAGCTTAGTCAATATGTACAAGACCATCATGGAATAAGAATACCAAGAGGTGCAAGAAAGCAGATATGATGCACTACTGGGACCTGCAAAAGAGCAGCTGTGAGGCATCTTCCTCTGGATGAACTAGTCAGTTGAGGCCAACTGTGAAACAGCTTAGATGATTCACATGAGATTGTGAAATAATAATATCGCAATTGCAAGAAAAGCTTATTTACTGTACTGGTGTGAGTTTAGGATTGCTGCGTGGAAGATGCATGATCATCAAGTGAATAATTGATAGATATAATATGTGGGCACATTTGGTGAACCAGACCAGCATGGCATTCCACTGTTAATCGTAAAGGTTGAGGCTACGTAACTACCACTTATGATATCACAGGTTAAACTGACCTGAATCTTTGAGTGGATCCTCACAATGGATCCAGACCATGCAGGTCATGCATGCAGAATTTGTTCATTCTTGAGAATTTTATTCATCTCTTTTGGGCCAACCAGAATTGTTTTCAAACATGACCATGCAATGTCAACTGTGTAAGATGCAGATTTAATTGAGATAGCAGAGCTGAGTGTGGGCTTTTGTATGCATATGTAAATTTTAGTGATCTTGCCAGTCATCAGGAAAATCCTCCATCAGATTTTATCAATGACTGACTCAATCATGTACACTCTTGTGGGAAGTTCTACAACATCCCAGGTTGCATCATTAGCAGCTGAGAACACAAACAAACTTATTCGTGTCTTGACCCTGGAATAGCTGCGATACAATATAAGGCCAAATATAATAAAAATGCAATAATACCAGTGTGATTTCCAGTTTGCAGAATCGAGAATAACTCTGTGATAATTGGTGTTGGAGAAACCAAGCAAAATTTCATGGACAAGATTGTGATCATTGAGGTGATGACTGCAGTTTTACATGCAACCACGTGCTACACTGCTGCATTGATTTTGTGGAGCACATGGAGTGATTTAATGGAAAGCACCTTGAACCTCATCATTGGTGTGTTTACGTCACTGATGTATTAGTGAGTTCATGCATCTCCATGTCCATGATGTGAAGTTGATTACCTTAAAAACTGCTGAAAATCAATGCGGCCTCTTTGATGACTTCTGCTGCAAAATGACCCCATGAGGGTTTCCAACCTGTCCATGATGTCACTGACCTGTTGCTGGTTTGCAGTCATATAATCAACAATAGATCTTTATTTTGGGCAAATGTTGCACTATGCAGATACCTTCACAAGCGATTTCTTTCTCATGCATTCTCTCAACAACATGCAAATGCTGTCTGCCATGTTGAGTTTTAAAGTTTTCCACTTCACCATCAAATTCCTTCCACTCTTCACCTGTTGCCACAAGCTTATTAAACTTCTCCCAATATACTCAGAGCTATTCAAAAATGTGATCTTTTATGGGACATTTCTTATCATCTTCTGTTACATAATTTGACCAGTCCTCCCTGGATAAATCCACAACATCCTCAATAATTAATTTAGCATGTTTAATATTTCACACCATGGTTTTGAATTTGTCTTGAGTGGTTGTTGAGTCCTGCAATCTGCTCTGGCAAGCCTTCAATGGCTTGGGTTGTTCTGACAATCAGACCCGGTTTCTCTTCTGCTATCATCATCTTGCAGCTGGTTTCAGTTACTTTCTTCACTTGTTCTATGGTTTCCACAAAACCAGTTGTGAGGTCTTCCCATGCAGTATGTTGCAATGACAACTTATCTTTCACACATTCATGGACATACATGTGTGCGCATAAAAGTTCCAGTTGTTCATGAATGTACTTGTAGCATTGGTCAGCTGCCTTAGCTATGGATTTACGGGAGAGTTTCAACATAGTATACATTTATCAGCACAGTTAAATTGCTTTATCAGATCCAAGCAATTTTATTTTCCCATACTAGTGAAGGCAATCATGAGGTAACTATATGGGTCCTGGATGACCCACTTAAACGCATTCTGAAACTGATCCCATGAAACATCAACAGAGCATGTCAAATAAATGTTTGTGAGCCTGTATGTGGCAACCCACAAAATATCATCGACATGATGCAGTTCTTCCAGATCACTTTGGGAATGTGTGTTTCATTGCGTCACGTCAGTGTTCTTGTGGTGACCTCCCGAATATACCTGTGTGATTGTCTTGTTGGTTAAGCATCACATCAACGTACAATGACAAGATTATTCACCTCTGGGTAAAGATCATATAATGTGAGGCTTCACTGACCATGGAAATCAACAGAATGGCAGGTTCGTCACTCGAGAATAAGCATGTGTTGGACCCATGTGGGGAGACTGATGATAAAACTGTACATTTAAATGTCAAACCAGCATTGAATAAACTGAGAGTTGAAGGTGGATGTGCGAGATCCATGTCATCAATGTGAGAAGACTTGTGATGATGTTGTCCATGGACTCTCATGGAGCTCTGAAGGAGACTGTATGTGCTAACAATTGTTAAACAATTTGTGATGCAAGTCATCACCATCAAAAATGCTGCTGTGCACATTTTGAAAAATCTGGGATTGCAGGTGTTTCAATCAGTTTGAAATCAACTACAATTAGTGATCAGGCAACCAAAGGTTCCACTGGTACAACCAAAGGCGGCTGTGCTTCTGTTGATGGAAACAATGCCTATGCAAAACAAAGCATGTGAACCATTACTGTCAGATACACTGCTTGTTTCCTTAGACATCAAATCTTTGTATACTAACCTACCGCATAACGAAGGGATACATGCGTGTAGAGTAGCATGGGAAACTAGAACTGTAGACAATCCACCCACACACTTCCTAGTCCAACTCCTGCAGCTTGTCCTAAAACTTAATAACATTGAATTTAATGAAGAAAACTTCCACCAAATTAATGGAACCACCATAGGTACAAAAATGACCCCTTTGTATGCGATTATTTTTATGGGAAAACTTTTAGCATCGTTTGAACTTACACCATACCAGTAGGTACGCTTTATCGATGATATAGAAATGAAGTGGCAACATGGAAGAGAAAATCTGGATGATTTCATATCAAAGGCAAACAACTTCCATCCCTCAGTAAAATTCATGGCACAAATCTTCAACTCAAACCACGTTTTCCTGGACACAACAACCAGACTGGTAGAAAAGAAACTCCATATAGACATATACTCTAAACCAAACGACAACCACCATTATCTCCTCCCAACCAGCTGCCAACCAAAACACTGCATTAGGAATATCCCATACAGCCAGACACTGAGGATATGCAGAATTTGCTCTGATGATGAAACATTCCTAAAAGGGTCTGAAGAACTATCTAAACATTTAATTCACCAAGGCTACGACAAAGACCTAATTATGGAGGCAAACCAAAGGGCTAAACAAACAAACCATGATGACCTACTAAAATATGAAAAGAAGGAAAAGGCTGATAGGATACCATTTATCATGACCTACCATCCAGACAACCCCAAAGTAGGTAAAATCATCCTGAAACACTGGCCCATCGTGGAATCATCAGATGCACTAAAGTTAATCCTCCCTAATAAACTTGTAGTCCCCTATCAGAGACCAAAAAACCTAAGGACATCCTAGTCAGGGTGAAGCTATCACCAATCACTAATCAAGACCACCCTAGTCAATCTGGCCCATGTGGTGATAAATGGCGAAAAAACCTGTCAACATATGACGGAGACCAATACATTTTCTAGTACAGTGACTAGAGAAAAATTAAACATACATGGTCCAAACAAAACGTGCAAAACAAAGAATGTAATTTATCTCATCACATGTAAGATCTGTAGCCATCAGTATGTCAGAGAAACTGAAAAACTACACAAAAGGATCAACCTTCATAGATCTGATTGGATGACAAAGAAGCTGTACGGACTCCCGGTCGCAGAACACTTCTCCCCTGGCCACACTTTCAGTGACATAACACTTATTGCAATTGCTCACAACCCCAACTGGAGTCCCCAAACCAGGAAAGAAAAGGAATCTTACTGGATACATTGCCTTAGAACACTGAAACCAAGCGGTTTAAACCAAGAAGACTAGAAAAACACAACCATGCACAAATAAAATTATCTTTTGCAGCTGCCACATTTTCTTTTAAATAATTCTCTAAATTTGCTTAATAGCCTATGACTACTATAACAATGAAATATCCGGGATATAATCTGCACTTACATAAATTTACATAAAATAACAGATGTCATTATGGCTCATCAATTTCTAGGTCAATACAAATATTTTCCAGTATCAGCAACAAGCTGAAATAAACTAGTTGACAAATAATAGAGTTAAAAGGTTGAATTCCTGTAGAAACGGCCATGTAAAGTTTTGCAAACATAACCGTTTTTCTGTTTTATTTGTTTGTCTTGTCTATGTTTTGTATCTGCCTTTGAAAAAGGCTTGTTAAAGAGTCAAAAGCACTCAGGCTAGCTAGATACTAGTTTTGCACTGTTCATTGTCAGTTTACTGCATATATATATATATATATATATATATATATATATATATATATGTATATGTATATATATATATATATATATATATATATATATATATATATATATACACACACACACACAACCTCACAATCAGGCAGGCAGCACTGTTGTAGATATAGAAGACTTATTCATTATCACCAACCAAAATTAATTAAACCTTGGATTTCTTCAGCATTGATGACAACTTCAAGGACCCTCATTATTGTTTTCATGTGCGATTATTCTAAGTCTTATATTTGTGTTTTGCATGTTTGCTATTTCTAAGATAAAAACGCAGTTGTTATACTGCTAGCTCAGTCATAACGACACAGTTTGGTATAGTGATATCAATAATGGCAAAGTTGAGTTGTCACAATTGACATGATGGATGACCACAGAACATTGTTGTCATTCTGAGTTCCAGTGGCACATTGATGCTATCATTTCTCATGCTCATCACAAACTAGTACAAAGAATGCATTATGACAAATCTTTGATTCAGACAAATATTTGTTGAAAATGAAAGGTCTGCCAACTTAATGTAAGGCTGAGTCAATACAAATTACTTTGCAGTTAGTGATAGGCAATAACCTTACAGTTGCCTTTTTGACCCTTTTCTTCCATATTTCCTCAAATAGAACATATTATGCTAATTATCAACAGAGTCTATAAAAAGGTATTACTTTCTTATCACTGACTCTTAAAATTACATGAAAGCTTTCTTTTTAAGTCCTGAGAGGAACTATTTCAACCATGTCATTACCAAAACTAAAACGTTCTACAATATGAGAGCCATAAATTCACAATAAATGCTTTTGAAAATCTATGCAAAACATCATGTAAAAGAAACTAAAAGGAAAGAAAAGTTGTATAATGTATCAGTTACAAGCTGACTTTTAAAAAAACTCTTAATTAAGTGTTCATTTTCATTCACAAATTATCTTGCTGAATTTCTGGCATTTTACTCTAGAGAAAGCTATGTATTGTAGTTTCAACTTTGAAGCCATCCCAAGTTCCCATGACTGGAATCTTCTGTTAACATCAGCAATATACAAAGGTGAAAAAAAAAGATTACTGGTACTTAAATGCAATGTTAAGATAGGCATCAAACAGCTTCTCAAATCAAAGGTATCAACTTTTTGTATATTTTCAGATCTCAAGATACTGAGAGAATTCTCATTTGACATTTACAAAGAACCTTGTCTGCATTAGTGGAAATGATGCCTCGTTCACAATGTAATGCAAAATTGCATTTAGGAAACATTTCATTAGAATTTAGGAAACATTTCATTAGAATTTAGGAAACATTTCATTAGATGTACTACATATGCCTTTGCATTTCTACCTCTCTCTGTGCAAGGCAACAGCAATCAATATTTTTTACTCTAACATTCTACTTCATGTAATTTCTGACAACATCCATCATTTTGTAATTGCTTTGACTAAATGATCTGTTGCTATTAATGCTACACAAGAATACCTAACTAATACATCACCATCTGGATACCATCTATCATTTAAAACCAGAATCTTACTACATGAATCTATTCACTCACTTTGCAATTTGATTACTTCTATTAATGGATCACCTGTCTTGACAGACCAGTTTTATTGGTTGAAGGAGAAATCTCATGAGACAGATTTTAAAATGTCTGAATTAGAAGACATTTTTTTTCTGCAATTATTATGAAAAAAGAAGAATTAATTGGGTAAAACATGCAGTATATCATAATTTAAACGATTACTAATTTAATAATGGCAGTATAGAGCTGTTTCTAATTTTCCTCAATTAATCTGCTAATACTTCACCATAAGTTATGCTAGATATAAGAATGGTATTGATGGTGGAGTTGGTATGAGTAGTAGAAATGGGTATTATTAAAAGAAATGACATTAGAAGTAGAAGTAGTAGTTGTAGTAAATGCAGCAACAGTAACAGTAGTAGCAGTTACTGGTAGAAGAAGTACCACTAGTAGTTACTGTTCAAAGTAGTAGCAATTACTGTTTGGAGTAGTTGTAGTAGCAGTTACTGGTAAAAGCAGTACCAGTAGTTGTTACTTGAAAAGTAGCACCAGTAGTAATTACTGGTATAAATAGTACCAATAGTATTTATTGGTGTAAGTAGCAGTAGTAGTAGTAGTAGTAGTTACTGGTATAAGTAGTACCAGTAGTAGTTACTGGTATAAGTAGTAGTAGTAGCAGTTACTGGTATAAGTAGTAGTAGTAGTAGTAGTAGTAGTAGTAGTAGTTACTGGTATAAGTAGTAGTAGTAGCAGTATTAGTTACTGGTATAAATAGTACCAGTAGTAGTTACTGGTATAAGTAGTAACAGTAGTAGTTACTGGTATAAGTAGTACCAGTAGTAGTTACTGGTATAAGTAGTACCAGTAGTAGTTACTGGTATAAGTAGTAATAGTAGTAGTAGTTACTGGTATAAGTAGTAGTAGTAGTAGTTACTGGTATAAGTAGTACCAGTAGTAGTTACTGGTATAAGTAGTAGTAGTAGCAGTTACTGGTATAAGTAGTAGTAGTAGTAGTAGTAGTAGTAGTTACTGGTATAAGTAGTAGTAGTAGCAGTATTAGTTACTGGTATAAATAGTACCAGTAGTAGTTACTGGTATAAGTAGTAACAGTAGTAGTTACTGGTATAAGTAGTACCAGTAGTAGTTACTGGTATAAGTAGTACCAGTAGTAGTTACTGGTATAAGTAGTAATAGTAGTAGTAGTTACTGGTATAAGTAGTAGTAGTAGTAGTTACTGGTATAAATAGTACCAGTAGTAGTTACCGGTATAAGTAGTACCAGTGGTAGTTACTGGTAAAAGTAGCACTGGCAGAAGTTACTGGTAAAAGTAGTACTGGTAGTGGTTATTGGTAAAAGTGGTAGCAATTACTGGTAAAAGTGATACTGGTAGTAATTACTGGTAAAAGTGATACTCGTAGTAGTTAATGGTAAAAGTGATACTGGTAGTAGTTACCAGTAAAAGTAGTACCAGTAATAGTCACTGGTAAAAGTAGTAGTAATCAGTGGTAAAAGTAGTACTTGTAATAGTTACTGGTAAAAGTAGTACCAGTAGTAGTTACTGGTAAAAGTAGTAGTAGTTACTTGTAAAAGTAGTAGTAGTTACTGGAAAAAGTAGCAGTAGTTACTGGTAAAAGCAGTACTGGTATGTAATGGTGCAGGTTCTTTTTAGAATAATCTGTCTCTAGTATAAATTTCATGGTACATTCTTTTGTGGTCAGAGTGACACATACCCATTAAAATTATCATATTGGCTAGTCCTGAAATATATTGTTAATTGCAAAGGATAGAATGTGCCTTGCTTGGGGCATGAATTGAATTTTAGTTAGAATCTGCTTGGTAACAGACAATGTTAACACAAGGTAATAGTGGTAAAACGTCCAGAGTGATCTGTAGTCTATTTAAAACAGGTGTCATAAAATGGTATTTTCCAGAATAGTTATTAATAAAAGCAGATGGGGGAGAGTTTTCTGACTTCTATGGGAGTGATAAATAAAGCCTTTCAGAGGGTAAAGTAGTAATCTTGACTGGCTAAGCTAAATGAAGGGGTCTATGTGTTCCCAGATGGAATTCAGGGGTTTAAAATAGTTCATCTCATAAAATTAATCAGTCTGAGTTTCTGTGGGGTGCCAAGAAGTTGACTCTAGGAAGTATAGCAAGTTTATTTCCTTGTTAAATAAAACAAGTGTTGGAAAGTTAAGGACATGGAAAGAGAGAAATTCAGTTGCATGGGAAGGTGTGAATCTCAAATAAAGCACAAGGTTAGTAATGATTACATTTTAAGTGTTCATTAATTACATATGATGTGTTCATCGATTACATATGATGTGCTCATCGATTACATATGATGTGCTCATTGATTACATATAATGTGCTCATCAATTACATATGATGTGCTCATCGATTACATATGTGCTCATTGATTACATATGATGTGCTCATTGATTACATAAGGTGTGCTCATCGATTACATTTGATGTGTTCATCAATTACATATGATGTGTTCATCGATTAACATATGATGTGCTCATCGATTACATATGATGTGCTCATCGATTACATATGATGTGCTCATTGATTATATATGATGTACTCATCGATTACATATGATGTGCTCATTGATTACATATGATGTGCTCATCGATTACATATGATGCATTCATTGATTACATATGGTGTGCTCATCAATTACATATGATGTGTTCATCGATTACATATGATGTGCTCATCGATTACATATGATGTGCTCATCGATTACATATGATGCATTCATTGATTACATATGATGTGCTGATCGATTACATATGATGTATTCATCGATTACATATGATGTGCTCACTGATTACATATGATGCATTTATTGATTACATATGATGTGCTGATCGATTACATATGATGTGTTCATCGATTACATATGATGTGTTCATCAATTACATATGATGATTACATATGATGTGCTCATTGATTACATAAGATGTGCTCATTGATTACATATGATGTGTTCATTGATATATATTTTCAAATAAAGTTGAATTTATTAATTTTGGATTCATACTTTAATCTTCCTTTCAGTACAGAAATTATTGTGCATGTTATATGATCCATGTGTTGAAAGAATGTCATGGCAGTTATGGTAAAAGTAGTAGCAGTAGTGCATCAATAGCAGCAGTGGTTGTTGTAGTTGTAGTTGTGATGGTAATGGTGATTGTTGTCATGGACATCATTTTGCACTGACGATGGCTATCTATCAACTAGTTATGCAGTATATATGGAAAATGTAGATACTGGCCAACTCTGTAATTAAAACCATGTAAGGATTAGCAGTTTACCTCCATTTGTATGGGGAGTATCTTAGAACAATCAGCAGTCTATAACCTCCTATATTTTAACATGGCAGGGGGAGGTAAAATAAAAAGCATGGCCTCTCTTCTGCTGGAGAAAAACGTCCCTTACTAAGTGATGAAGTAAAAAAATGTACCTGCCTTCAAACATTAATGAAAATATTAGATTTGCTTCAACAAGCAAAATTTATACAACAGTAAAAATTACACTACCCCTGGGTTTCAATGAATGCAAAATTTTCCAGCTGAATATTACAAGTCCAAAAAACGTCTGGACACTGAAACTATTGCCACTACTGCAAAGTCTGGACAGTAAAACTATTGCCACTACTGCAAAGTCTGGACATGAAAACTACTGCCACTACTGCAAAGTCTAGACATGAAAACTACTGCCACTAATGCAAAGCCTGGACATGAAAACTACTGCCACTACTGCAAAGTCCAGACAACGAAACTATTGCCACTACTGCAAAGTCTGGACAATGAAACTTTTGCCACTACTGCAAAGTCTGGACATGAAAACTACTGCCACTACTGCAAAGTCTGGACAAGAAAACTACTGCCACTAGTGCAAAGTCTGGACAATGAAACTATTGCCACTGCTGCAAAGTCTGGACATGAAAACTATTGCCACTACTGCAAAGTCTAGACAGGAAAACTATTGCCACTAATGCAAAGTCTGGACATTAAAACTATTGCCACTACTGCAAAGTCTAGACATGAAAACTACTGCCACTACTGCAAAGTCTAGACATGAAAACTACTGCCACTAATGCAAAGCCTGGACATGAAAACTACTGCCACTACTGCAAAGTCCAGACAACGAAACTATTGCCACTACTGCAAAGTCTGGACAATGAAACTTTTGCCACTACTGCAAAGTCTGGACATGAAAACTACTGCCACTAGTGCAAAGTCTGGACAATGAAACTATTGCCACTGCTGCAAAGTCTGGACATGAAAACTATTGCCACTACTGCAAAGTCTAGACATGAAAACTATTGCCACTAATGCAAAGTCTGGACATTAAAACTATTGCCACTACTGCAAAGTCTAGACATGAAAACTACTGCCACTACTGCAAAGTCTAGACATGAAAACTATTGCCACTAATGCAAAGCCTGGACATGAAAACTACTGCCACTACTGCAAAGTCTAGACAACGAAACTATTGCCACTACTGCAAAGTCTGGACAATGAAACTTTTGCCACTACTGCAAAGTCTGGACATGAAAACTACTGCCACTACTGCAAAGTCTGGACATGAAAACTACTGCCACTAGTGCAAAGTCTGGACAATGAAACTATTGCCACTAGTGCAAAGTCTGGACAATGAAACTATTACTATTATTCCAAATTCTGGACAGAAAAGAGCTGCAGGCTATGAATGGTAAGCTGCAGTGGAAACTAAGTGCATTGTGAAGTAGATATGTTGATGTAATGGTGCCTTCCTATCTTTGATCTCGGGTACATTTACACTTTCAAAGACAAACAGTAAATGAAATCCAGAGTTCTTCATATCAGTTAATTACATCCCATCTTGTCTAACTCATTTGTACCCATATGATGTACCTGCTTTATCTCTAGATATAAAGCAACCTTAAGTGTCATATGTCCGATTAAAACTCTTGTTTTGTTAAAGCTATTATACTGATAAAACAAGAGAGAAAAATAGAGATAAGATGGGGTTTTATTGTTTCAATGAGTATGTTATGGTATGCAAAAGCAGGTGATGTAAAACATTCTTGAATAGTGAGAGTGTGTCATCTGGACAAAATTATACAGATATAAAAAATTTGTGTTACTTATAAATACTATTATTATGTTATATACAAATGCATTGAAATAACAAAGTGATCTAAAGCAATGAAAATGATATACAACATTCCCTCGCTATAATGCCCTTCATTATAGCATGGTTCCTGTTATAAGGCCCTTCATTATAATATTGTTCCAGGTAAAAGGCCCTTCATTATAAAATGATTCCTGTTATAAGAACCTTCATTATAACATGGTTCCTGTTATAAGGCCCATCATTATAACATGGTTCCTGGAATAAGGCCCTTTATTATAACATGGTTCCTGTTAAAAGGCCCTTTATTATAACATGATTCCTGTTATAAGACCCTTCATTATAACATGGTTCCTGTTATAAGGACCTTTATTATAACATGGTTCCTGTTATAAGGCCCTTCATTATAACATGGTTCTTGTAATGAGGCCCATCATTATAACATAGTTCCTGTTATAAGGCCTTTCATTATTACATGGTTCTTGTAATAAGGTCCTTCATTATAACATGGTTCCTGTTATAAGGCCCTTCATTAAAACATGGTTCCTGTTGTAAGGCCCTTCATTATAACACAGTTCTTGTAATAAGGCCCTTCATTATAACATGGTTCTTGTAACAAGGCCCTTCATTATAACATGGTTCCTGTTATAAGGCCCGTCATTATAACATGGTTCTTGTAATAAGGCCCTTCATTATAACATGGTTCTTGTAATAAGGCCCTTCATTATAACAGGGTTTCTGTTATATGGTCCTCCATTATAACATCATTACTATTAAAAGGCAGGTATGGTCATGGATCCCACTTCAATTAGTTGTAGTAAAATTATGTATACCATATGTACCTGCTTATAAGTCTAGTCCAACTGAACACAGCATAGACCCAGATCTGCTGTTATATAATGTACCAGCCGATCTGGATCTCTGCAGTTTAAGAGTATTTAGTAAAACAAACAACATAAACTCTGATACGCCAGCACATTATGTGACAGTAAATCAGGGTATATATTGTTTTTGCAGTTAGACTTGACTTTTAAGTGATTAATAAGGTTGTTGTTGTTGTTGTTGTAGGGTTTAATGCCATTTTTTCAGCACACGATAGGCTATACATGGCAGCCAGTATTAATGGTGGAGGAAGAACCTGGAAAAACCCCTGGAAAGAACCACCAACCCACGAGAAGCTACTGGCAAGCTTTCTCACATACCCACATTGGCTGAATCCGAGACTCAAACCCATGCAGACAGAGGTGAGATGGCAGTGATCCATAAGGGAGAGCGCTTTAGATGATCCCACTATAAGGCAGTCCTGCTATAAGGTGGTCTCACTATAAAGCAGTCATGCTATAAGGTGGTCTTGGTATTAGCGTTATCTCCCACTGATAGCATTATAAGGAGTTTTGTGTTCTGCTGAATTTAACATGCTTAAAAATTACAGATATACACGATTTTTTTTCTTTCATAAATCCTTGGATTGTGTTATGGGAAACCTCCAATGAAACAACAGAATCACCTCAAAAGCAATGAAGGATGAGGAAACGCATTTGATAAGCCTCAAGAAAAAAGGAACCCAGAGTGTAATCAGTAATTACATGACTCATCTCTATGAAACTTTTAGTAGTCCCTAGCAACCATTGTAAACAAGAATTATTCAGCAGGAAATAAGTGTAGACTAAAGTGATCTTGACAAAGAAATGTTTTCCCCTTTTCAAAGAAAGCTTTTTTGCAAATTTTTCTTTACATTTTAACTTTTGATCTCCTGACAATTTAAAATTGTAACATTTAATCAGTAGTACATTTACAGTACCAACCCACCTACGTGACATAAAGAACACAAAAGAAAAATTTGTTTAAGATATCTGAAGGCAATTTTTTCATAACAGACATTAATCCTGTTTTTGTATTTTTAAAAAAAAATTATTATTCACAAAATCTGCTTAAGGGCTATTAGTGACATGATTTGGCTTAACAGGTGTATGTGATCTGGATTTTTAACGTAGCTTTAACAATTTTTCAGCCATACTGCTACAATGTTTGCAGTGTGACAGTTTATAGTCTAGCACTGGGGCATCATGCCGAAGACATGTAGCATGATGTCCCACCAAATCATATTATCCTGACACCAGGCGGACCAGTCCTAACACTAACCCCCATAATGCTCAGCGCCAAGCGAGGCAGCTGTTAGTACCATTTTTGTAAGTCTTTGGTATGACTCGGCTGGGGATCGAACCCTTGACCTACCACAGATGAGGCAGATGCTCTAATCAATAGGCCACTAGAGCAGTCTTTAACAGGTGGGTGAGTATGGTATAGTCAAATATCACTTATAGTATGTACTCAATTTAACGTTGTATAGGTAATAACTTAAAGATAATCAGCAAAATAAGCAATATGATATTGTATTTTACATGTGAGAGATCATGGCTTTGAGATAGTATTGAGCTATTATTGTAATTATTGTAATGTTGCCCTGTTAGTAAGAGGGGTGGTTAATTGGATTTGGCTGGCATTATCTAGAGGATGACCTCCCTTGATATTACAGCCTGGTGAGAGTGGAAAAATAGAATTTCAACAGAGAACTGAGCAAGAATATTGGGAAGAAATAATGCAATATGATCCCCCTTAGCCAAGAAAAATAACAAATTTAATCAAAACAAATTAATAGCGGCAATTCCAATTCAATCTAAATTATGTCAGCAGATTTATTTCTACATAATAATGGTGGTGAAAAGAGCGCAATGTCCATTACTGATTGCATCACATTCCTCCCGTGACCTTGTATCAATGTCTTCCTGTTTCCTCGAGCCTTCCTATTCTCTACACTTCACCCTTACTGGATTTTCCTAGTCCTTTATTCTGAACCTGCCACTCCTTTTTTCGGACTTCAGTCTTCAGACTGTCCCGTCTCTCCCCAAAAAGCTGTTCCTTATCGCTGTTCTCTTTCAGAAATTGTGCATCCTAGCACTAAACCCTGTCTTTTCTTACAAGGCAGCCACCTGGTTCCCTTTTCTCATTTAAAGATGAAAGCACTATTCTAAGGTCGTCACTTCAAATTTACATTACTTTCAAAGTGTACACCTTAATTTACTCTGACCAATCGTAAGCAGTGGTTCCTAAATTTTTCCCAAGATAATCATTTCTTTTGTCGGATCTTAGCTCATGGTGCATATCAGTTTCCCTTTGAAAATGATAATTTGACATGGGTTCCTATCAAGCAGTTATGGTTGGTAGCTCAAATGTTTACTTTCTCAGGACAGCATTGCAATGCCCTGGTCAAATCTCACTCAGTCATAAATTCTTGCCTTTCAAGTTTTAACACTGAAATGGGGGAGAAAAGAAGAATGGTCAAAGTGACCCTTCACAAAGACTTTTCTGGCTTAAATGTGATAAAATTTTAAATGCTCAATGCATTAAACTTTATGGTTCAATACAATTCAAAATCTGACATTTTACAAATATCTTGTTGCATGAAGACTAGTCAAGATACAACAAGTGTCACATTTTTCATATACATTGGGCTTTGCACACAATGCACATGGAAAACATCATGATGCCAAGCAATGCGGGCTGCCATATTGGTCTTCTTCCAGTCAACCTAATCCCTTGACTGACAGTTATATTTCACGCATATCTGTAACCCGATGGATATCAAACTTTCCATATTGAAAAGTACTGTTATGGCCAGTACTGTTAAGAGGAAACAGAACTGCAAAACATTCCAGAAATACATACTATAAAATGACTTATTTGCTTGTTTACATATTGGTTTTGCTCATCACAGCATGTATTTCTGTAAGTGTTAATCTGCCGAAGTTTATATCTTAGTGTATCATCAGCCTTTCGTTCTTAATACTGACTAAAGAAAATGGAATAATGCTTGCCAATGAATAAGCCACACACAGAAAAAGTTTTTACACTTACATGTACATTTAATTATGTAATATATTAGTAGTGATTTAGTATAGTTATTTGTGTTCATTATGTATGACATTTGAAAACTGGACTGGATAAATTAGTTTTTATCATTATACAATGGTAAAGACATGGCTGCTTTAGAAACCTGTATACAGTGAGGCAGATTAACGTGGTTAGAGGTCTACATGATGGGGTAAATATTTGACAAAAGTCATAGTCATACATTTCGCCTCAAACCAGTTAGGATACCAAGAAAGTGGTTAGAGATTTAAACTCAGAATTCATTAATTACTAAACTTTAGAAAACTGAATTACCAACTATAGTACAAAAGATAATTCAGCACGTGCAGAAAGATAGGTGAGCAGAGAATATGAATATTTCAGACTCTTGATTTGGGGAACATAATTGTTATCAATTTCATGACATATTCATGAACAATACTTGAGAAATGAACATCAAATACAAAACATAACTCAAGTCAGCGATGCATAAAACATGAGCCATAATGACCTGCATCTGAAATGAAGAAGTAGTGCTCAGCAAGATGCATTCCCTCACCAAGTTTCATGATTCTAAACTGGATCGTACATGGATATACAAAGCATACAAAAACACCTTTATGGTCATCAGCTACATGCAAAAATATAACCTAAGCCAGTAAAATGTGAAACGAAGGTCACTGGTGACCATTTTTTCCACGCATGTGTTACATAGAAGAGATGTATACAGTCATCAAGTTTGATGATTCAAGCATGAAACTAAAAACCCAAAACTTTAAGCAAAGCCACTGAAGCATGAAATATAGGTTACAGGGACCTACTGTTACGATGAAGGTGTAGTATTTTTGAAAATGCCTCCTTTCACCAGACAATGTATGAACATGAGTGAAATGTAAAAACGTAATCTAAGCCAGTAAAATATAAAATGTAGGTTGTAAGGCTGCTGTACCAATGCTCATAAAATTTGATGTAATCTAAGCCAGTAAAATATAAAATGTAGGCTGTAAAATATAAAATGTAGGCTGTAAGGCTGCTGTACCAACACTCATCAAATCTGACATAATCTAAGCCAGTAAAATATAAAATGTAGAAAATATTCTTTTTGTTTAAGCTGCCAAGAGGCAAAAAGCGTTTCTTTCTTCTTTATCCTTGTGTCCATTACTACGTATTGGAGAATGGGGTCCCGAGTGGCCGAGTGGTTTAAAGCGCTCTCCATTATGGATCACTGCCATCTCACCTCTGTCTGCATGGGTTCAAGTCTCGGATTCAGCCAATGTGAGTGAGAAAGCTTGCCAGTAGCTTCTCGTGGGTCGGTGGTTCTTTCCCGGGTTCTTCCTCCACCATTAATACTGGCCACCATGTATAGCCTATTGTGTGCTGAAAAATGGCGTTAAACCCCATAACAACAACAAGAACTCATTATGATGCATCCCCTCATCAAGTTTCATGCTTCAATGTATAACAGTATACATTAAAAAGTATGAAAGAACTCAAAAAGCTTAACCAATGTACATGTATAAAGTACCACTGTAACCAATGTACATGTATAAAGTAACACTGTAACCAATGTACATGTATAAAGTACCACTGTAACTAATGTACATGTATGAAGTTGCCCACTGCTGAACATTTCAACTTTTTAAGAAGCTGATTATCCTTTCAAATGCAAGTGATTTCTTTTGTTGGATGACACTACTAGATAATGTTATCATTAATATAAAGCAAAAGCTTGATTATACAGGTATTTTGCATGCAAATCGCTGACAGAAAAAGTGTCTGAGGTGTTCCTTAACACCTGGTCTGATTCCCAGACCAAACAGTGAACATAATATGAAAACCCAGATCTGGACCGAACCCAGACATGCCAATATAAGGAATTGACTGCAATCATCATATTTTCCTAGTTTTTATTATTATTCCATAACTCCATAATTTAAGGATCATTTCAATAGAACGTATGTTCAAATCATAAGGGTTGGCAAGCTTTTATCAATACAGAAACTGGCCTTGCTACCAGGGTACAATAGCTTTTCTCCATCTGAAAACAACACCTATGGAAGCCTTGAAACCAATCAAATTTAGCATAGTCCAACTACCCAGGAGTAAACTATCAGTTCTAAGAATAGATGAAACAAAGGTTGACATGCACATCATAGACATTTTAGTCCGAAGTGTATGAAATTATTAATTCAGTAGCGGATATAGAGTGGGGGAGGTTAGAACAGATCAATTTTTTATAAAAATTCTATAACCCAGCATTCCCACCAGACTTTAACCAAAAAACAAATAAGAGTCACTTACCCCAGCACTGCAATGAACAGAAGTCTTTCCTCCCAAGTTGATGATTCTGCCATCCTTGTAACACAGCAAATTTGATCCCACTGCTCCAGGTTTCCCACCTGTACAACATAATAATGATGAGATATTGTACTGTATCAATTTGAAGCATCATAAAGAACAATGTCTACCATTTTACACCGAGTACTCTCATTGGGGTTTGGAGAGTAGATAGGTAATCCACTTGCTCTGTTCCTCTGAGGTCTAGGTTAGATACTATATTCTGCCAAATGCAAGGGTAAGTGGCCCTTCATTGGTCAATTATTGTTTCTTTTATATTTTCAAGCTTTATCAACATCTTATTCAAATTAACCTGTTATATGCCAATCACGTTTAAACTTTTCTGATTACCTATGGATGAACAATCAATACTATTGCTAACAATGGTGTGAGGCATTCTATATTCACAAGTACACTGAAACTCATTGCACATCCAGGTTTTATGACAAATAAATGAATGGCACTACCTAATATGCACAAATTCAAATGGTCATAACTTCAACCTTTTTCAATCCACTTCAATATATACTCAAAATTAATACTAATTCACATGGAGATAACTGCCAAAATAAAACACAAAAATACTTGATTTTATATAAAGTGCTATGCTAACTAGAAATCATGGTTACCGTATTTCATGTAATTTTTCATACACAAAAAATAATTATTAATTTCAGTGTATGAAAAGTTATATGTAAAATAAATAATTATCATTTTGTGATACTGACCATGTATGAAAAATAAAGGGATCGTACCTGAACAAGTTCTAGGAACACACGCTACTCGACCACCTAACTGTACAATCGTACAAAGTAAACGTATAGTTTCTGTCTCATTCTGCTCCCAACTGAAGAATCTAATTACAATAAAATTAAAAGTACTCAAAAATATTTTGTTGTTATTAGTGAAAGAGAGAGAGAGGGAATTATGTCTCAGTGTGCAAGCTCATCTGCATTTAGAGCATATGTAGCTGCTATGTTGCTTAATGTTGGCAAAATGATTAAGATAGTTTGAACATGTATTAGTTACAGATAATATTTATTGGTAAACTGTATGCAACGATGAGTCCACATTGTCAAGAAATTAAGTGCAACTTGTATTTTTATAGCAACAATAATCTCATTATCAAATTGCAATAAAAAAAAATAAAGAAAATAAATCACATTTTAGTTAATGTGTGTGTGTGTGTGTGAGAGAGAGATAGAGAGAAGAAACAAAATACTGTCAGTCTACAAGACCGTATTGATTAGGGCAGTTCTTATTTGTAGTTTTTGCATAGAGAAAAAAGACTGTATTTTCATTTACCTGACGATTGTGATAATCCTCATATATTAGGACCCTACTATATTCCATTATCAAAAAACACTGCTAAATCAACAATTCATTCTTGTTTTCATTACGATCTATATTGTTACAACAACCATATGGCTATGCAGTGTTATTTACACGGTAATTAAACATGCTTAGGGCCTTGGTTTTTCCACTTGAAACCAGATTGAGGGCAAGAATTGACAAAACCGGGTCAAATCAACGAGGCTGCCAGTAGGGAAATGAGGCTCTCTTTAGGGAAATGAAAATCTGTCAATGTGCTATTGAAGTTATTGTCCATACAGCAGATGTGATGGGGGCCCCGAGTGGCCGAGTGGTCTAAGGCGCTCTCCGTTATGGTTAACTGCCATCTCACCTCTGTCTGCATGGGTTCGAGTCTAGGATTCAGCCAATATGGGTATGTGAGAAAGCTTGCCAGTAGCTTCTCGTGGGTCAGTGGTTCTTTCCAGGGTTTTCCCGGGTTCTTCCTCCACCATTAATACTGGCTACCACGTATAGCCTATCGTGTGCTGAAAAATGTTATAAGGACAAGTGATCATACACAGTATTTGTTATTTGAACTCACCAATAAAGATAACAATAGCACTGTATATCGTAGAATAGATCTGCAATAAAATGTTAATTATATCCAAGTCAAAACAGTACAAGCACTTAAAAGATTGAATATGTATATATATATGAATCGATTTAATGGAGTCCATGACTTTCAAATTTATGATAGAAAATGAAATGGTTTTTTGTATTTTATGCTTGTATGATTATAATGAAACTATAAGACTAGTTGACCAATGGTCTGTGGTCTTCACTTTAGCATCTACTGAGATGTAATTTTTGTTGGGTAAGTGTTACGGGGTACAAAAGTTGCAAACAATAACATCCAACACAAAGTATATTCCCAGCCCATTTTTAATGTTCACCCAAGCTAGGGCTCAAGACGACTGCTCTTTACAGAGAACAATTCTTTAGTTTTACACAGGGCAATAGTTTATCAAAACAACAGTGATGACAAATGCACACTCCAATTCCAATGGGTCAGAATCTTTATCAGTATCAGATGTGAACTAGGTAGAATTTGTTTCTAACATTACCATATATGACCGCTTAAAATCCGTTAAACTTAAACTACCATGTACACCACTGTCTCTTGTCTTAATGATAATCAATGTTTATACAATAAATTGGAGGGAAATGTTAAGCATTAATATGACGGCAACACCTTCCCCCTTAAGAGAAAACTAGTTTTTGAACTAAATTATAAAGGATGGACAAGCATGATTGAAGGGTTAATATTTGGCTGTATACAGTTCTGTGTAATTATCTTACTTCAAGAATTTAAAAGTTCTAGCATCTCCCTGGCAATTAGAGTTCTATCAAATAGTATATAGTGCAAGCATTCAATGACTCGCTAAATATTTCCATACTCCGAATACAACATTTAGCATAACATCTAAAACAAACATTTTGGATTCACTTAAAATCAAACTGATGTGCATTACGAAAGTACTTAATTAGCACACAAGCTATAACACACATTATCATATGGGTCTTAATTCAGATAAGTCCAACAAGAATGAACACTAAAACACATAGTCTTAGACTCCAGCACGTGATAATCCATCAGCATTTGCATTCTCTGCTCCCCGACGGTGTTTGATCATGAACTCATATGGTTGCAGACACAGGGACCATCTCAGAAGCCGTTGGTTTTTTCCTTTGTTTTGGCTTAGCCAAGTTAGTGGGTTATGGTCAGTTTCAACATTGAATGGAGCACCACACAGGTAGTAGTGAAGAGATTCTATCGCCCATACTATCGCAAGGCATTCTTTCTCAATTGTAGAATAATTCTGCTCCCTGGGCAATAGTTTGCGGCTGAGATACGCTATCGGATGTTCGTCCTTATTGTCATTGTACTGACTCAAAATAGCTCCAATGCTCACATCACTTGCATCCGTTTGCAGTACAAATGGGCGTTCAAAAACAGGATTGATCAAGATAGGTGCCTTTACAATTGCATTCTTCAAGTCACTGAATGACTTAACAGCTGTCTCATCCCATGTAACACGATTTGGCTGTCCCTTCCTTGTCAAAATACAAAGCGGAGCCGAGAGCTCAGCGAAATTCCTGATGAATTTTCTATAATAGCCCACCATTCCTAGAAAGGATCGAACCTCTTTCTTTGTTGTTGGGAGTGGGAAGTCAACCATAGATTTGACTTTGCTGTGGTCTGGTTTAATTTGCCCTCCGCCAACAACGTGACCAAGGCAAACAATAGTATCCTTTCCAATGTCACACTTGGAAGGTCTAACTGTCAGATTGTTTTCTCACAATCTTTTCCAAGACTGCTTGTAGATCCTGAAGGTGGTCATCCCAGGTCTCACTATAAATAATGATGTCATCAAAGTAAGATGCAACATTACGTAATTTCGCCAGCAACAGGTCCATCATGCGCGAAAGTGTAGCAGGTGATGTTTTCATCCCGAAAGGCATAACGGTAAATTCATGAAGTCTGAAGGGTGTCACAAAAGCAGATTTCTCCTGTGCTTTTGACAGAGGTACTTGCCAGTAACCTTTGGTCATATCGAGTTTGCTAATATATTTTGCATTTCCCAACTTCTCAAAAAGTTCTTCTATCCTTGGTTTAGGATAGGCATCAAAGAGAGTGACGTTGTTCAATTTTCAGTAATCAACACAAAGTCGCAGACTTCCATCTTTTTTTTGAACACGTACAATTGGTGAACTCCATGGCTTGTAGATGGTTTTATCAATTCTTGCTGTAACATTTTGTCTACTAGAGCTCTGACTTCAGCCCTTTTTGCATGGGGAATACGATAGGGTTTCTGCGTGATTGGAATGTCTGTTGTTGTTCGAATGTTGTGAGTGATCAAGTTGGTTAGGCCTGGTTTTGAAGTTAGCACATCTTCAAACTCCGAGCATAATTTTTGCACCTGTTCTCGCTGTTCTTTCATCAGTCTACCATTCAGACTGATTTTGTCCAAACTCTCCATGTCGGCCAGTGGGAATTCAATCCATCCTCCTCCAACAAATTCATCACACACAGTTGCTGATAACAGTACAGCTCTCTTGTACTGACGTACTAGGTTACTATAGTAGGTTACTTGTCCTCGCCTACCACCAATGTTAATCTTGTGATTAACGTCATTAACCTTACTAATGACACGATAAGGTCCCTTCCAGTGAGCTTTCATCTTCGATGCATCAGATGGCAACAAAACTAGGACCTCATCTCCCAGCCTAAATTCCCTTTTGGTAGCATTTTTGTCATACCATAATTTAACTTTCTTTTGTCACTCTGTCAGATTTTCTTTCACTAACTCACTTACATCAACCAATCTCTGGCGAATCGAAAGCACATGTTCTACAACTTACTTATGTGCCTCACCCTCACTGGTGAATAGATCCTTAAGAATCTCCATCGGCCCTCTTACTGGCCAACCATACAGCAGCTCAAATGGCAAAAACCCAGTTGCTTCATGTGGTACCTCCCTATAGCAAAACAGTGCGTAAGGCAGCATCACATCCCAGTCTTCACCATTCGTGGAACACAGTTTCTTCAAGACAGCTTTGAGTGTGCCATTCAATCTTTTTACCTTTCCATTGGATTGTGGCCTGTAAGGAGAAGTTGTGATCCCCTTGATGTTCAACATGTTGTAGAGTTCTTTCAGAAGTGTACTTGTGAAGTTGGTACCTTGGTCTGCAAGGATAATCCTAGGTATACCAACCCGACTAAATAGGCCAATTAAGGCATTGGCCACTGTTTTGGCATCAATGTCCTTCAAAGGAAATGCTTCCGGATACCAGGTAGCTTCATCTACTATGGTTAGTATATATTTGTTCCCCGCCTTTGTGCGCTGTAGTGGGCCAACAATATCCATCGCAATCTTGACAAAAGGGTCAGACACAATTGTTGGACACAACATTGGAGCTTTCTCCTTCCCTGTTCTCCTTGCTGTCTTTTGACAGATATCACAGGCCTGACAGTGCCTCTGAATATCCCCAAACATTCCTGGCCAATAAAATGCTGTTGTTATTCTTGCTTTCGTTTTCTCCCTTCCTAGATGACCAGCAAGCGGTCTATCATGTGCCAACTCCACCACTGCTTGACATAACTGCTTTGGCAAAACTAACTGGATTCCATATTTTTCTCCATCCGACGACTTCCACTTCCGTTTTAAAATTCCATGCTCCCAGAAAAATGCATTCTCCATGCCTTCTACTTCACTTGCAGATGACAGGGCCTTTTCTCTCACTCCAGCCAACGAGCTGTCATTCTTTTGATACTGAGAAATTAATTCCACATTAACATCATGCAGCTGATCAAGCGACAAGTTCTTGTCATCAGCCTCATCTTCACGATGGATGTCATCCTCATCCTCATCAGGACCAAGATCACTATCTTCGTCCGAAAATAGCCTATCTAGATGCACGTCATCCAATTCATGGGATCGGACCCCACATTCTTTTATTTTCCTTTCACTTTCTTCAGCATCCTCTTTCTGCGCTTTTACCTGGTTCCTCGTTACTACCATAGTCCTTTTTTGACTATGTAGAATGTCCATACCCAGCAGCGCTTGTGCTGCCAAGTCAGATACCAGTCCAACCTGGACATGACCCTTATAGTATGGCGTGTCTAATTCTACTATGGCTAATTTCGCCTCAAAAGGCTGTCCAATGGCAGTGTAGAGTGTCAGGTTCTGTCCTTCAAGGATACATGACTTATCAACAAGGTCCTCATGTATCAAGGTCATTTCTGCACCTGTATCTTTAACAAATAATACTTCCTTGTCGTTCACTGTTCCTGGTACATTTATTAACCGTTCACCAATGTTATTCTGGACAAAGTAGGTTGCTTGATTTTGTTGTTTTCTACTGGGACAGTCACGCAAACATGACCCTTCTGGTGACATTTATAGCACTTTTTGTCTCCATAGGATTTTTCTATCAAACCAGTTTTCTTGGACTGAGGTGAACTTGATGCTTGGTTATTTGCTTGTTGTCAGCTGCGCTTATGGTCGAACTTGCTGTCACTGATGGGCAAAACATAATCCTCAGCAGCATCGATAACAGAGCCATTGCCTTTATTGCACCTTATCCACTGGGCCTGCACTGGTGGGAGAGCCTTCAAGAAGTATTCATCTGCTAAACATCTATGTGGATCACGACTATCAATGAACCGTATTAAATACTGCTCTATACGTGCCATCAGACCTCTGTATGTTTCATTAGCATCCCTTCTTATGCTAACTAACTGGCTAAAATATTCATGAGGTCTTTTCCCAAACCTATTTATCAGGGCCTTTCTTAGCTCAACATAGCTTTTACTTGTTTGCTGTGCTACCTCTCTTGCCTCTCCTGTTAGCAGAGTTCTCAGTTGCAGGGTTTTCATTTCTTCGCCCCATTTGGCGTGATCAGCCATGGCATCAAATTCTGAGAGAAATGTAAGAATGTCTTCATTCGCTTGATGATTGTAAGTTTGAAGCTTGACTTTGAATGGGAGGCTGTCATTCTTTTTATCTATGTCTTTCTGATGTTTTACCCTTTCTATCTCTAACTCCAGCTCTTTAAGTTTAAGACTGTGCTCCATTCGCAACTTCTCCCTTTCAAAGTCTAATTTTTGTCTCTCAATTGCACATTCCCTCTCTAACTGTAACTGGTCACGTTCAGTTTGCTTGTTGGTGTCCTTGGATGTTTTTAGTTTGCTCTGTGTTTTCTTTAGTTTTCTTACTGGCTGCTCTTCCCCTATTTCCATGTCATATGGTTCTTCACCACTGAAGTCTCCCTCAATATCTGTGAATTGCATCAAATTTGTTTGCTGTTTCCGTCTGGTCCTATCCCTTGCAATGCTGTGCTCTTTAACAATCGTTCCTACTTCCCCATCTATAACGCTACCTTGGGTCGTCATTTCAATATTTATTTTGTTTATCCTTGGCTTAACAGGAATCACACCCATACAAAGTTACAGAGTATATCCAATAGCAATTTGCAGCTACACTACTCAGACAAAACTTTGTTACTTGTGCTGTTTCAATGTTACTGTCAAATTTCCAACAACTTTGCTATCCCACCGCTGCCACCAAAAGTGTTACAGGGTACAAAAGTTGCAAACAATAACATCCAACACAAAGTATATTCCCAGCCCATTTTTAATGTTCACCCAAGCTAGGGCTCAAGATGACTGCTCTTTACAGAGAACAATTCTTTAGTTTTACACCAGGGCAATAGTTTATCTAAACAACAGTGATGACAAATGCACACTCCAATTCCAATGGTCAGAATCTTTATCAGTATCAGATGTGAACTAGGTGGAATTTGTTTCTAATATTACCATATATGACCGCTTAAAATCCGTTAAACTTAAACTACCATGTACACCACTGTCTCTTGTCTTAATTATAATCAATGTTTATACAATAAATTGGAGTGAAATGTTAAGCATTAATATGACGGCAACAGTAAGAAAACATCAAAGGGCTTCTGAACTTGTTTTAAAATGCATGTGGTGTTTTGTTACAGTGATGGACTTAATAAAGAGAACTAATTAACGATAATATTTAAAGGTATGTTCTGTGGTGTCCTTCATCCATTTGTTGATAAACACCATTAGATATTGTAATGATAATAAGAGAGCTTATGCATCAATCATTGTATTTTCTCACCAACAATTAATTACTAATTTTTTTAAAAACAAAAATGGCATTACAGTATTTTTTTATCTTTTTTGCAAACGTAGATATTCTTAGTAGAAATTTTGTCCAATAATTTAATGGATTTTTCAAAAATTACAAAGTGATATGTAAGAAAAATTATGATACATTTAAATAATTATTATTTTGATAACTTGATTGTATATGAAAAATTCAAGGGTACGAAAAAATACATGAAATATGGTACATGTATTCTGACAATAGGTCATTAAGTACGGTATATCCACATTAAAGTCACTATATGTCTCTTGATGTGAAGTCCTACACACAGCATTGGTACTAGATACGAGTCCCAATATTCTGGCCTAATATAGTTTAGTCATTGCTACTTACATTGCTTACAACTGATAAGGGCCAATTACAACATGGTTTTACACTCGATATTTGTGATTTTCCATACAACATTCCACAGTATGAAAGACTTGCTGTTAACATTCCTTAGTATAAAGTGCCCCCACTTATAATGTAGTATATTTTCACTTGATTCCATTAATAGCTTTACAAAGTGGGAAAAATGAAGTTCTTGTATCGTCGACATGAAATAAATAAGTTTGGTAAGTCAATGGCAAAGAAAAGCAGAACTTCATGGAAAAATACTGCATGAGAGACTAATGTTCTTTGCACTTGTCTGTTTTTAATACCCAATTTTACAGACTTGCTAAAAGTCTGATTTTCAGAGGTTTCTTTGATCACATCTAAAATACCAAACATAAACCGACTTGTATGATAATAAATATTTTTTGTACAATGCATTCAAAGTTCTATCATGCACTCATTTTGTTGCTGTTATCACTGCTGAAATAGAAAATCTCACAAGACTGCTTGTGTCAATGAAAATTATAAAATGAGTCAAATAATTTCTATCGTTTGTAACCCCTGGGGAGTTTGACGAGTTTCATAAATTTAAGAATAAATACTCTGGATGTCCACTGTTGCACAGCAGGATTTGGTCAATTGGTCAACATTTAGTTGATCATGTCGCTCCAGTCCAGAAGTCTTCCTCTGATGAAGACCTTGTGAAAGAGGTCAAAAGCTAAGGAGTCATAACCTATTATGCTACAGAATGGTATCTAGTCTTAATTTCACTGACAGCAAATAAATAAAGCAGGCAATAATCTTCATTCTAGAATTTCATAATTTTCATCAAATGAGCACAAAAGCTACATTACATTTATCACATAATAAAACAAACTTCATTTAGTAAAAATCACAAAATTGTGAAATTAGCTAAAAGAACATTCAGATGTCTTGGATGTTTGCTGTAATGAACATTGTGACATCACTTGTCATATCAAGAGATGTTATTATATGACTCACGGTACTAATTTAGTTCCTATAGTAAACCTATGCAAACACCATATCAAAAATTCAATAACTAAATATTTTGAGTGCTCATGATCAAACCTATATTTATCAGGTTAGAAGAAACCAGGATGTCAGCTTCTGTGTAGAGGAAAGTGTATGAGCCGCAGCATTTTCTGGACCTGCGTGTGTTTGAAATATGTGCTTTCAATTCCGCACCAAAGAGTCAGTTGCTAATTTTAGTAATGAGTGTTCCAAACTCAAGACTGCTAACGGACTGAAATTCCATCAATAAAACAATGTCTCTATTTTTTCCACTTACAACTAGAATAAACTCTCAAAAGGTTCTTTTTCCTACAACATAACTTACATTATTAACCAATCCTGGTCAGCCAAACCCATATATACTCTGTTTTATGTTCACCCATTTCCAAGCTGGTTCCCATTTTTCCATATCATTAGTAATGTGTGTCCTATAAGTACCATATACATTTGGTTACAAATCAAGCTGAACTGTAAACAACAGAGACCATGATTTGCCATCACATCATGGACTGGCAGATCAGGGTCTATCTTGTTAGTTATACTGATTACTCATAACAAACTGAATAGACACAGATCTGATGGCACATGATGCAATGGTAGATCTAGATCTATGCAGTTGGACTCTTAAGTGATTACATATAGACAAAAATTTCAAGGGGTTTTATTAACCTAAATAAGACAGTCATCATATGATCAAAAAATCATGAAGTGACATTGATCAGAATTGTACTGATTTTTTGGTTAGATATCTACATACCAAAATCTATGTTTCAGTTATGGTATATACTCACTTATAACTCACTGCACACAACACAAACCCTGATCTACCATTCCATAATGTTTCTTCTACTGCTTACTCCTAACAATCTTTGTAGACCCACATCTGCCAGCACATTATATGCAGTTCACATTTGGAATCAACATATAAGTGCATATATATAGTATATGTTATGCAAGTTCTCTCAGGACAGTTAAGTGAAGAAACAGAATGAAAATTTATTGTACATTTTGAATTTTCTATTGCTATTATCAATTCAATAATATTTTAGATATTTCACTTACAGGAAGTATGTATCACTTTTATAAATACAAATCAGTCTGGCCTTGTGCTCTAGAGTTAGATAAACAAAGCTAAAAGTCGCAACACATCAAGAATTTTGTAAAACAGAAAGTGCTGAGCAATAGTTGAGATGAGAATGGCAGAGGTCTAAAGGGAAAGTATTTAATAATACTGATTCTGACATTGGGAACAAGAACACTATAATTCAGACATGTTGTTGTGGGTTAAACTCCATTTTTCAGCACATGATAGGCTATACATGGCAGCCAGCATATTTGTTATAGAAAGAATCTGGGAAAACCCTGGGAAGAATCAATGACCCACAGAAAGCTTACTGGCAAGCTTTCTCAGATGCCCACTTTGGCTGAGATTGCAGTGATCAGTAAAGGTGAGTGCCTTAAACCACTTGGTCACCCAGGGCTCCTAGTCTGGACACGTGAAATACAAGAAATGTCATTGTGACTGGTAGAATAGCACTAATAAAAGATAATAAAAGTTTAAATTTACACAAAAAAGGGATAGTGCAGTGGTATCATATTTACAATGAGACTCTAGGACATCAGGTTTGATTCCTGGTTATGGCATTTGTAGTCAGAGGTTTTCTCCAAGTTCATCTACCCCACTGATCATCTCATATCAACATCTGAGCTGTCATAATTATGTATAAGTTGAGAAAGCTGTTAATATATAATGTAGCATCATCACTGTAAAACAGTGAAACCCTGCTATAACAGTGAAACCCTGCTATAACAGTGAAACCCTGCTATAACAGTGAAACCCTGCTATAACATGTATCTTTATAACACTAATTCAGATATAACATGATCAATGCATGGCTCTGGAAAACTGTTATATTAATTGCACCAGTTTTCTTGAAATATTAAATAGTTTAATGCCACAATAAACTAGACCATGATTTACCATATATTCCCCAATTAATGCCCCCACTCTATAACCCCCTTCTATTAGTAAAGAACAAAAAATTTATAAGATGCACTATATGACCAGTGTGTTTCAGTACCATCTGCTTTAGGTCCAAGATTGCAACAAAATGCTGCAGCAGTCTCAGTTTGTCACACTGTTATAATGTATATATCAGTGTATAAAGTCATAGGCACAATGTAGTATGGAAACTAGCAGAGAAAATTTAAGTGATTAAATGTATACAAATATGGCCTAATGACCTCCACATCTATATGTGCACACATATTGAACTGTAATAAATCTTTTTCTTTCCTTATTATTTTTGTATTATATTTTGGCACTGAACTGAGACACATCATTTTATCTATGCTGAAATGACTAACATGTATGTTTATTTGTGTATGTTTTCTATAGAACTATTATGGATTAACTGAAAATACTGCAATGAAATCTGTTTGTGAGTACATGTATCGATCCTGACACCCAGGGCCAATCTAACTCTAGATAGAGTCCCTCCCATATTTTAAGAGAGTTGCCGATTGGTCTTGTTAAAGACATATAAAAGAAAGTGTTATTTAATTTGCGTGACAAAACCTTAAGTGCACTAAAGAAATGTGCATTGGTTGTTGTTGTTGTTGATCTAGGGTTTAACGCCATTTTTCAGCACAAGATAGGCTAAACATGGCGGCCAGTATAACTGCTGGAGGAAGAACTCTGGAAAACCCAGGGAAGAACCACTGACCCACGAGAAGCTACTTACTGGCAGGCTTTCCCATGTACACACGCTAGCCGAGCCTTGGACTCAAACCCACGCAGACAGAGGTGAGATGGCAGTGATCTGGAACGGTGAGCGCTTTAGACCACTTGGCCACTCGAGGCCCCAAATGTGCATTGGTAATACATGTATAGCATGATATGCTCTATGCTACACAGATATGTACCAATACATGGCTTTCTGCTTGAAATCAAACAAGTAAATATGCAATCACATTGTTGTCATTATTTGGCATTTAATACACTTCATGACTGTAACTGTTCCACTGAAGCACTCACCTTACGTCCACTCCTACACCCACCCATCTGAAGGGCCTAGAAGATACAGTGTGACCCCGCTATAGCGTGCTCTGTTAAAACGCAAATTCGGATATAATGCGGCTGTGGCATGGCTCCCAAAATCTCATATACAAGTATTTTTCTTGTGCACAAAAAAAATTCTTAAAAAGTACCAAAAAAATGTAAAAAGTTGCTTATCATTTTGGGGAAGAGATCACATATGAATAATACAAGACGATCGTGGCTTGGCTCCTGAAATTTTATATGCATTTTTCTTGTAAATCAAAAATTATTTTATGTTTCTTAAAAGTAAGAAGAAAAAACCGCATAAAAAATTTATTCTGGGATCGCGTAGGTCTTCACCAATGTTGCAAACTTGGATTGTTTTTTCTTACTGGCTGCAAAACATACCATGTTACCATGTGGCTTTTTATTTATTGGTGACATTGTTGGCTATTTAAATTTTTATATACGACCATTGGTTTGGAGTGCAGAAATTCAGAGGAGCCATGAAAGGAAGCTGCAAACTGGATATAAAATGCACTGAAATTTATCTACTGTTACATAAACAAATTCTTTATCCTTACTGACAAACTATCTAAACAGTGCATTGTTATATCATAATCCGCTTATCTTGACATCTAGCAGGAGTTCTGAATGTTGTGAAATATCTGCTTTTTTGTTGTTGACATTTCTGGTAACAGAGATCAATCGGACGAGGCACTGTCTCATAATCTATCTTTCAGCGGATTTGTGGTCGCTCACTAGTAATTAATATATTTACAAAGACTGACATTTGTATGTGGATGGTAAGTAAAATTCCTCTTCTTTTCACTCTGAACTAAATCCTTCAGAACACTCACGTTTTCTGTAATAATCCCTGTCATCAGAACACCTGCATCTCTATCGTCCACTGACCCTTTGTTAATTTTCAGATGCATGCATGGAAGGCAGCATCAAGCTGCTACCACAAATGTACAAAAAATAAAAATACATCTTACTTATTGGTTTATTCAGTAGGCATGGAGGGACAGTAACTAGAATAGTCTAAACGATGGAGAATTCCTTTTTAAAAATGTACCCAGATAAAATAGTTTGCTGAAATTTCAAAGGAAACAGATTACCTTTGAAGCACCGACTGTTATGAAAACGTACTCAGCGAATGGAAAAAATACCAGTCTCAATCATGCAATACAATTATTTGATGTTGCCATCACAATAAAAAATGGGTATTCGTTGGGTTCTCCAAAGCTGTCCTTTATTGGTGACTTCAATAGCGCATGCAACCTTCATCAAAGAAAGCCAACTACAATCTTTCAATAATAGCAAAGAAGTTTTCTTCAAAGGAAGTCAGTACCAAACTTTAATAAAAGTGATGGAATCTAATGGATTTTTGCATTTTCCAATGTGACTGGAACACGTTAACTGTGCTGTGAAAGTTTCCTTTTTGTAGGGAAAAAGTTTATGCTTATGAACGCTAACAACAGCAGCTTAAAACGCAAACTAAATGTGTTTCGTTATTCGTTACGTGACTGTGCTATGTTTTTCCACTGAATTTAGACCAATATGACCTGTTACAAAATTAATGAATATTTTAAAGCTGTGTGTGTGCATATTTTCGATGGAATCACTTGTATTGTGGATTCAATGTATATGATGAGGTTCGCAAGTGAGTACACGGTGTTGATACTCTATTCACGCTATACATTAGACATTTATATATAAACAGGATTCACGTATATGTACCAATTCATGGTTCTCTAAATAAAGGAAACTATTATATTATGTCTTCTCTGTTTTCACTACAGGTGTTTTTCTCATTTAATATGCATCAATTTAAGATGGTAACTGTGCTGACGAAGCATGTATTTTACCACCCACATTTATTACCCACCCACACACAATTTTTTGGGGAGTACATTTTCTTTAGCTGTCTGACATGTTTTGGTATATAACGCAGTCAGGTTTTATGGCTTCCAACTACCGTGTTATAGTGGGGTCACACTGTACTATGCAACATTTTATTTAATTAACTGCCTTGTGCATGGTACATTACATAGCATGGTGTCACTCTGTGGACCCTGACATTCGTGCAGTAGTTGGATTTTCAGTGTACAGTTTTAATTTTGGAAAACTAAATAGAGTCACCTTGAGATGACAACTTCTATGTATCTCACTTATATATAAGGCTTCTACTGAAAGTATGATATAGTCAAGAACTCTGAAGTTTATACTACTTCTGCTACTACCATATGGACCAGCACTTACAATGTTTTGTACTTCTCATCCTTACATGCTATGGTGCAGTGCTGTGAAAAATACTCACTATAAAAATACAGTGCTATACAACTCACTTTATATGTGTACCAATTCTGGTTTAAATATCATGAATAGTTTGAGAGTTTATGGGCAGACAGAGAGACAGACTAACATAGTGAAAGCTATATACCCCCCTTCCTCATATTACATACTGGGAGAAAAAAATAAATAAACCAACACAGTCATGTATATCCCCTGACTGGATCAAATACATGCTTGAAGACAGTATGATTTATTTAAGATTTCATATACAAAGAAAACTTGTATGTAAAAAATATCCAGGGCATTATTTTCTCCTTAAATGTACAAAAATTGGAAATAAAGAAAAGTGAATAACAAAAGGTACATTTGAACCACTAACCCAATATGTGTAATGAATTTGATAAAGAGACACCTAGAACAGTTCCATAGTTATGAGTGGAAAGGAAAGCATGGACAATGGATTTAGGACAGAAAAACAAACAAAAATGTGAAACTTAAGGATTGTGAATAACAATTTGGACCAGGGCCCCGAGTGGCCGAGTGGTCTAAAGCGCTCACCATTCCGGATCACTGCCATCTCACCTCTGCCTGCGTGGGTTCGCGTCCAAGGCTCGGCTAGTGTGGGTATGTGGGAAAGCCTGCCAGTAGCTTGTCGTTGGTTGGTGGTTCTTCCCTGGGTTTTCCATGGTTCTTCCTCCACCAGTTATACTGGCCGCCATGTATAGCCTATCTTGTGCTGAAAAATGGTGTCAAACCCGAGAACAACAACAACAACAACAATCTGGACCACTAGTCCAATGTGTAAAAAGTTAGATGGATACTCCAAATAGTTTCAAATGTATGCCCAGGAAACAAAATTGTGAATCATGGATGGATGGATATAAAAATGGGCAAAGACATAAAAGAATTGAAACTGAAAAATTGTGAGCAGCAAAAAGCAAAAATGATCTGAACCACTAATCATATGTATACATACCAAGTTTCATAGAATACCTTGAACAGGCTGCCTCCAGAAACAAAAACGTTTATGTCCAGAGAGATGGGCATAGCATAAAATGTATCAGATGGAGACAAAAACTGTAAGGTTTCAAAAACTAAACCTACCCTGGAGGCCATATGGATGGAAGACTCTTCTCTCTGTGAGAACAGATAAGGTCAAGGACTTGCGCCACAGGTACTCCCTTATCACCCCATCTCCACCTCTGTGTAAACCTCTTCCTCCTGTCCCTGGGTTTAAATGGAACCGCTTCAATACAACAGGGTACCTTCATAATGGCAGACATAAAAAGTAAGAACTCCCAATATGTAAGCATGTACCATTATAAATATTTCAGAACATTTCACATATTCTTCAATGATACATTCTGAATGCAAATATATTTAATGTTATAGGAAATTACTATTTAGATTTCCAGTTATGACATGATGTTGATCACTATTACAGTCTATGGATGCAGTACTTATCACAATGAAATTGAACTAGTCTGTAATTGTTCCAGTCATGATACAGTGCTGATCATTAAGAAATGTTGACAGTCTATGTGTGTCTCAGTCATAATACAGTGCCTATCGCTATGAAACTGGACCAGTCTATCATTGTTCCAGTCATGATACAATGCTGCTCATCATGAAACTTAGACAGTCTATGTGTGTCTCAGTCATGATACAGTGCTGATCACTATGAAACTGGACCAGTCTATCATTGTTCCAGTCATGATACAATGCTGCTCATCATGAAACTTAGACAGTCTATGGGTGTCTCAGTCATGATACAGTGCTAATCACTATGAACTGGACCAGTCCATCATTGTTCCAGTCATGATACAATGCTGCTCATCATGAAATTTAGACAGTCTATGGGTGTCTCAGTCATGATACAGTGCTGATCACTATGAAACTGGACCAGTCTATCATTGTTCCAGTCATGATACAATGCTGCTCATCATGAAACTTAGACAGTCTATGGGTGTCTCAGTCATGACACAGTGCTGATCACTATGAAACTGGACCAGTCTATCATTGTTCCAGTCATGATACAATGCTGCTCATCATGAAACTTAGACAGTCTATGGGTGTCTCAGTCATTATACAGTGCTGATCACTATGAACTGGACCAGTCTATCATTGTTCCAGTCATGATACAATGCTGCTCATCATGAAATTTAGACAGTCTGTGGGTGTCTCAGTCATGATACAGTGCTGATCACTATGAAACTGGACCAGTCTATCATTGTTCCAGTCATAATACAATGCTGCTCACCATGAAACATAGACAGTCTATGGGTGTCTCAGTCATGACACAGTGCTGATCACTATGAAACTGGACCAGTCTATCATTGTTCCAGTCATGATACAATGCTGCTCATCATGAAACTTAGACAGTCTATGGGTGTCTCAGTCATGATACAGTGAAATAGAGCTGATCATTATGAGATTCAGACATTCTATAGATGTCCCAGTCCTGATACAACACAAAAGAAAAGCATACATTCAACCTGAATAGTCATCTGAGATTACAACTCGAACATTTTTTTATATATAAAGACAGAATTATAAAACATGAAGGAAAAACAACAAATATGTATTACAGCGAAGACTATTCAATACAATGCCATGGCAGATTTTCCCAGCTAAAATGGGAGAAGAGAAATTTTATTATTTTAAGGAAATGCAACCACCCCTTTTTAAACTGAATCTTCAAAGAAATAGTCCTGGAGGAATGATATGATGCCACCACCTAAAAAAAACTCCTTTTCATATTTTCATAAAGAACACTGACTCCTACCGCTGAAATTTCAGTGTCTATCCATTATTGAATTTTATGTGATACTTTGGTTGCTTAGATACTGATCTTTAGCATTAGGGAATAAGGCATGCTTATACATCTCAACAAATCAGACTCAAACCACCCTGTTTTTATTCCACTTAAGCTCTTTAGTGATCCTTTAAAATCTTTAATTCCATCTGAATTACTTTTGATCACATATAGTATAGACTCTAATTCATCTCAACAACTTTAAGCATTGAAGGAGAATGTACCTTACAGACAAAATCAAATTAATGTTAATTGTTTAATGCTGATTGAGCTCTTTTGTAATCCAATCAAAACAACTACTGTCTTCAATCCTTTTGGATTTGCTTCTTATCACACATGGTATAATCCAGGAAGACAAACAGGAATGTTAATTGTTTTCGTGCTGCTTGAAATTAGCAACTAAATTGTCTTGCCCTGCTTGAAATTAGCAACTAAATTGTCTTGCCCTGCTTGAAATTAGTAACTAAATTGTCTTGCCCTGCTTGAAATTAGTAACTAAATTGTCTTGCCCTGCTTGAAGTTAGCAGCTAAATTGTTTTGCCCTGTTTGAAGTTAACAGCTAAATTGTCTTGCCCTGCTTGAAGTTAGCAACTAAACTGTCTTGCCCTGCTAGAAATTAGCAACTAAATTGTCTTGCCCTGCTTAAGCCAGTTCACAATCACCTGATTACAAGCAATATTGCTGTAAATAAACTACCCTAGAAGTAAGATGTAAAAAAAATGGAAAAAAATTTTTGAATAATAATTTAGTATATGCAGAAGAGTTCAGTGTGATGGGAAGAATGTAAGACATTCCTTATCTTGGGAGGAAAACCGTCCTGACATGAAGTTTTACGCGTATGCAATTGCCTTTGAAATGACATGTGCCACTCTTGAACAGTCCATGGTCCTGATTGCAGAGTACTGGCATGGCTCATTTACAACGATATTAAGATGATTATTTATAAACATCATTATATTATTTCTGACTTGTATCATTGTACAATATATTGACAGGTGTATAGATACTTTAGACAATAATGATTGTATCAGCTGGTATCAGAATGCAAGTTGCCTAAGCACATAGAGACTTGCCTTCTCTCCAGTATTTCTGGATCTGTAATTCTTGTGTTGGTCATATGGGTATGTACACCACTACGCCCATCCCATGTGGGTCCCTGAAAACAAAAGCTTTAATTAGACAAGCAATGAAGTTTATTCATAATCCTCTGGATTATTGTCTGCTTCAAACCCCATGAATTTGTCCGATGTATCATCAGTAACCAAGTGTAAACGTCTCTGATTACACAGCCCCCTCCAAAATACAGCCATTATTAGACTCTTCTGCAATATTCATATCTGGAAGAACTGGATCATTCTGTAAGAGGGAGCCCAGAGATCCATTTAGGGAGTTTGAAATTCCCATTTTCTTGTTGGTCTTTACTGTGACTGATGTACTCCACCCATTCCTTCTCATCAAGCTTGTGATACTGATGTATTCTGCCCACACCTTTCTCACCAGTTTTGCTGATGCTGATGTACTCCACCCTCTCCTTTCTCATCTGGTTTGCTGATGCTGATGCTCTCTACCCACTCCTTCCTCATCAGGCTTGCTGATGTTGATGTACTCAATACACTCCTTTCTCATCAGGCTTGCTGATGCTGATGTACTCAATACACTCCTTTCTCATCAGGCTTGCTGATGTTGATGCACTCTACCCACTACTTTCTCGTCAGGCTAGCTGTTGATGGTGTACTCTACCCACTCCTTTCCCATCAAGCTTGATGATGCTGATGCACTCTACCCAATCCTTTCTCATCAGGCTTGCTGATGCTTGTGTACTCTACCCACTCCTTTATCACCAAGGCCTTGAGACATTAAGAGGTTGCAGCTTAGATGTGCAGTCCCCAGGGATCGCTGTTGGAATTGTATTGCTCCTTTTGAAATAATGTTTGGCATCAGCCAAGATTTGGCCTCAGAAGCTGTCTTAAATTAACATAGTGTCCTGATGCTTGGTGTGCTTGTACCATAATATCAATGTCCAGAATTGAATATGGGTTTTAGTCATCCACCCTTTTTCTTGGAATCTAATGAGCAAGTATTTTCAACTGTGTCACTCTCTTCCTCTTAAATATAACATCAACTTGCTGGCAGCTACCATGAGCAGTGGCACTCAGAAGTGCTGTAAGGTGTCTTCATTTTGATCTTCTGCTGCCAGGAGAAAAGACCTTGCTTCTTTCATCTCTGCTGTTTTTTGAGGAACTGGATCAAAGATGACAGGAGTACCAATCAGGCAAAGTAGACAGGAGTACCAATCAGGCAAAGTAGACAGGAGTACCAATCAGGCAAAGAAGACTGGAGTACCAATCAGGCAAAGAAGACAGGAGTACCAATCAGGCAAAGTAGACAGGAGTACCAATCAGGCAAAGAAGACAGAAGTACCAATCAGGCAAAGTAGACAGGAGTACCAATCAGGCAAAGTAGACAGGAGTACCAATCAGGTGAACGGATAATCATATCTTCTGTGCTGCATGTAGATGAACTGGTGAAAATCATTTAGTTTTATTTCATAGTTATAATGGTAACTTCAGGGACAGAGAAGTTTGAATTCTGAACACCAAGATTTTACACAACATAAACTTCTGCCTCTATAAGCACAGAAATCATTTCTATGTGATTTGAAGAGGGCATCAGACATGGTGATGAGAATATTAAAGAAACTTTAACTGCATATCTCTGCTGCAGTACCCGTCGTATGATGCTATTAACTACCTGGGATGGTAGCTCAGCTTCTGACCACCTTTTCCATAACTTCCATGTTTTGTCTTTATGTTTGATGAATAATCTATCCCGCAAACATTCTTTCTTGCCACATCAAAATTTTGGGCTGCCATATTCATTTCATTGACTTTTTACATAATATGCTAACCAGTTTTTGACTGACTGTACTGCGACCAATTTTATGGTGGTTTCAACTCCTTTTGGAATTCAATTCTGGGAGTGCCTATGTAAGATATAAATTAAATACTTTCTCTTTAAACGGTGCTGACTTTATAGCAGTGACTAAATAAGAATAATTACAGTAAAATAAAATCATGTTCTTTTAATCATAAATATTTACATTTGAGCTGTTCTGTATTACCATACTTTCTGAAATCAATAAAAGAAAATGCAAAGCTACCTATTCATATTTTTCAAAGAAATTTCTGAACCAATTAAATTCACTACAATTCCATTATGTTCTTTAAAACTGATAGAACAAGTTATTATCTCTCTATGTGTAATTTGAAAATACACATGTGTACATATGTGGGTGGCCTATATAGATCTCATCCATATTTTACTTTTAGTTTCACTTTCTGTTTCTGTTTATTTATTATTTGTATTACAGTACTTACTGCCCCAGCTCCTCCAGCCACTGTTTCATAGTGTGCAAATTTGGCATCCCCAAAAGTGATGTTGTTCATACAACCCTGCAAATAATAATAATAATAATAATAATAATAATAATAATAATTGTTGTTGTTGTAGGGTTTAACGCCATTTTTCAGCACAAGATAGGTTATACATGGCGGCCAGTATAACTGGTGGAGGAAGAACCCTGGAAAACCCAGGGAAGAACCACTGACCCATGAGAAGCTACTGGCAGGCTTTCCCACGTACCCATGCTAGCCGAGCCTTGGACTCGAACCCTTGCAGACAGAAGTGAGATGGCAGTGATCCGGAACGGTGAGTGCTTTAGACCACTCGGACACTCGGGGCCCCCAATAATAATAATAATAATGTCAAAGCTTTTTTTGTTCAAGAAAGATCAAATAATAATCACTCCTGACTGCAAGATTGCATTGTGAAATATTCACTAATCCTCTAAAATTGGAAAGAAAACAAATTAAATTTTGTGTTATTTTATATTTATATATATATATATATACATGTAATAGAAAAACAAAAAAAATCTAGTAGTGTAATTCTCACATGATCAGATTATCAAAGTGACTTTTTACCTATGGTAAACCCCTATCTCCAATATTTATGAGACAGAATCCCAGGAATTATTAGTAAAGAAATACTGTATTTACACTCTTAAGTAAATATCCATGATCATTTTATCCAACATATTTTACAACTAATTATGAATTATACTTGTATCTGGATACAATTCTAAGTTAAATTTTTATTATATTTTGTGTTGCACTGTTCCACATTAGAATAACAATGAGTAACCTGATGACAATGGCAGACTGTTCACTATTAATTTCAAGTACTGTGAAAACATTCATTTTTTATCAAGGGTACCAATTTTGGGGGTTTTGCCAAATAATTACATTTGCACTGATTTTTACATTCATGGATTAGGGAATGTGTCATGTTATTCCAACAGAGAAATCATTATTCATTGGATTTTTAAATTGGTGGTTTTGATTAACTACAGAATCCATTAAAATTGCAACCCCACAAAAAATAGTGAGTTGATAGAATATCATTGTGTACTTAGCTTGTGTTGATAAAACCACACAATTTCAAATGAACAATACATGCAGTGGTCCCACCGCTTATTGGACCACATTTGTGATAAAAAAGGTGGTCCTATAAGGGAGGTGGTCTTATAAGAGGGGAGGCCACTTGTGGGAGGGAATAAATAGTGAAAAATGTGTTACTCTTTTGCAGGGTAAAATGGCTTCTGATAGCTGGTTGGTATCTCACAACAAAGACTTAGTATGAGGGACACCACTGTATTAATTACCATATATACTCACTTGTAAGCTGAGTCCAACTGTAAACAACATTGACCCTGATCTTCCTGTGCATAATGTACCAGCAGATCAGGTTCCAAGTTATTTCTTCTACTAATTACTCGTAACAAATTGCACAGACCCATATCTGCTTGTGCATTATGTGACAGCAGATCTGGATCTGTGCAGTCTGCAGTTGGACCTGACTTATAAGCAAGTATATATGGTACTTTATATGTTACCACCGAGTCGTCTAATTCTGCGCATCGGGTAATACTGTGTAATGATACATCATTTCTGTAAACATTGGATCACGTGTTCTTTTTGGACGAAAATCAAGACTGTATCTAGAAGTAACAATCGTCATTTAATTTAGGTAAGTAATGTTCATAAAATGGAACAAAATCTCCCACATTTTCTTCCTGCATGCATATGAAAATGTGCCTTCTAAATGTCAACATGAAGTCCCGCCCCTGACCCTTTTGAACTTGTGACCTTGAATCTATAATAATATGCTCCTAAAGATCAAGATCTATTTAACTGTTAATATTTATTTTTAGAATCATATAAATATATTCAATATTGAAAAGATAGAAATGTTTATCTTAAGACAATACTGCATCATAATCCAAGTCCAAATTTTGCATGAAGTTGTCCCACACCTACTTCATCGTCTGCTTACCAGCTTATCATCTGGCTAATATGGTGTTAAAGCAAGAGTCTCCCAAAATAATTTCCCAGGCATATAGTATGTTTTTATAAACTATACAGTAGACGTTATTGTCCAATTTATTGATGTTGCTCTTCAATTTAATACCTTAAAACGAAACATTTCAAAGTTCCAATAACACACCATAAATTATAATTCTTGCATTATCTTCCTTTCCTATATGACTAATCCTGATAGAGGGAATGCATTATTAAATGCTCTAAGTCATATGCAGAAAACAGGTGATGCAATTAAGAAAGCAGCAAGATTGTATGGTGTGAAAGAATGAACACTTCGTTTCAGGATAACTCTTTAAATGATCTGAATGGTATTTTTTATATTGCATCTCTTAACGTTTGTTGTGGACATTGTGAATATCATGTTGGAAAGTTTCATTTGTGACTTGGTGAACCCATCCACGTCATTTACTGTATCATCTCTGCTTTCAAATGGACGAAACAGCTTGTTTAATTCATCCACAAACAAATCTAATAAACCAAAAACTAAACGTCTTCTTCATGAGCATATATTGTTGCTTATAAAGTAGTTCCTAATACATGATGCTGTTTGTAGACACATGTCGTGCAATATAAAACCTGTACTGTTCCAACTGAAAGTAGATCATCCAACCTTCTCTGCAGCCGAGGACATAAAGTTGGCTCAGCACTGCAAGAAAATGGCCAGATATGGGTATGGGTACTGCAGGTGGCAAGTTATTGACACAGCAGCAAACATGGCCAAGGCTACTGGCATGAAATTTAAACCTCATAAGGACTGGTACTATGGATTCTTAAAGAGGTTTCCTGACTAGATGGTAAAGTGGCCCAAAAAAAGGGACATTTATAGACTTCACAGCACCAATGATCTGAACATCAAGACCTTTTTTAAGGAACTAGAAAATATATTAGATAAATATCAGCTAAAAAATCAATCTCAACATATATGGAATGTGGATGAGACAGGAGTAACACTCGATCACAACCAACCCAAAATAGTCACAGCTAGAGGATAAAGACCTATTGCTTTAATGGCTGGTCGAAGTGCCACAACAGTGATCCTTGCAGGCAGTGCTCTTGGTGAAACCATTCCGCCATATAGAAAGGCAAAAGACTCACTCCAGATCTAACAGCCAGATGTTTACCACAAACTAAGTTCACAGTAACACCAACCAGTCGGTCAACATCTGAAACATTTGTGGATTTTTTTGAAAACCATTTTATGGTACATGTAACGACCAGACCATGCCTCCTATTGTACGATGGTCATGCAATCCATATTACATTAAATTTGATTGAGAAGGCTTGCCAGAATAATATTCATATGTTTGTTTTGCCACCTCAATGCAGCCATCAGTTGCAACCACTTGATGTTGGGATTTTTAGCCCCTTCAAAACTGCCTTGTCCACAGAATGTCACATCTTAACATATTCCAAAATTGGGCATCTAATCACTAGACATGACCTACCCAAATTAATACAGAGTGCGTACTTGTCAGCTGTACTGTACCAAATCTAACGAGTGCCTCTCGTAAGACATGGATAGTGCCTTTTAATCCCCATGCAGTGTCAGAAATATTCAAGGAAACAAAACAAGAAACAACCCTTAAAGGTAGGAAAGAACGAACCAATATGAGAAGTATAAATTTGCTTCTCACCAGCATTGAGGAAAAAGTAAATTCTTTTATAAGCATATGTCCCGAAAGAAAAAGGAATTGTACTATTCCAGCGGTACTGCAATTACTGAAGCAGTAATTATGCAGAAGATCGGTGAGCCCCAGGCTGCAGAGAAAGAAAGTGAGCAAATGAAGGGAACAAAAAGGAAACATCATGAACAGTGTGACAGAAAAAGTAAGGAACCATCAGGAAGAAAAATAAAAGAATAAGATGGAAAGAAAATCATTCCTTAATTGAGAGAAACAGAAAATGTGTGCATACTGAGGTAATTAACAGTCAAGGGCCAGGACCAAGTATTAACAGAAAGGAATGGATGACAATTTATGATAGTGCCACAGACGATAATGATGAAAATGATGATGATGTCTGTTGTTTATGCAATTTGTTTTCATCACAAGAGTCTGGAAGATCTGGATGAGTGGAGATAATTAGTTGGGTAAAATGTGATAAATGTTATGGCTGGGTTCATCTCTAATACTGTAAATAGACATCTGTTGCCCATGGTGATCGTTTTACTTGTCCTATTTGCAGTTATTTCAGTACAATGAAATATGTAGACTCCTTCCATGAAGTCTTAAATGTTCTATGTTCATGTGTAAGATGCCGAAATTTTATAACATGTTGAAATTATACTAATTTGTTTTCAAAATCGGTTCAGTTTGATTAAATCTCTTGCCATTTAGTGAGCTTTACGTTGAATGATTTGAAAAAAACTATAATTCTGACCTACTTCTTTATGTTGAGATGCTGATGGAAAAAGTGCAAAGTAATGTATTTCATTTCGACAGCCTGATGCAAAAAATGTTACATTGTTTTAAGGTCATGCCGACATTTCGGGAGTCACGAAAACACATGGGTAGTATCTTGTGTGTCTGGAATTATTATCATTTTGAACAGAATAATCTGGTGACAATAGCTGCTTTTCAAAAGGTAAGCGATGTAATATTTTATTTTCATCATTTTGTTCAATTCTGCATGCGTTTCATGATAATACAAAAACCTCAGGTGCCCGACAAAATTGTACCTATTTTCATCCCAATGTGACCTCATTTCATTAGAAGATTATTGATTGATTGCTAGAAATAAAGTCATTGTTGTGATGAATGTTAGGAAACTTGCACTGTGTTATTCATCAGGAGTAAAACGTCTGCTCACAAGAACTACGACTTTGTTAAAATCGCTAGTCATAACCGTGTTCCAAATATTTAAAAGTTATTCAACAGCATGTGTTTTACTCCAAATGTGGCTTTTTCTTTTACAGTTAAATGACCTGTATATGAATGTGTAATTAAATCAATTAAAATTAAATAATAAAGGATACTACTACTATCCAATAATATTTACTTTATATTATCATGGATTAAATGACCACACATTAACCTAAAAAGAAAACAAATTTTTTAGCAAAGACATTCTGTGATGCAAATTTGTATGTTATGCAAAAAGTAGCCATTGTGAGATCCCAACTGCAGCCATCATGTGATGCCAGCTGCAGCTCTGCAGTCATGACATTTGTTACCTGAGAGGCTGCACAAACACCAAATGCCCTAAGGATGATGTCCACAATTCTCTGTGAGGTCAGGACATTTCCACCAACAACAGCAGCACTGTCTGATGGATCCAGGATGCTTCCCTTGGGGATGATCACCTTCACTGGCTTCAGACAGCCCTGTTTATGTAAGCAAAGAAGAGAAGAGTGGGTAAAGAAAAACTCAGCAATATTTTTGCAGTTTATTTAAGGCGTGACTACAAGAATAACTCTCCCTAATGATGCTGAATTACATGGACGACTCTGCCTATTAGGGCTGACTACAATGACAACTCTGTCTATTAAGGCCTGGCTACAATGACAACTCTGTCTATTAAGGCCTGACTACAAGGACAACTCTGCCTACAGAGGCCCAACTACAAGAACTCTGCCAACTGAGGCCTGACTACAACGACAACTCTACCTATTGAGGTCTGACAACAAGGAAAACTGTCAATCAAGGCCTGACTACTGGAAAACTTTGCCAATTGAGACCTGAATATAAGAACTCTGCAAATTTAGGCCTGACTACAAGGACAACTCTGCCTATTGAGAAATGACTAAAAGGACAACTCTGCCTATTGAGAAATGACTACAAGGACAACTCTGCCTATTAAGGTCTAATTACAGGAAAACTGGCTATTGAGGCCCTACTACCAGGACAACTCACCTATTAATGCCTGATTACAAATAAAACTCTGCATATGTTTGCATATTCCTGATTAATATTATTGTTTGATTTTTTTGTTGTTGCTGTTGTAGGGTTTAACACCATTTTTCAGTACAAGATAGGCTATACATGGTGGCCAGTATAACTTGTGGAGAAAGAACCCTGGAAAACCCTGGGAAGAACCACCGACCCATGAGAAGCTACTGGCAAGCTTTCTCACGTACCCACATTAGCCAAACCTTAGTCTCAAACCCACGCAGACAGCTGTGAAATGGCAGTGATCCGGAATGGTGAGTGCTTTAGACCATTGAGCCATTTTGGGGCCCCTATAATTGTTTGAAGACATATTTATCCATTGATTTTGAAGGTTTGTGACAGTTTCTAATCCCTTTAACATAATTTATTTTTATCACAGGGCAAACAAATTAATGTCAGTAGCTACTGTGCAGCTCCTCTTGCAGAATTTGTTCTTCTTTCAAGAAAGCATTTTTCAAGATGTGCTAGAATCACCAGCAAGCTCATCTTAAGCCAAGTCAAACATCCGTGTACAGTTGATATAAAAAATTTGAATGTGTGTGTGTGATATGGATTTTTAATGTAGCTTTAAAACTGCTATGATGTCTGCAATGTGGCAGTTTATAGCGATGTCTAGCACTGGGGCATCATGCCACAGATATTTAGCATGATGTCCTACTGAGTCACATTATCCAGACACAAGGCTGACCACTCCTAACACTAACCTCCTTAATGCTGAGTGCCAAGCGAGGCAACTGTTAGTACCATTTTTATAAGTCTTTGGTATGACTCCTGCATCCAAGGCAGACACTCTAACAACTAGGCCACTGGAGCGGTCAAAAAATAAGAAATTCCAAGTAACTGTACATCTTTCCAGTTCTCATGCTTGATACAGATTGCTGTATGTTGTCACATTCAAATAACCTTGATCTTCACCTTGCCTGAGGTTTTGAGGGAGGGTAGGGGTGAAAGAATATAAATGGGCAGTTCTTACCTGATTCTACAGCCAAACTATGTTAGCTATCCATTCAAGTGTTTTGGACTTACAAAAAACATTTTGACCAAATATTAAACCAGGAATTTCAAATGAAATGACCTTGTTCTGAGCATGGCTTAAGATGCATGGAAATAAATTTGCAAAGTTGCCTAATTCAACTGTCCCTATTTTCAATATTACCCAAACCACTAACAATACACATGAACCTCCTGTACATGAGGATTTTTCCTCCCAAGATGATGGGTGTATTTGTCCTTCTCATCATTCACCGAAATCTCCAGTGTAAACAGAATTATTATTGAGCACTTGTATTAATTTCCATTCCTTTTACACTTAGCTTCAAGTGTAGTATCTTTATAGTAACACTGCCTGTGATCACATACATGACTGTGAACTGACTTTAGGAGGGCACGATTTAGTTCCTAATTTCAATTAGCATAAAACAACATCCATTTGATTCTATCTGCATGGTCAGTTGGCTTCAGTGTTTGAAGTTTGTCAACATGAATTCCTACTGTGAATGATCAGAAGTAATTCTGAAAGGATAGACATTAATTGATTATGGCTGGATTACTAAAAATGCTCAATCAGCATAGAACATGGTCAGTTTGGCTTTGGTGTTTTTAAGTTTGTCAATATGTCTAAGTATGCATTATCTCCAAATGCTAAGCAACTGAAATATCACATGAAAATCAATGATGTTTTGAAATGGGAATTTCACTGGTTAAAAAAAAGTTCAAAGGAAATGAATATGCATTCTCCCCTTCACATAAAGATGACTTTGAAATATGCTATATGGACAACAATGACATCATGTAGTATATTAAAGCACATTAAATGCAATAACAAATATGTTGTCACCAATATCCATGTTTGCATAATCTGTTTCATAATGTTGTTGTTGTTGTTGTTGTAGGGTTTAACGCCATTTTTCAGCACAAGATAGGCTATACATGACGGCCAGTATAATTGGTGGAGGAAGAACCCTGGAAAACCCCGGGAAGAACCACCGACCCACGAGAAGCTACTGGCAGGCTTTCTCACGTACCAATGTCAGCCGAGGCTGAAACTCGAACTCACGCAGACAGAGGTGAGATGGCAGAGATCCATAACGGTGAGCACTTTAGACCACTTGGCCACTCGGGGCCCCGTTTCATATGTTGATAAAGATGTATGTGCCAAGACAATGTTTGCCAACTTCATAGCCAAGCATAATCTCCCATTTACTGTAGCAGCTCATTTTTTCACATCTAATCAAGAAAGGTTCTCAGTGAAATAGATGAAAACAGACTAAAACTATTCATGTAACGACCCAAATATTGGGTACTCATTGGGATAGAATAAAAAATTTGCCATTCTCATAGAAAATCCTGCTTTTTTAAAATCAAAATTCCAATCAAATTTTGAAAATTTCCTGATTTGTCCTAAGCTGACTTCTATGTGCTGACATGTGTACGACCAACCAAAAATAAAATTTCTTGCGTCTAATAAGAATAACAACTAACTCTACCACCATTTGGTACATATGACTACAGAGAAAACCTTTACCTAAAACCTTAACCAAGATTTTCAAATAATCTCAATCTTGTATGGGAGTCAGATCAAGGGTAGGGTGTGACTGGGTAGAACTCCCTAATACCACAATTCTAGTATGATAGTTATCCAACCCAGGGTTTGTGAAGTATGAGCATAAAGTAAATATTAAACTGAAAACTTAAGCAAGATTTTCCAATGCACTTGATCATGATGGAGAGTCACAAGTTGGGTAGGTATGCATGGATATGATAAAATATAGAAAAGAGATTCCTGATTCTATAATCCAAGTATGACAGTTATCTCTTACAAGGTTTGAGACTCATGACCACACAGAAAAACTTTAATCAAGTGTTTCCAATGTTGATGATGTTGATGTGGGTGGAATGAGTGATACCTTGGTCTCATTTATGTTGAAGTAGGCAAGACAAATACAATGTATCTCAAATAAATGGTCACTAGGTATGAACATTATCAAAAGGACTTTGATAAAATGAATTAGATGTTCAACATTTTAATGGCAACTTAATTAAAAAAGAATTACCTCTTTGATCACAGAAGCAGGGCTTTACAAAAACATTCTACATCAATTCTGTTTTGCTTAAAGTATGAAACAGTTGAGAATACCTGATTCAAGGGGACATCATGCCCAACCATACATCTAAGGCAGTATATGAGGGCTGAGAGAGTTACTGCCCTTGGAGCATTGCAATTTCCATACACTTCATATGAAGATCCTGTAAAATCGCAGACAGCTGTGCCCTGGAAATGTGAAAATTTAATAGAGTAATTTGCTATGATTTAATAGCACATAACATTTAACATATCTTCTATAACATCTTACAAGGCAAATAACTGATTAAAATAACTGGTAAGAAATTAAACAATTATACTATCGGTAGTAATGGACATTCTCCAATACAAAAAGCTAAAACTAGCATCTAGTTTCAAAGACTTTTAAAGACCTCAGGGTAATCTGCTCAATTTGCCCAAACTTTCAAGGCCTTGAAAATGCTACCTCATTTTTCCCAAACTTTCAAAGACCTTCAAAGACCGTACGAACCTTGAAACTTTACATTGTTAGAAATGTGCAGTATTTTTCCATATTGCATGGTTTTATATTGCATGACATCTACAAACAGCATCATGTATTAGGAACTACTTTATAAGCAACAATATATGCTCATGAAGAAGACATTTAGTTTTTGGTTTATTAGATTTGTTTGTGGATGAACTAAACAAGCTGTTTCGTCCATTTGAAAGCAGAGATGATACAGTAAATGATGTGGATGGGTTCACCAAGTCACAAATGAAACTTTCCAACATGATATTCACAATGTCCACAACAAATGTTAAGAGATGCAATATAAAAAATACCATTCAGATCATTTAAAGAGTTATCCTGGAATGAAGTGTTGATTCTTTCACAAACAGAATGGTTCAGACTATGACCAGTGCCCCCTAGGGTCTATAACAATGGCATAGAAAAGCATATTGAGGCCAAGGGCTATCACATATCTATCAGATACATACCATTTTACAAATCAGTAAAAATATTAAATTTGAGGAAAAAAAAGGAACTGAAGGTTTTGGTAGAAAACTAAGAACATCAGAATAAATAAGCCCAGATGATGAAGCAGTCTCATTTCTGCACAGTAGCTGCTTTACAAAATTTCCCCATTTAAATTTTGAATTTAGGGTAGTGATAGAAGACATACAGGTCATTTACCTAGCTGGGGTCCCTCCAACAGAGAGCATGCAAGTGACAGGGCATAAACATGTGTCTCTATAGCTGGTAATAAGAGTGGCAATAAATGAATTTCCTCAAAATATACTTCCTTAGTTCTGCAAATATGAATTGCATGGCCCATGTCATGGGTTCCAAAACTTGATACACAATGCAAAATTATCACATTCTCCATAATGCACTAAAAATAAAATGAATGTGATATCCCATAGTATCTTTTTCAGAATTTCAATTAAAAGAATTAGCATTTTTCACACATTATGATTCCAAACAATCAATGATGGAACATGGTGTGGTTGATTCAATGCCAGTCCACTGCTCAAATCACATTATGGAATTAAATAAATTGAGTTGGATCAACAGAAAAACAAAATCCATTCATTCCAGACAAACTGGAAAAGTTGTTTTAAAGTGCATTTATTAAAAAATATGACTCTAAATTTCAATTTTAAGTAGATCAAAATGAGATTTTTTTGTAAAAGCTAATGTCAAGCATGCGACTAAGTTAAAAAGTCGCTGGGTGGTGCTGAATCTGCAGTTGTGTATTTATTTTGGAATACAGAATAAATTCAATTACTTTGTTTCTTGTAGTGTATTCTTTTATGATTTAGCCTTAGGTAGGAAAACAAAATGAGTATATAATAAAAAGGTTACTGTATTTGTATGAGAAGATATCAACTCATTGTTTTTTTTCTTCAGATTAATACTGCACTCCCATGGTCATGCAGTATTACTCAGAAAAACTTGTTCATATTTTACTATAAAAATGCAGTAACCTAAAAATCATTAATGTTCAACAAACAATGTATACCTCAATTTCATTAATATCAACAGTAAGTTTCAACTTGGCTCCATCATCCATGTAATCCTCAGCACTAAGTTTAGTTGTCCCTGTTCTCTGCTTTGTCTTGTGAGCTATCTCCCTCAGCATGTCCCGGACTGCTAACTCAGCATTTTCCTTAAGAAAAAGGACAAAATTAGCACACTTACAACTTTAAAATAATTCTTCATTTAGACCCTGTAAGAGTGGCCCCGAGTGGCCGAGTGGTCTAAAGCACTCTCTGTTACGGATCACTGCCATCTCACCTCTGTCTGCACCGGTTCAAGTCTCGGATTCAGCCAGTGTGGGTATGTGAGAAAGTTTGCTGGTAGCTTCTTGTGGGTTGGTGGTTCTTTCCAGGGTTTTCACGGGTTCTTCCTCCACCATTAATACTGGCCACCATGTATAGCCTATCGCGTGCTGAAAAATGGCGTTAAACCCCACAACAACAACAACATGACCCTGTAAGTATTGAGGTATATTGCTGATTCATCATCTTTCTTTTTTAAATAAATCAATTATATGCTAAAACAAATTGCTTACTCAGCATTTTTCACAATAACTGAGATTAAATCATTCCAGTCACGTTCACATCCATAAATTTTGGAATCCATTCTATTGAAATAACAAATATATTAAAAAGAACACTTCCGATACCACACAGTTGTGCATCTTATTGATATTACAGGTCACTGAATAATTCCATCATGATGGAAACTTCTGTGTCTGAACAATCTGGGAATCTGCAGGATTTTATAACTACATGGACTATTGACCTGATTCTAATGGAGTATTGCCCTGATGATGAGCATCCAAATCTAAAGGTCAAAGGTCAGTGTTAAGCAATATGACACCCTCAGCTATTGTTCTGTATCCTATTTAAGTTTTCCTTCATATTAAAAGTAAAATTGGATGCAGCTGAAATACAAATTTAAATCTTTTAGTATTCTCATACCCTCCCATTAGTTTGTACCTCCTACTGATTTTAAGAATGAAAAACATAATAAAAAAAAAAAGTCATTTCATTCATTGATTTATAATTTGTATTCTAACGGTCACCAGAAGGTTGATAAAACAGATTACTGGCATTCAAATCATACACTCAGAAGCTCTCTTCAAACACAAGCAGCCACACTGCTCAGTGTTTTTTTTTCTGGATTCTAGAATAGACCATTTCAGTAAAAAATGTTTAGTTTGAATCCAATATTTGCAAGGTCTAGTTTTAATATTTCTAAATCAAACTGAACAAATAAAAATGAATAACTCTTTATACATGTATTCAAATAGAACTCTCATAGAAAAATTTACAGCATTATTGAAATTATCAAAGACAGTTAACTAAAGAACACATGTTGCTTGAAAATACAGACACATCCATGCAATTATGGTGACCATCTTACAAAAGAAACTCCTGCTTGATTTGAAGTGACAACAAGTTGCCAGTGTTTAATGGACAGAATCAGATTATATTGATGAATAAAAGGACTAAGTTTTGTGCCTTTTTTATGTCCTAGATAACATTTGTTTTTTTAAAATGGTAAGGGAATACAAACAAACAGGAGAATGTACAAACAGTGTAATTACCTGAATATGCCTCATGTAAGCCTGAACAACATCCAACCCATACTCATCTATAAGACTGCTGATAAGCCGGATACCCTATTTGAAGAAAGAACAAAACAGTCAAACATCTAACACATAAATGATTGGCCAGTGCAAAATCTATGCCACCTTTGTCTGAAAACAGTGGATAGTAATTTTTGTGATGAATGTACTTATAAAGTTTCACAAGTAATACTGTCCTGTAATTGAAGCAAATTGTAATAATAAATACTCCCATCCCCAAGCTTCACCCCTACCCCACCCTCCCTTCCCCCAGCAACATACCCTTCCCTGGACATAAATATCAGCATGAGAGAATAGTGGATTGATCTGAACATACACTGACAAGTGACTGTCAGTCAATTTTCATTCACTGCCATGCAAAACAAGATTTACTTGCCTGTGTTTTTTACTTTCTATATCCTTGCCAAAGCCAAATTTACAAAACACTTAGGATCTAACTTAGTCAAAACCAATTTGCAAACAAGTTAGCATTTTCAGGTTCTTTATATAAAACATATTAATGTGGTGACTCATTGTGCAGTCTATCAAGTATCCTTTTGTGAAAAGGTGGCTATAAGTAGGGCAGATTTTTTTTTACAGCAAAGAAACATTAGGAAAATATAGGTGTATTTCAGACAAAAAGGAAAGTCAGAATGTGTTTAAATTAGATTTAAAAAATGATTAAAATTTGAAAATTCATGCTAGAATGCTCTCTGCCAAGTTTGGTCAAAATTAGCCAAGTTATTTCTCAGAAGAAGCTTTATGCAATTGCTGATGGCTGATGGTTAATGGTTGATGGCTGATGGTTAATGTTGATGGCTGATAGTTGATGGCTGATGGTTAATGGTTGATGGCTAATGGTTGATGGTTGACTGCTGATGGCTGACTGCTGATGGCTGATGGTTAATGGTTGATGACTGATCGTTAATGGTTTATGGCTGATGGTTAATGGTTCATGGCAATGGTTGATGGCTGATGGTTGACTGCTGATGGCTGATGGTTGACTGCTGATGGCTGATGGTTGACTGCTGATGCCTGATGGTTAATGGTTGATGGCTGATGGTTAATGGTTGATGGCTGATGGTTGATGGCTGATGGCTGACTGCTGATGGCTGATGGTTGATTGCTGATGGCTGATAGCTGACTGCTGATGGCTGATGGTTGATTGCTGATGGCTGATGGTTGATGGCTGAAGGATGATGATACATAGACATCTCAGGGTCATACCTTTAACCTATCAGACTAATTTGCTAATGTGGTCCAGGATAATTATGGGAACCAATCAAAAAGCATGCTCTCTGTGTGGCAAGCTTAGTATTATAGATAATGTTCATTATGGAGACATGAGAAGACTCATAAGCTGGCATTTAGAGGTTTGCTCAAGGATGAGCAGAAATTTTGTAATTATTTGCAATGAAATCAATATTTTACTGATACAACAATAAAATATCTAAAACAATACAAGTTTAGACATTGTTCTTTCTCAAAATAATGTCCATATTTTTAAAATAAAAGAATTAGATTCTGTTCTGAATCAACATTACCACTAGGATGTATCCACATTCACATGCAAAAAGCAGTGACATAATGCACACTATTTTCACTGGTACGCATGTGTTGGGAACAAATCTTTTGTACTGTCATTAATGATCTTCCAAGCATTGGTTATCTTGAAATAAAGGTAATTTATAAAGAAAAGTGAATAACATCATTATAAAACATGAATGTATTGACAATTATTCTAAATACAATTACAAAAAAAGTATTCAACCACTTACACCCCCACCCACCAGTAACTTACACCCTCACTTACGTTGCAGTCTGTTTTTAGACCCAACTATACTATGCACGAGTAATCAAAGGAGAGGTGCATTTTGTCTAATTATTTAATACAATTCTCTCCTTCTCTTTCTCAATCTCTAAATGTAATTTGTATTAATCATCACAAGGATTATATGAGAGGTACGGTTATATGCTAGTCAACAATGAAACAAGTTTATATTTTTCTTCTGGGTGAATTGCTGTTTAAGGTTTAATCTCGACTCTCTCTCATCCCCCTGTCTGTATATGTTGCTGAGGTGAAAGTACGCTTGTACTCTATTGGACCACTGGCAAGGTGGGTTACTCTGAATACCAAACTCTGGAAGTTAGAGTACTCTGTAGATTCTGCCTCCAGAGTCATTCTGAATTAAACTATTCAGAGGGGTCTCATCATTAAATGAAATTTCAGCAACCCATGACACAAGATGAAAATGGAAAGTGCAAATGCAAAATGCAGAACAATGAATGATGAATGAAACTGGAACAAATGGATTTGAAAATCAATTATTTTAAACCTGGTACTAAACTTTTTCACGGTCAAAAACTCTTTTGCATGATAATCTATGGTGATATGTTTTATACTGACAAGCAATTTTTCACTCTTTCCAAGCCATGACATTGTTCTTCTTGAGGTAGACTTGAAAAACAAGCACTACTGATGTGATAACATCTTCACAGAGGGCTCTATCAAAACAATCTTTATTTGAACAAAATGAAAAAGGAAATAAAATTTGCTCACAAATTCTCTACAACTTTAATTTTACAATTTAAATTTAAATTTATCATTAAATCAAAATTGTTTTTTCCATTTGATGCATTTGCTATTTTGATAAAGCACTTTAAGCAGACAAGATAAAAAAAGCATAGTTTTCTCCCATCAACATTCTTAAAAACATAAAAACTGACTTTGGTTAATGTATATGTTTTATTTCATTCCATAAAAGCAAAAATAAAGAAAACAATGGATGGAATCTGAATGCATTTATAAAGTAAATAAAGAAAAGTTACAAGATAATAGATGAAATTCAAACATTAATGGAATGCAAATGAATTCAAATGGGAATGCAAAGACAGTGTATCATACATATCTGCCGGCCTATAAGTCAAATAGGCAAATTTGGCAAATTTTCCATCCTTCACCCATTTATAAGTTGATGCTGAGTATAAGACGAGGCCAGAGCAATACCTCAGCTTGTCTTTTTCACTTCATTCCACACAACATCGCAAATTTTATCCTATCTGTAACTAAATATACTTTCAGGTCTGGATCATTAAATGTAGCTAAAAGTACCTAATTTGTTTCTCACTAAGTATTTTAAATGTATTATGTACTTTTAGCTACATATAATGATGCTGACCTGAAAATTTATTGAGTTACTGATAAGATAAAACTCATGATGCTGTATGGAATTAAAATATAATAACTTCCAGTTTCATAAATATTAAAAGTATCACTGTATGCTATTTCAGATTACCAGCAATAGGGAAATTGCATCACTAATGCTAAAATGCTTTTTCCAGTTTTTTGGGGAAGAGAGATACAGAGGGATAAATAAAATATAGTCTAATATATGAGAAAGAGAGAAAGAGAGAGAGAGAGAGAAAGAGAGAGAGATTTCAGCTCGTTATTTTATTATGCCTTACTGCTCTCGTTAAGCTGAAGCTTTCGTCAATGAGACATGACATGATTAAATGAAACTGTAAATGTGAACTTTGCATACCATGCTCCTTCAGCGTTGAAATATTCACAGTAGTTATATCCATAAAGACTCCATTTAGGTTAAATCCCAAGAATGACCATTTTGCATGCTGTCTAATTTTCTTTGCAAGTATAACAACCTCTCCATTCCCAACAAATAAGGTTTTCTTAAAAGTGTATGTACTCTTCCTGTACCAGTACTTAGGCAGCAATTGTTTTTTTTATACCTCTGCTCATGCTTGATGTTACTTTAAATTGCTGTCAGTTCCATCGGCAAGTTCAAAAGATGTCTCTGGCTGAGAAATTTACATGAGTAACCACCTGGCATTTCCTTTCATTATAAGGTACGGATTTCATAATAACCTTGGGAAGCCTAATTTCCCTACTGGTAGCCACGTTAATCTGATCTGGTCTGCCAAATCTTGATCACAAGCAGGTGTTAGATTGGAATGACTGAATACAGCTGTAGCCTATTTAATTAATATGTTAACACCACTACAAAGCCATGTTATTGTTGTTGTTGTTGTTGTAGTGTTTAACGCCATTTTTCAGCACACGATAGGCTATACATGGCGGCCAGTATTAATGGTGGAGGAAGAACCCGGGAAAACCCTGGAAAGAACCACCGACCCACGAGAAGCTACTGGCAAGCTTTCTCACATACCGACATTGGCTGAATCCGAGACTCGAACCCACGCAGGCAGAGGTGAGATGGCAGTGATCCTTAACAGAGAGCGCTTTAGACCACTCGGCCACTCGGGGCCCCACAAAGCCATGTAATTCTTGGATAATGGAGGAGGCATAAAAAACTAGAAGGAATGGCTTACCTAGTGATATGGGGCCCAAATGGCCAAGTGCTCAAACGCTCACCATTATGGATCACTGTCATTTCACCTCTGGCTGTGTGGGTGCGAGTCTCCGGCTCGGACAATGTGGGTACATGAGAAAGCTTGCCAGTAGCTTCTTGTGGGTTGGTGGTTCTTTCCGGGATTTTCCCCGTTTCTTCCTCCACCATTTATACTGCCCACCATGTATAGCCTATCTTGTGCTGAAAAATGGTGTTCAACCCTATAACAACAACAACAACAACCTAGCAGTATTAATTGATAATGGAATATGGCACTGCATTTGTACATGAGTAAGATCAGTCATCAGGTAAGTGAACAAAACAGATTTACAATCATGAAGACATCTCTGTCTGTCTGTCTGTCTCTTTCAATGGGGCATAAGATTTATTAGATTATTAGGTGCATGAAGAAAATTGTGATGGAATATGTCTTTGTCATGGTTTTTCATCTTCTAACTTGTAAATTCTAAAGCACATATATGTAATTAAATTTAAACAATGTATATTACAATGTATATTATTGGTGCCTGCTGCTTCAGCACAATTACATCTGATATATGTTAATTTTTAATACTGACATCATGTAACTGTTTAAAATACTCAATGTGGGATCCTATATATTTTTTCATACATGATCTCTTCTCCAAAATGAAATATTTTTTACACATTTTTTTTCGTACTTTTGGAGAATTATTTTCCAAACAAAAAAATATGATAAAGCGATTTGGATGACATAGTTCATATATAAGTTGTTTCAGAGTATAAGTATAAAGCTTAGATTTTCTGGTCAAAAAGTATCGTCTTATAGGCCGGCAAATACAGTAAATGTCAAAGAAATGCATATTGGTGAAATTACAGGGTTTGTACATAATAGAAAGTATACTGAACCTTAAGGTAAAGCCAGCAATGTAAATTTGTTCCCTCTTTTTTAAATAAGGGTTCTAACTTTGCAGATCTTTTATTTTATTTTTACACTACAAAAGTAGCAATGGCTGCTTTCAAAAACAATCTAACATTACCTGTTGTTTCTTTGCGAAATGCCTGGGTGCTGGAAGATGCTTCATTAGAGTATTTACTGTATATATTGGGACAAAATAAAATAATTATTTTTCCTGTACCAGCATTTATCTTGAAACTTTTTCCACTGGTCATATGTCCAAGACTTAAGAGATGATGTTACTGTGGATTAAAGAGTTTTATCTCAAGTACACAGTCTTTTTTTTCCTCAAATAAAATTTAAGTAGGAATGCATTTTTTTGAAATGTAATTTTTGAATGATTTAAAAGGTGTCCCACAACTTATGACTTGAAAAAAACAAAGCATACCAGAACATATAGTGCATAAAAAATTACTTTAACAATTAATTTATGGTGTCACAACAAATATGGTAAAAACAGTACAATGAATTCACATACATTTGTGTATTTTTAGATTAGATGGATCACATAGAAAATTATTCTTTCAAAAGCATAGTCAAATTAAACAACATGTTTTGTTGTTTCAGGACTCAAACCAAGTTACAATACAATTATCACTGGAGCTGCCAATATGGAGAACATTGGAAAACTCTGCAAATGGAGACTCAAAACCAACTGCATGCCATAATATGAAGTGCTTTGAGCTTCTAGGATTTTACTGAAAATTGACATCAAACTTGTGATGCACTGATTACACCTGCCTCTGCAAATCAAATCTACCTACTGTAAACAGTCCAATTTTCTTACTTTTTGATTTGCAGCCACTTGTGCCTTCAGATCACTGAGATTGTCCTGGAGATTCCTTGTACCACTACTGCCTGGGTAGAGACCTGGAGCCATCAATGCCTCTGTCACCGCTAGACATAAACAAATACAGTTACGTAGCAAAAGAGGTTATAATTACAAGTTACATAGTAAAAGAGGTTAAAATTACAAGTTAACTGAGCTACTTACATGCCTATTTTTCTTTAGATAGAAATATCATTGCTAAATGTGCCATTTCTTTCAAAATTCTGCATCCAGTACGATGTTTTTTCTACAATTTCCCTTGTAGCTGTAAAGACATCTTCCTGATAAATTACAAATAAACAACCTGAAAGAAAGCTTCCTCGACCTCTATTTATTTCTATCAATTCCCATACTAATTATCTTTAGATGTGGATTATCTTCCATACCTGTGGACCATAGCGAGGATTTCTTTCACCCTGCTTTCCCTTGTAGTTTCACTTTACCCACATTCTTTTAAATCAATCTTATCATCCTCATCTCTCCTTCTTTCTTTACACTGGGTGTCAACCGTTATCACAATCTGAATGCTTCTTTTAATGTAGCTCATGACCTGTACTACCTACGAGCGTTCTCTCTTTCCTCAACGTGACACGAAAAAGCCATTAAAGCAACATACCTCTATTGTGTACAAATTGTATGAAAATATGGGCACTCAGTCTGATCATAATTTGTAATTATCTGGAAATATTTGCTCTTTTTTATGACTGTGTACATTTCTAAAACGATCAGCATAGTTCTGTAATCTTGTTTTCCCATATCTTCCTCTTGACATCAAATAAAGCTTCATTTGAAAATATTTAGAATTAAAAGTATAAAAAATTAAAAAAGGAAAAACATGATTTTTGTGTGGACTGATCTTTTTAAAATGTATTATGTATCATTGCATCAGTCCTTCTTTGGAATCTCAAAGGACATAGAGATGTTGTCACTGAATTAAATGGTGTATGCAAATAGCTAACAATAATTTATCAATAATAAAGAATTCATGTCAAGTTTAGAAACTTTAGCATTACATACTTCAAACGTAAAGAAGAATAGCACTGTCAACTTCATCAACTCAATAATTTGCACTGTCAACTTCATCAACTCAATATTTTGAGTTAAAAATGTCTGCTACATCATAACACAATGATTTCTTTCTTTCCTGAAGCAGGTTTTGCTCATATTCAATTTCATTTACATCTGTCTTAATTATGATAAATAATACATACAAAATAAAAGACTAAATGTTATAAATGTTTTCATTTGTTTCATTCATCATCTATTTTTTTCATTATCATTTAGGATTATCACTTATCATTTATGTTTTAGAATGAATTATTTAGCATTTAATTTTCATTCCTTTAGTATTCATTACACACTAATTTATCTGCATATGTGCATTTCAAATGGTTACATAAATGTTTCAGGGTCTGTAATAAACAGATTATTGTAAGTATACTATCTGATAACTTGAGCTGATTCATTGTTTTGGTGAAGCATGTTCAAGCTCAACAACCACACTGCAAAAAAATTACATATGCCTGAAATATCAGACAGTACACACAAGTATAATCTGTAATCATGTATTCTCTACATTGTCACTGCAAATAAAGGTCATCAATGTAAGTTAGTACCATGTATATTTGCTTATAAGTCGAGTTCAACTGCAAACTGTAGAGACCCAGATCTGGGTCTATGTACTTTGTTAGGAGTATTCAAACAAACCACACTGATCCCAATCTGCCATTGCATAATGCACCAGTCGATCATGTTGTTTGCAGCTGGTCTCAAGTTATAAGTACATACATGACTCAGTGATTTTTACCTTCTTCCTGAAATACACCAGCATCTACAAGTTTGAAGGACTTGAAGACAGCACCCTCTTCATGTATACTCTTGGAGTGGGGAGGCATGGAGCCTGGAGTTATTCCCCCTATATCAGCATGGTGGCCTCGACTTGCCACAAAGAACACAGGAGCTTTTTGTCCAGGGTAGAAAACCTGACAATTATCACACATTCATGTCAAGCATGCAAATGTCAATATAAATTGTCATATATTTATTAATTTCAACAAACTGGAAACATTTAAGGTTACTATTTCTTTTCACAACCAAAATTCTTTGCAGCTCACAACTGTACTGAACTGCTTTAATGTTCACATACCTAAAAATTACACATAAATAGTTTATATGAATACATTACCTGATGCCACATGCATGTTTGATTGACTATTCATAAGTGTAAAAAAAATCTTGATTAAATTTTAGGGTGCAATACTTTCTTTCCAGACTAATTCTATGACTATGAATGCTGGTACTGTAGTAATTTTAATAAATTTGACAGCCGTACCTGAAGAATAGATATTTAAAAAAAATCAACAACCATGTGTTTAACATCAGACTTTATAAAGTACAGATGATAATAAAAGAAGCCATTCAGGAACAAATGCAAATTGGAGAAAAATTTACAAACTAACCTGTAAATCTAAATGAAATTGTATAATTTGAAAGTGCACCATAAAGACATCTGAAGATTGTTCCTGTAAGAGTACATAGTCAAGCTATTGGCAAAGCCTTCAATGAAAAATTTAGGACAAAAAGGCTTGAGTTATTAGCATATAAAATACAACAGAGCTGACTTACTGGAGTAATGACAGTTAGATCTGGAAGATGACTCCCTCCTGCCTGTGGATGATTGGACAGTAAAACATCTCCATTCATTATCTTGTCCCCAAGCTGCTGAAGCTGTCAATCAAAACAATGCATATGTCCTTTGAAAGTTCCAATTATTTTCATCCTTGATAGAAACAAAGTGTGTTTACATATAGTGTAATTTGAGAAGTAAGTTGTGTTGATGGGGTATGCTTGGCTCTCCTCTGATCTGTTACGTTTGAAAAGATTGTGGCAAAAATGGTGGAGAAGAGTGTTTTTTTCTTCACAAAATACATTTAGTTCCATTAAGTAAAATCATATGTATAAAAAACTGAACATTGAATTTCATTACTGCCAGGCTAACTAAACGTTAGTACAGACAGACAGACACAGAGGTAGAACATTTTCAGAAAGAACTGTTGCCAACTGAACAGCCAGATTGCATGGTTGTCCAATCGGAAATTCCCTATTACATTCCAATAAAAATGATTTGCTGCTAAATGTCTAATGACACTGATAATTTCATTTCTCAATAAATTATGTCAACAAATGTGTAATCATTAGTCATTTCCATTTGGGGAGACAACTGAGGTGTGTGTGTGTGATTTGGATTTTTAACGTAGCTTTAACAATTTTTCAGTCATATCGCTATGATGTCTGCAGTGTGACAGTTTTATAGTGATGTCTAGCACTGGGGCATCATGCCACAGACATGTAGCATGATGTCCCACCCAGTCACATTATCCTGACACCAGGCCGATCAGTCCTAACACTAACCTCTTAATGCTGAGTGCCAAGCGAGGCAGCTGTTAATACCATTTTTTGTATGTCTTTGGTATGACTCGGATAGGGATCGAACCCACGACCTCCCACATCCAACGCGGATGTTCTAATCACTAGGCCACTGGAGCGGTGACAACTGAGGTAGTCCTGGAGACAGCCAATATTAGTTCTGCCACAGACATGGTAATAAAAGATTTTATTTTGGTTGTGATTTGAAAGGAAAGAACCAAACTGGGTGCCACTGTGCAGGGAAAGCAGTTTGGAAGGGGTTGCTGGCCCTGATATAGCAGATGTACAGCCAAATGAAAAGTATAGAAAGTAATTGCAAAAACTTAAAAACTAAATCTGTAATTGCTGAGAAAGTATATAAAGAACGAAAATACAAGTATACTGAATTTCACAATAGATAGTATACTGAGTTACCTGTTTACAGTGAAAGTTTAAAACTGATAAATGTCTGGCATACAGTTAAACCACTTAGCAGGAACAGGTGAGGCAATTAAAATTCCTTCAATGAGATACTATCTTTAACATCTCCATGGTAAATAGACAGGAAGAAAAACAATTTTAATTTTTTGGAGGGAGGTCTGAATTTTATGGGGGTTTTGGAAGTTGAAACTTTAATAAAATCTGAGAAGGTAATGTATTCGATGGAGAATTGAGCTGTCCAGTGATTTTCTGTTTGCTATTTCATTCATTATTTTAATATAATGAAAACAATCGTTAAAAAAGCTTTAAATTTCTTTTTTCATCATGTTCTTAACAGCTTTATTTCACTCATTATGATTTAAACGTACATTCAAGGTCAGAGAATGTACAATGGTGGGGACATCAATAGTTAAACACTTTGACCGGGGGGGGGGGGGGGGCTAATTTCTGGAGTGCAGGGGTAGTGGCAGGAAGATGGATGGACCCAGGTTCCAATGTTATTTGCATGTGTACAGTTGTCTTTTCATGTTCAGTAATTTTATAGATGTTTACTGGCTGAGGATCTTAGTATTTCCAATGCTATGGCCCCCGGGCTTAATTCCTGGATACGGGAACACCCCAGGGATTGACTCTGGGGTCCCACTCCGATATACATTGATACTTCAGTCCTTGATCACACACATCTAGTCTTAAATATGTGAGACAAACAAATCAGGAGTTATTTGAAATTTATGTAACATCACCCAGTCCCCACCTATTGGGATGAGACTGAAATTTCAACAGATTTGGCAGCTTCATGTGCCTAGCTATAATGGTACTGGAGGAGTTGAAGGATCTTACATACATACATATGTCTCACAATATGTTCATGCATAACAGAGAGACTAAATCACAATATGTTCACCCTTCTTTTGCACTGCAGGCAAAATAAATTCCTCAGCAAAGCTAATTTGAAAATGGATGAAATAGTACTCAAAAACTAAAACCCTACTGATTTTATATACATTCATATGATTCTCTAAAAAACATGAATACACTAAAATTCACACTACACAAAATATTACATAAATCTGACATGCAAATAGAAGAAAAAAAGCTCAAGCCCATAGGTATACCTGGTATTGCACTGTTTCCTGCATTGCACCAAGATGAACAGGTATGTGCGGGGCATTAGCGACCAAGCCCCCATCTGGACCAAACATGGCACAAGAAAAATCTAATCTCTCCTGCAAAACAGTCAATGCATATTTATCACACGTCAGATCTCTCCTGCAAAACAGTCAATGCATATTTATCACACATGTCAGATCTCTCCTGCAAAACAGTCAATGCATATTTATCACACATGTCAGATCTCTCCTGCAAAATACAAGCAGTCAATGCATATTTATCACACATGTCAGATCTCTCCTGCAAAATACAAGCAGTCAATGCATATTTATCACACATGTCAGATCTCTCCTGCAAAATACAAGCAGTCAATGCATATTTATCACACATGTCAGATCTCTCCTGCAAAATACAAGCAGTCAATGCATATTTATCACACATGTCAGATCTCTCCTGTAAAATACAAGCAGTCAATGCATATTTATCACACATGTCAGATCTCTCCTGCAAAATACAAGCAGTCAATGCATATTTATCACACATGTCAGAAGTCACTTAAAATGACATTAATAAAAGCCATTTCATGTGGTTGATACAACATATCTGTAATTTCATATTTTGGTTTAACATCAGGAAAATCTATTTTTTTATTTGTTACGTCTTACATTGGTTTGTAAAAACTAAAGCTTATGTGAGCCCTCTAATTACCACATTATGACTACTGAACCAAACATTGAAACACTGGGAAAATAAAAAAATGAATGAGTATACAGAATCACTTCAATATTGTAATGCCAAAATTAGCATGACACTGTTAAATCAGCATTTTACTGAAAACTATGTGGAAATTCTGGATAAAAAAAAATGAACCATTTAGTAGCAAACTAAAAAAATCAAACAAACAAGAAGAATAAGAGGACCTGATATTGAACATCGAACTTACATAACTCAACAACAGACCACTGCACTTAGCAGGCTTATGTAGTATTTTAAGAACACAACCATATATAAATGATCATCCAAACTTTATATCTGGTTGATTGTATCTATGCTACTAAAACGTGATACAAAAAAAGGCATTATTAACAGAAACAGATCTAATTCATATTCAAACAACCAACAACTTAATGAGATAAACCTATGTACCAAGTTTTATTGAAACTGGATGAGAAATATAGTCTCCAGAGATGTAACAAGCTCATCCAATCGGATTCAAGATCACCCCATTACTATGCACAGATTTTGCTGAATACAAAACATGTCCAGATTAAGCCAATGAAAAGTCAGTTTTCAAAGAGATAACAAGCTCAGCCAATTAAATTCAAGATCATCTCATTACTATGCATAGATCTTGCTGATTATAAAACCTATTCAGATTAAGCCAATGAAAGTCAGTCTTCAAAGAGATAACAAGCTCAGCCAATCAGATTAAAGATCATCTCATTACTATGCACAGATCTTGCTGATTATAAAACCTATTCAGATTAAGCCAATGAAAAATCAGTCTTCAAAGAGGTAACAAGAAGCTGGTGAGATACAAAATCACCTTTTAAATGCAGGTAAATCTTGCTCATAATCAACATCTTAATTATATTGGACTAATTATTAAGTCTGATAAGAAAACGAATTGCTAGAATGTTGACAAGCAAGGAAAACAATCATATGATCACATTATTAGCATTGTTGGATCTGACCCATAGTCATGCACATCTGAGATCTTGATAATATCAGCCCATCAAAATAGTATTGAGAAAAAAAAGAGTCTCTAATGTAATAAAACCATTCAGCCATCATGTACAAGATCAACTTGTTAATATTCCTATGTTTCAGTCATGATAAAACTCAGTCAACATGGGGATGGCATTAGGAGATCAACCATACTTGATTAAAGCTGGGTCAGTCAATTAAGCTGTAAGAAGTTCAGCAATCAGTTGTAACAACACCTCATTAATATCCAAGCATCTTGCTCACCATAAAACTAATTGGACACCTTCATGATATAAACCTAATTACCAAGTTGATCATAATCTGATCAGCAAGAGATTTACTTGAAAATGTAACAGCTTAGCCAGTCAGATGCAGGACAAGCTCAACCAATCAGATGCAGGATCACCTTATTAATTAGAGTGGATTTCAGATATAATTGTACTTCCGATGTCTTTATCAGTTAAGCCTTTTTACCAAGTTTGATCAGAGATAGAAATAGTCTCCAGAGTGGAAACCAGACATGATTTTGGTATTCCATAAAAAAAGCTGAATTTTTTTAAGGGGGGTTAGGTAAGTTATCTCCCAACAGAGTCTCAAGGGGCAACTTATGATCAAAAAATAATCCAAAATAATCATTTGAAAAACTAATAAACTTACCAAAATTGTTCAATTTCACTTCAAGTTCAGCCAATCAGCTGTAAGACCACCTCAATAATATCCATACATCTAACTCATTCATGGTTCATACAGACATCTGGTCAAGAAAGCCTAGCATTTTTCAAGGACACAATTCAATTTTCCTGCACCATAATTAACTGTGCCTAAATGTTAAAAAGAATATTGACCATGGTATGTTGAGTACATACAATTTTAAAATATTTTTCTTGAATTGGGCCTATGTGATCATGTGACTACATGACCAATCTAGTCTGTGCTCAAAAACATCAGTGGATCAGTGTAATTTTCAAATAGGTGCTGCTTCAATTTGGGATTTAGCTGTTAAGAAAGGAAGAACAAGTTTGAAAATTTAAAGAATATGGGAACAAAATGTCAGCTCTCGCAATTAATTTTGGTCTTCTGATGCTGACTTTCATACCAACAGTGAAAACAAATGCTAACCAGGTCATATTTTCCCCAAATTATCCTCTTTAGAACCTGCAAAGGGATTTCAATATAGGTGAGCAATAAAAATCCAATTTAAATCAATCTCAATTTGAAATTTCTGAACAGATTAATCAGAATTAATCAGTTTGGGAATTTAACTCCTTGAATTTTGTTAAAAAAAATACTCAAAATTCATTTCTATTACTGACACATGTATTTCATCTTTTTATGTTTTTCACTCTTGTTGGCTGAAGGACAGATGGATGAAACCTTCAAGGCAATGCCATAAGCGCTCTAAAAAGGTCCATAAAGCTTTGTGCAAGTTAGGTGGGTTCACTAACTTACCTTGATATTTGTTGAAATTGCTGTTCTTTGCAGTACTCTGAAAGAAACAGAATTGAGGTTTTTGCAGATTTTGTTGATAATTTACTAATTAAGCATATTAAAGTAATTACCATGCATACCAACTTCAAATCCATTCTAAATGCAATCTGCATAGACCCAGATCTGCATAATGTGACAAGAGTTCTGGGTAAATGAAGTTTGGAGTAATCAGGAGAACAAACAACACAGACCCTGATCTGCTGGCATATTATGTGATGGTAGATCAGACTCAATGTTGCTTGTTGTTTGCAGCTGGACTCAACTTAAAAGCAAGCAAAGGGAAGATAATGACTGTTTGGATGCAGAGGTGAATCCTCCCATCTGCTGGGGTGTCCTATCCCTTACTGGTTTCATTACTATTGTAACTCATCAGAGGGAATAATATGGGTTGATTCGTTTGTTGCTGAACAGTGTACAGTGAATTTGGTAGAAAAAAATCCATTGATCAAAAACAAACACATTGAAAAGTATTCATATCTGAAATAGTTTTTTTTTAATAAAAAAATAAATATTTGAAAGCAAAAATATTCCATATATGATCATGCAGTCCATGTCAGCTGATGCTTAGTTGCGTCTAATATGATTCTGTTAAAATCAGCTGGAACTGTAGAGCAGTAAGTGATGAAAATTATGAATATCAAAAAACAAACTTGTTTTAGCTGTTCTTATTAACTATTATTATACTTTTTTATTATATATTTCAGAATGAAATATTGAAATATATCAATGGGAGAAAAATTATATTGCCACAGCGGTGATATGATTTTTGGAACTATTTGCTTCTTCCAGTGAGCAAGTATATCTGTCCTTATGTGTGTTATTTAGACTCATATTTCCATATTTAGCCCATTTCATTTTTCTTCTTTTGCTCCTTCTCTCTCTCTCCCTCATATCAAGATGAATGCATCTAAAAATGTGTAAACTGGAGACACCCTGGAGTACATTTATGCAGTGAATGAGATGCTATCAAAAAATGCCTAAAAATGAAATCTGAAAAAACTAGATTTAAGTCTTTACCTTTTTAAAATTAGTTTTTAACATGAATCATGGAAACTGTCAGTTAATTAATTTATATGACATGTTGCTATGTGTCACCCGTACAGTATTGTACAGTATTGTATTGTATACCTGCAATACTCTATGACAAACAGTACATATTTTTTAGATAACAAGGCAGAAGGCAGAACTAGTATCATAAAGTGGCCTCAGATTTGAATAATTCACACTATTTTTATGTCTGCTAGACAGTAATAGGACAAGTTAAAAAAATGGTCAGGACAAGTCACTTTTTCAAAGTCACTTGTCCTAGATAAATGGGTGAAAATGTATTTGTACAGCCCATGGTAAAGTAGGGTCCAGGGAGAGGAAGTCAATTATTAAGAGATATTTTATACGTCAGTCAAACAAATTAATACTCATTAGTATGACAGAATTAAATTAATACTCATTAGTATGACATAATTAAATTAATACTCATTAGTATGACAGAATTAAATTAACACTCATTAGTACGACAGAATTAAATTAATACTCATTTGTATGACATAATTAAATTAATACTCATTAGTATAACATAATATAATTAATACTCATTAGTATGACAGAATTAAATTAACACTCATTAGTATGACAGAATTAAATTAATACTCATTTGTATGACATAATTAAATTAATACGCATTAGTATGACAGAAATTAATACTCATTAGTATGACAGAATTAAATTAATACTCATTAGTATGACATACTTAAATTAATACTCATTAGTATGACAGAATTAAATTAATACTCATTCATATGACAGAATTAATATGATACTCAGAGCTCCTGTATCCTACAAAACCTATTCTCAAGTTATTATTTTACAAAATGTGTCTTACCTTCCCATTTGTTCTGCAATGCTCATAAATCTATGGGAGAAGATCGATAACTGAATCATATCTAATGCTGTATCAACCGTATTTGTGCCTCCACTACCAATCTGTAAATCAAACAAGACTGGCTTTAGGAAAAATCTCATGAGTGTTTCCAAATTGCACAAAGATAAATTTGCATTTTAATATGATACAGAAAGGAGCAATGATAGGTACATTTTTAGGTGAAAACAGTAAACTCTATGTATATTGAATTACTAGTTATGAAATACCCCCTTTTATTCCATGTACTCCACAGTTCCAACAGTAGCAATAGTGGGTCTTTTCCCAACACACTTTATTCAACTTGCTCAGCATGATATAACCTTCACAGTGTTCTTATGCCATAAAACACCAAACACCACCTGTGTCAAATCTGTATTGTTTTTCTTCCATTTTTAGATCTTTGCTTTTAATGATATAACCAACTGCAAATTAATTACTGAATGTTATACAGTACTGTCAAGGTCCCAAGAGAATCTACATATAATCTTCTTTGATAACAAAATAGCCATGACTAGCAATTTCAAACTTGACCATGCTACTCTCAGAAAATCTTCTTTCTTCACAATTAATGTGAATTGTTTTTTCTTGAACAATAATCATGGATATACATGAGTTTGTCACATTTTTATGCCTGAAAGTCTTTTTCAAAGCTGTTAAAAGATGTGGATTCTGCATGCAATCACAATGTATACTTAATTTATATTGTGTGCTTGACCTTTGTCTGTGATTGAGGGTAGAGTTTTGGCCTACCTGACTTTAGTCATTTTATTAAAAAGATATTTACTTTGGTTTGGGTTCAAAGCCTAATTTTTATTATGCTCTGTAAATGAACTTGTGGCCCCCAGTCTGGGAATTTTATTTCCACCATGTATTCCTGGGTTTTCAGAGATAATGAATTATTGATGTAATGAACCATTTTTCTCAGTTCACTGGACTTTTCTATCAGTGGAGATTACTGTTACTGTAAATAATTATTCATTTCATGTTCTCATTAGTGGCTGGCCTAATATTAAACACAGATGTATAAAGAACCACAAACAGACACATTTAATCAGTTCACAACCTGTATTCATATGCTATTAATGCCGTACAAATCAGTGTAGAATTTGTGATTGCTACAAACCAGAAATTTAAAGTCCCACCGAGCAATGACCCTTTCAAGCAAACAATATGATGCCTTTCCCAATCCATGAAATTAGATACTAACAAAATTAATACCTGCAACAACAAACAACTTTACAGTAAACTAAATCAATAAAAGCCAGCAATTTCCAAGACTTGCTCTTCTCATATGCTCCAGACTGGCCTTTATCTACACAAATACCACCACAAACAATGTTTATTTGTATACACTACCCTCAAGAGCCACCTCTCTTATCAAGCAAGAGTTTGTTCAACCATCCAGCTATTATCATTTTAGTATTATAAACAATCATAAAAGGGAGCCTCCTGGACAGTAGTTTTCTTCCTTAGATGATGAGGGGACCTCCATCCCTCCATCCATTGAATGGAACCTCCAGTGTATACAAAATTATTATTAATTTCCATTGTTTCACACTTTCCTTCCAGTGTAGTATATACAGTAATACTGCCTTTGATCATGTGACCATCACCTGGCTACAACAGGGCAAGAAGATTTAGCTGCTTTTTTAAAAGCAGAATCAATCAATTAACATCCCTTGATTCTTTTGGCAGGGTCATCTGGCTTGAGTTCTTGAAATGTGTCCACATGGATTATAGTATGTCTGGTCAGAAGTAATTCCAAAAGGATTAAGACTTGATTATGGTTGGATTACTAAGGAGGTCAATCAGCATAAAACAAGATCATTTTGGCATCGGACTTAAAAGTCTGTTAAGGTATCTTAGCATGTGTTATCTCTGAATGCTAAAATCCCAAAATCTAAGCAAGTGAAGTATCATACAAAATTCAATAATGGATGGAAATGGAAATTTCTGTGGTTGGAGTCAACTTCAAAGGACACAAATATGCATTCTGCCTTTCCTATAAAGTTGATTATGTGTCTAATCTCCCATAATAGTAATATACCATTGTTCAAATCTATTCAAAATAATGTTACATACAAGTTCTTATACAGAAAATCCTCTCTCTTTTGAAGTCAAAACTCCTGAACCAACCTCCAAATCTGTCCGAAGATGACTTCTCTGTTCTGTTACATGTATGAAAATGATTAAACTAAACCTTTTCATAATCGTTTAGTTGATAAAGTTGCATTTTATTAATGACCAACCCAATTTTTGCAACATCTCTTATTATCTTAAATTATAACTGAAATAATAATTTGAATTATGAAGAAATACCTTGCCACTATTTGACTAAAGTGATCAAGTCAGGGGCAGATTAAGGCTCACTGGTGCCCTAAGCACTGACAAATCTTGGTGCCCCCCTCCCTTCCACGTACACCTGGGAAGATAACCCTAGGGTGCACCATGATCAAGAAACAGAACATTATGATCAATTTGCACTAGTTTTATCGATTTTTTTTTACAAATCTTCATTCGTTTTTTTTCTTTTCACCCTTTTCTCAACTTTGTGGTGCCCCCTTTGGCCCTGGTGTCTTAAGAACGTGCTTAGTCTGCTTAATGGTTTATACGCCCCTGGATCAAGTGCTTGAGACTCACTGGAGCTTTTACAGCCGTTTTCTTACTCCCCCTATTTAGTTGAAGTCTATACTTGAATGAGGACAAGGATTTGGGGATGATTTATAAAAACAAAATCATATATATATATATATATATATATATATATATATATATATATATATATATATATATATATATATATAGTGCTAATTTAATATACACACACACACACACACACACACACACACACATATATATATATATATATATATATATATATATATATATATATATATATATATATATATATATATATAAAACACTGGGTAGAAAATTATCTTGCTGACCCACAGATGTACTGCTTCATTGTTAAAATGATGAGACGGCTTGTCTGACCTTAAGTTAGAACAAATTCAATGAAATTATTAAATCCCTGCTTGGTGTGTTGAGAAAACATGATAATATCATTACTTCAATCCATGACCTATTCCTTGACTTATACCTTAACTTGGTACACTTATGCCTTATAACAGGAAGATGTGCTTCTTACCACAAGCTGAATCCAACTGTAAAGTGCACAGACCCAGATCTGCCATCACAACATGTGCCAGCAGATCCAGGTCTGTGGAGTTTGTTAGGAGTAATCAGTACAATAAACATCACATACTCTGAGATGTTGGAATATTATGTGATGGCAGATCAGGGTCTATGATGTTTGCTGTCGGACTCAACATTTAAGTTAGTATATATGGCACCACATTTGTTTGAAATTTATCCCAAAAACCACAAGAGATGTATTGTGGAATAGACAGATGGACAGATGAATAAGCCTACAAATGAACAGATGGACAGATAAATAAGCCTACAAATGAACAGATGAACAGATGAATAAGCCTACAAATGAACAGAATGGATAGATGAATAAGCCTACAAATGAACAGATGGACAGATGAATAAGCCTACAAATGAACATATGGACTGACCAGAACAAAAAATCTTTGTTACCTGCCTTAGACTAAAAGTGGGGCCAATAAAAAAAATCAACATTTTAACTGCGAATGAAATATTAAATGCAAGCAATAAAATGTCTTTTTCCAGTGTAGAAATAAAAAGTACACTTCACACAGTATGCATTAAAAGAAAAATTATAAAAGACATTTTAATATAAATGCAGGTCAATAAAATTTGCTAATGTTAATATCATATCCATATGTACGACATGTGTAAGATGAATGTTAGAATCGAGAACTTACAGTAACTTTTACATCACCATGCTTAGTGATAATTGCTGAACAAGATGGTTCCACCAGAACAGTGCTGAAAAAAGATAATACAGTTGATTAGATTAAAGCATGTGTTCTGTGAAATAATTTGTCTTGTCTTTTTCAATCTCATCCTTCAAGTACATTACCTCATCATAGTATCTTAGGAGAATGCCTACCGTACATGGTGGAGGGAGTTACATCCCCTTACTATGGACAAGGAGTTATCTCCATTGCACTAGGGTATATATGAAATATATGGACTACAGCAGTGACTCCATATGCCCAGATGAAACTAATAAGCAAAATTTTCTTCTGACAAATCCAGCAGAAGCTGAATAGCTATGTCATTGTGAAAATATTGAATGGCCCAGGAAGATGGCCTGTTGTGCTGCTGCTATAGGCACCATCTAGCCAAACTGATCTATTTGGGAAGAAAGATTTCTGACATAAAAGCAACATAAAGTTGTCTCTGCCCCATCCTCTTAACCTTCTTATCTAATTACCATAATGAAGATGGAAGAATGAGCAGTGATTCCTGCCATAACTGAAATACATGGAAATACATTAGCTGTGGCTTGTGCATCCAGATAAATGATAGGCAATGAATGCTCCTGAATGGGCCACACTCAACTCACTTACCACATTGATGGTCGGAAGTTGACACGACAGCCTGTCATGCTGGTATCCCTGCAGATCTTCATTCACACAGGTCCAATCCACAAGGAAACACCTGCTGTAAACCATGTTAAGGTTTTCTGATCGCTGTATAGGACCTCACATATTCCAAAATTGGAATCTCTTGATCCAGTGGGCAGAGGTTTAGTCACCATTGGGACAAGTAATCATTTACAGCGGTCTCATAAACAGGCAGCCCTCCAAGATGATGAGATCTTCTGCCACATTCAGAAGACTCTAAATGCGAAGAAGTTCCTGCAGTGAGATGCAATTCTTTGAGTGAACAGAAGAGGTTATCATGATGATTCAAGGAACATTCTTGAAGGACAGAGACCATTTTTCACATGCATTTTGAACTCCATACATAAGTGTGTAAAATGTTGAGATGGTAGTGTAAAGGGTTTCTTATTTGTTGACAAGGAATCCAATGTGGAGCATAAATGAACCAATGGATTTCATTACTCAATCTAGAATATACTGCACTTGGTGCTTTTGTTGAATGTTGTCCAGGTAGTTGGAAGTTATCAACATGGAGGTAGCATTGAAACATGACATGATGCTGGCCATAATTCTCCTGGAGACCCAAGAATTGATGTTCAGACAAAAAGGGAGTGCCTTGATTTGGTATATCATGTCTCTGAATGCCACATCTCTCTGTGAACATCACTGACAGCCTTTCTCCATTCCAAACCATGGTGCCCAGATGGAAAGGTTGAATGAACTGGCTCTATAATCGGCTGAAGTGTGCCATTGGTTTTTGGCAGCAAGATCCATCTGGAGTAAAGTTCTGTACGTATGTGACAATATTTAATGTTATAATGGGGTCAACACACAGAATGTGATCTAGAGACCATCCAAAACAGCTTGCATTAAACATTGGCAGTGACTACTATTATGCAGAGAGGATGAATTCCTCCAAACTGGATGTTAGAGATGATGTGCAATCATGGTATTATTGCTGGCAGGATCAAGTGAAAGTGAAGGGATGTACATCCATTGTGCATGCCTGAGCAGGTCCTTCTTGTTTCTTTGATCTCTCTGAGGAAACAAGGGCACAGCTCTGGGTTGCTAGGCCCACAAGGCTGGCATCTTGGGTGACTTGTCATGGTCTAAGAATAGTTATATAATGATTACAAAGATAACAGACTTGGAGAGAAATGCATCTCTTTCATCTGGTAAAGAATAAAGGATACATATATGGTATAAGGTAAATGAGAGCCAATCTTCTCTGTTACTGACACCCAATCACAAGTGCCAGTGAAAAGGTTAAGGCTATGTTCAGACTCCTGAAAAAATAGCCATGGAAACTATGTCTAACTGGGTCATATCTGGGCCATATCTTTATCACATATCAAAGCAGTTTTTCCCTATCATGGCTATTGGAGGTCAAGGCAAGGTGGTATTCAGATTGCTGAAATATCACCATGGACACCAAGTCATGCATAGATCCTGTTGCAATGAAATTTCAAAACAGTAGATGTGTGTCAAGAAAGGACTTCTGGTACTGGTGCAGGTTTTGACTTTACCAGGCATGCTACATCTATATTGATGGCTGGGATATCAGTATGAAACACTGATGTAGCTGCCATTTCTCATACTTGAAATTTACAAGTTTTTTGTCTGCGTCTACATCACTAAGTCATCTGAATTTGATAATTTATAAAATCTAATTGCTGCTTACATCAATATCAGAGCCTTTACCTAGGTTATTGAAGCTTTCATAGTTGTGATTCTAATTGTGAAAACTTCATAAGTACTGAATGAAATCCATGACCTCCATTTTGTAGAGTGTAGATTACAAACCAGTTACTTTAAATAGCAGATATCGACCAGAGCATAAACAGTGACCACGTGATCTGACATAATTCGCAGAAATGAATGTAGTATTTAATAGGGGGTTTTCCCCAAAGGTGGCGCTACGAAAACCAGCTTAAAATGGCTGATGTTTACAGCAGACATCAAAAGGCGCTTCCATGCGAATGGAGTAGAGACGTCAAAAGGCGCTTCCATGTGAATGGAGTAAAGGTGTCCAAAGGCACTTGCATGAGGTAAAGGGTTAAAACGAATGTACCGCTGTCCATTGGGTGGGAAAGTAAAATGGCAGCGACATTTATTTTATAAGATGAGGTTCACAACTCAAGTGTAGATTCTTTGTCTTAGACTGGAGCGAGAAATATTAACAGGTGGCAAAGTACTTCCTTGTGAGCAAAAACTCCACAGAATCAACCCAAACTTGAACAAGTCACAAACTGAAAACAGCGTTGGAAGGTATCCAAAAGCGCATGCTTGAAAGCATGAATGGATGATGGATGTAGTAACTGGATGAACAGGATTTAGCACCGATCCCACAATCCAAGGGGAGATCACTCTTGTCTGGTTCCCACTGGGAAGGTATACGACTTTTAGCTTTCTAATTGCTAAAAGCTAGTTTGAAATGGCTGGATTTATGAGGCAGTTGTATTCCTAAAGTATTAATTAAGGATGACCTCTGACCATTTCCATCCCATCCCTAGTGAGGTAGGGCTGAATGTGATCGAACAAGATTCCCACCCTGAAAATTTAAGTTTAGCATGTTTTACCAATTCCTACTGGCAATTTGATAGTTATGGGTTTCCAAAAATAAATTTTCACTGTGTTGCCACTGCCACTGCTGACGATGCAGACAGATGACATCATGTCCACTATATCTTGCTTTTCTCCAAAAGAGAGTTCCTTGAGAAATCACCTACAAAGTCTGTTGAAGAAAATGTATCCATTACACAATATATTAAAATGGTTTCAATAATTATGAAAATTTTAAAACAGTAACATTTGCAGACATCAGTAAAGCTGGATATAAATCAGAGGTCATTATCCTTATGTTCCTCTAACAGCAACTAATCTGGTAACTGTAGTTTATAATTCTAATAAATGAATTTTATTAAACAAGTCACTTGATATGAATCATAAAGCATGGATATAGAAAGAGCAATAAGTCTTCTGACTTCCTTTTGTCACAGGAAATTAATAATTTGGATAAGGTATTTAAAGTTTAATGTGTCATGACTTTCCAACTATACTACAAATCTGTGTAATATATCTCTTTTTTTAATGGCAATAAATTTTGACAAAAATATGACAAAAGTACCTGTTATCATTGACAATAATGGCTGGTCCCTTAATTACATGACCTGCCTTCAGATGTCCCAGTAAATAGACCTTGGTGTTGTGATAGCCATCTTCAAAATAGCACTGTTTTACCTGAAATTGATTCCTTTTATTATTGTCAATTTGATTCCTTTTTCACAATTAAGAGTATAATTGATGTTTTTTATCCTAAAATATCAGAACCAGCATAATTCCAAAAACTGATATCTGCAAACTTCTTTGAATATATTCAGTTTGCTAATCTTCACATATACCTAAATCATATATCAAAGTCACTAAAGCAAGAAAATTAGGTCACTGTGATCTACTTTTGCCCATGGTGAGAAGTTACCACCTAAGATAAATGCACCAATAAAGTTTCACAACTCAACACATCAGTATCAGAGAAACTGGGCTAAATATTTAAAAAAAAACAATGTTGTCAATGGAGCATGAAAACAACAGTGACATCCTTTTTCCTGAGTAGTACATTACACAATGAATAGACCTGTAAATTTCATGACTACATACAACTGCAACAAACAAACTGAGCTAAATACTAGAACTTTATATGATCCCTGGACTATGAAAATTACTGTGACCTCCTTTATTCTGTGATGAGTTACACCCTTCACAATGAATATGCCAATCATGTTTCAAGACTACATACAAGAAACATCAGGTTTCAAGACTACATACAAGTCCAATCTGGTTTCAAGACTACATACAAGAAACATCAGGTTTCAAGACTACATACAAGTCCAATCAAATTTCATGACTACATACAAGTGCATCAGACAAAATGAGCTAAATGTAAGAAATGAACATGAATGCCCATGCCAACAACAAAATTAGTAACATAAAAAAACAATAACAATGATAACAGTGAAAAACAAGAACAATGATAATATTGCAAAAACACAATGATAACATAAAAAACAACAACAATGTCAAAAAAATAAAACTATGCATTGATAATATTTGGAAGGTGAGTCAACACCTATGACCATTTTGTTAGAATAAATCATATACACGATGTGATATACACCAAGTGGGCCAATTAGGAACATGCCAGCCGAACCGCTTTTAACTTTATCTCCTACTTTTTAAATGGAATTATTTGCACATGTATTATTATGAAACAAATCAGGCATAAAGACAGTTATAAAACATACCTAAGATAGTTGAGAAATGAAATCATTAATGTTTCTTTCAGACAGAAAGACATAACTATGAAACAGAAATGAAATTAGTAATGTTTTTTATTTGTACTCTTTGCTAAAGATTTGCACATCTGCAGTTTCAAATCTGGTCTCAGGATTCAGAAGTTCACCGGTAAATGGTTGCCTTTTCAAGGCTGGTTCTTCATTTGGATTCTGATTCCTGACTTTGTAATCCCACCATGAAATTAGTAATGTTTTTTATTTGTACTGTTTGCTAACGATTTGCACATCTGCAGTTTCAAATCTGGTCTCAGGATTCAGAAGTTCACCGGTAAATGGTTGCCTTTTCAAGGTTGGTTCTTCATTTGGATTCTGATTCCTGACTTTGTAATCCCACCATGAAATTAGTAATGTTTTTTATTTGTACTGTTTGCTAAAGATTTGCACATCTGCAGTTTCAAATCTGGTCTCAGGATTCAGAAGTTCACCGGTAAATGGTTGCCTTTTCAAGGTTGGTTCTTCATTTGGATTCTGATTCCTGACTTTGTAATCCCACCATGTACCAAAATCCTGTAATGCTTTAATTACATCACACAAGTCAAAGTGCTATAAACATAAAATAGTGTGGCTACTATGCCAAATATGGTGGCTACTATGCTTTGTGGCTACTATGTAAAATATCATGGCTACTATGCTTTGTGGCTACTATGCCAAATATGGTGGATACTATGCTATGTGGCTATTACACAATATATCATGGCTACTATTCTTTGTGGCTACTGTGCAAAATATAATGGGTACTGTACTTTGTGGCTTTTATGCCAAACATGGTGGCAACTATGCTCCATGATTCCTAATGTCAAACTATTTTATGACTACTACAATTTGTGCATCTTCTTTCAGTCATACAGTGTATTAAAAAGTTTTCAAAGAAAAAAATTCACCACCATATAATTCTACAAATTTCACAAAGATCAACTGCATGTCAGTAATAGTATATTTACAATATGCAAAGATTTAAGTTTAATTATTATAATTGTAATAGGAAACTTGAACTCATTTGTACCATTTCTTCTCTTGGTGGCCCAGTCGCCTCTTCAATTTCCTCCTCTCCTTCCTGGACAGCTTTTCCTACTCCCCGCACTCTTACATCATCCACAATGATCCGACGTTCTGGCAAAGTGAAGCCAAACTCTGTACGATACCTAACAATAAAGAATACTTGTCACATGGCTATCACTGCTTAGTCAAAACAAAACTATAGCATTAGTTATTACTGTTGCTGTATTGAGTTAACACCATTTTTCAGCACATGACACACAATACATGGTGGCCAGTATATTTGGTGGTAGAAGAACCAGGTGAAACCCTAGAAAGAACCACCAACCGAAGGGAAGATACTAGCAAGCTTTGACAAATACCCATATCAGCTGAGTTTGAGACTTGATAGAGGAGATATGTTAGTGATCTGTAAAGGCAAGTGGCTTAGACCACTCGGACATAGTGTTAATTTAATAAAGAAGAGTGTTATGATCACCAATGCTAAATATTTGCTTCCTTTTCCACAGAACATAATGCATACTGCCAAAACAACATTTTTCAATTCGCAAAGAAAAGCACCAAATAAAATTGCAATTCTTACAGACTCACATCATCTTGTATATTCTTAACGTTGTAAATAAACTGCTGAATTTGAGAATAATGCTCAAAAGTTGAGGAAATATAGGGCAAGATGAATACCTTTCCTCAAAAGGTTTCTGGAAATCCCCAAACTGACTGGTACCCTCCTTGCCAGTGTGTTCATCAACAGAACACATCAGAGCACAGTCTGTGCGATCATACCTCATGTGGAGGAATGGCTGAGTTTTTATTTGTTCTCTAAAACAAAAAAAATTACTTCTATTTTTGTCTTATACATATAAAAGTATGAAAAAAGTATTAAAATTAAAAGTCTTTCCGTCTATTTTAGTAGCTTAGAAGTACAGATCTCATACTGGCTTCCATGGCAACTGAGAGTGCAAAACTCACTCTATATGTTAATTCAGGATCAGATTCTTTACATTAACAAATTTTCATTATCTAAAGGCCATACAAAATTGTTAAAACAACTCCAACTGATGTGATGACATCCTCATTGGTACATGCACTGTAATATTTTATTTGATCAACACATTTAGAAATAAATTCTGTTGACAAATGACCAAAATTTAGCTTTACATTTATGGCAATTATATTATAAATTCAATGCTATCTTTTAAATTGTACGCAGTTTCTATTTTATTCAAGCACAATTATTAACAAGACAAGATCTTTATAAAAAAAAGAGTTCCTTGCAATTATAAACATGAAGTTCCAAGAAATTTGCAATTTTTGCTATATCACCAAAATGGTGGAATATAATAAAAAAACACAACATAATATCAATTCAAGAAACCATACATTACACACATATTCCACAGTCTAAATATATCAACTTATTCCTAGATTGACATAATATGCTAAAGAAACTGCATAGCAGAGAAAGTTATTATACAAAAATTACAATATATGCCAAGTCTAATCAATCCCTGAAAAGGAAACAAACGCTTATTTTTTGCCAGGTTATAAATTATAAATTGATGAATGAAATGACTAAGTTTTGTTCATTTTTTATATCCCTGATGCTTCTTGTTTTTGAAATTGGTGAAGTGGGTACAAACAAATGAGAAGAAAAGCAAATATTATAGGTTATTATTATTTTGAAATAACAATGTAACAACACACCAGACAAATTGCAGCATATTTGTTGACTGAGTTACCTTTTGAAACCTTGTGACATGAGGTTATTGATGCACTCCTCAGTTAATTTCTTCAACTGGGCATCCAAGAATGGAATGGAATCTAAAACACAAAAATTACAAAACTTTGTATAAAATACATTTTTAAACCTTATTCTTAAAAATAAAATTAAAAAAAATTTGTAGTCAAATAATTTTAAATGAACGTGAGAAAAACATGTAACAAAATATTGCTTGACCAAAGTGACCTGGCTGATGTGTCTTTATTATTTAATTATTTATCTTGTTTTTGACATACTGTTTTACAGTCAAACCTGACATGAAAGACAACTGTTTCTGGGAGAACACCTGTAAATTATGACCAGATTCTTAATGCATGGATCAATTTTATCATGTAATATGATGACCTGTCCTGAAAAATATCTGTTGACAGGATGATCACTTGAGATACATTTAACTGTATTTGTTTTCTTCCAAACAGAACTATTACATTTTGCAGGATGACATAAAATACATGACCTTCTAGATTATTCAAATACATGTCCTTCTAGATCATAAAAATAGATTTTCTAGATCATAAAAATACATGTACTTGCAGATAATAAAAATACATGTCCTTATAGATCATAAAAATACATGTACTTCTAGATTATACAAACATGTCTTTATAAATCATAAAAATACATGTCCTTATAGATTATACAAACACATGTATTTCTAGATTATACTTCTAGATCATAAAATATGTCCTTATAGATCATAAATATACATGTCTTTATATATCATAAAAATTCATTTTCTTCTAGATTATACAAATACATGTACTTCTAGATTATACAAATACATGTACTTCTAAATTATACAAATACATGTACTTCTAGATTATACAAATATATGAACTTCTAGATTATACAAATACATGTACTTCTAGATTATACAAATACATGTACTTCTAAATTATACAAATACATGTACTTCTAGATTATACAAATATATGAACTTCTAGATTATACAAATACATGAACTTCTAGATTATACAAATACATGTACTTCTAGATTATACAAATACATGTACTTCTAGATTTAACAAATACATGTACTTCTAGATTATACAAATACATGTACTTCTAGATTATACAAATACATGTCTTTATAGATCATAAAAATACATGTCCTTATAGATTATACAAATTATACTTCTAGATTATACAAATACATGTACTTCTAGATTATACAAATACATGTACTTCTAGATTATACAAATACATGTACTTCTAGATTATACAAATACATCTCCTTCATGATGATACAAATACATTCTGTATATACTTGATTATAAGACACCTTGACTGTAAGCCACCCCACCCTCCAACCTGAACTTAGGGCTACAAAATGACTATTTCTCTTTGACCCTCCTATAAGTCTAGGTGTATTTTGCAATTCAGATCCATCTGAAGGGGTGACTTGTCTTCAGTGAATTAGAGTTGCACTTTAGAAAAATAAATAAGCCAAACTGGTGAAATGGATAGGAAAAATAAAGACAAAACCAATGTAAAATACAATTATATTATTGAGTGGAATATGTCTGAAAGAAATTGACAATTTAAAATGCATCCTAATGAAATCCATTAAAATCAATTGACATTTTAAATCCTTTTTATGATAAATCAATAAATTCAATTATAAGTCACATATCGGCATAAAGGTAGTAGTCTATGCTCAGAATGATTTGATTCACAATAACCCATAACATTTTAATTCCACATGTGTTACAAATAAACAATGAAAGTTAAATCCAAATTTCACAATTTCCTACAAATGTCAGTATCTTGTGTATCTGCTCTGAGAATTCGTCCTCATTGGCTAATAAAGTTCTGAAGTCATCCAGTCATTATAAATCATTGTCTTATAATCATTTCCTCTGCTTTACTGTCACGTGTGGGTATTTAGGTAGAGACTGAGATTGGGCTCTGTTTGGAACACTTTGATCATACAGTATATAAAATCAATTAAAGGCTGCAACTGAATGTGTGTCAATTGTATGGCAAAATAATGGAGTTCAAATAAGCCATTGAAAATTAACTTCAGCAAAGAATGTTTTGTTTCAATGTGGTACTCATATATGCATGTTTAAAACAAATGAATATTTTGTACTGATGACATCTCTTAATCTTCTTCCTTGACTAACTTTCATTAACCTATTTTTGATGACTTGACTTCTGAGTGGAATTTCTTCAATGAACTCACTTACCAGACAGGAAGTAGAGGCTGCTTACAGTATCCACTGAAATACTAACTGACTGGATGCTGCTGAATGAAACTGATCCAATCAGATTGCTTCTTACATATACCTAAGAAAACAGTTGAAAATCATCACTGATGCCTCCATGAACAACATAATATGTCACGTTAGCGTCTCCAATTTATATAGTTCATATTCAAGTTTCTCATTCAAGTTATGGCATTTGGACATCATAGATGTTGCCATAATCATCACCTGGCAGGTGGAATGAGCTCTCATTGGTCCATTGACAGTAACTGTTTCACCTAGAAGAAGACACTTGTTCAAAACAGAGAGTTGGCTATCTACTTATGCCAAGAGTCAGTGTGGAATAAAATGTATCAGTGATCCTGGCAAGTGATGATGACTACTGACATAAAAGACACTCTATAGTCCCTCGACCATTGATTTTGTCATTTATACAACATACCTTCTGAGTAAACCTGGGCACAGGGCTCCTGAGCTTCATGTACCACATCAGCCAAAGCCATTCCATAAGCAGACAGGATACCAGCATACCTATGCAAACAAAATAGCATTTTACAGTGCTGATGTGACAGTTATTTGCCACTAACCAGTATACAAAAGTTTACTTCACTACTGTAATGGGTTTTTAAAAAATCCAAAGTAGCCAAAAGTGCACAAGTTAAAATTAAGGATGGTTTTCTACTTCCTGAAAAAACTGACCTTAACTATCATCTTTTAAAATATCAGATGCAAGTGTTACATGGAACCATGAGTCTCAGCCTGCACCTCAATGCTTTTCATGATTAACCAATGTATTTGTATGCTTGTCAGAATAACCAATGTATTTGTATGCTTGTCAAAATAACCAATGTATCAGTATGACTGTCAAAATAACCAATGTATTTGTATGCTTGTCAGAATAACCAGTATTATCAGTATACTTGTGAGAATAACTAATATATATACATGCTTGTCAAAATAACCAATGTATCTACATGCTTGTCAGAATAACTAATGTATCTACCGGTATATGCTTGTCAAAACAACCAATGTATCTATATGCTTGTCAAAATAACCAATGTATCTACATGCTTGTCAAAACAACCAATGTATCTATATGCTTGTCAAAACAACCAATGCATATACGTGCTTGTCAAAATAACCAATGTATCTACATGCTTGTCAAAATAACCAATGTATCTACATGCTTGTCAAAATAACCAATGTATCTGTATGCTTGTCAAAATAACCAATGTATCAGTATGCTTGTCAAAATAACCAATGTATCTGTATGCTTGTCAAAATAACCAATGTATCAGTATGCTTGTCAAAACAACCAATGTATCTATATGCTTGTCAAAATAACCAATGCATCTGTATGCTTGTCAAAATAACCAATGTATCAGTATGCTTGTCAAAATAACCAATGTATCTGTATGTTTGTCACAATAACCAATGTATCTAGCTTTCAGTAAGCCTTTAACACTAGTACTTTGAAAACAATACAACCTATAATGCTGCTTACCATATTGTTTAAGTTAGCCAGACAGAAACACCACATACATTAGTGTACAAATTTTGAATCTCCATATACATTAGTGTACAAACTTTGGACCTCCACATACATTAGTGTACAAACTTTGGACCTCCACATACAACAGTGTACAAACTTTGGACCTCCACATACAACAGTGTACAAACTTTGGACCTCCACATACAATAGTGTACAAACTTTGGACCTCCACATACAACTGAACACTGCAACAGCTACTGATGTTGAATATATGTGATTTTCAAAATATTTAGCACAATATTTCAAAAGTCAAGTAATCAACATTGTTTACAATGATGAAACACACATTCTGCTTCAATAACTTTAGACATATGGTAACATTATATAAACTTTGAACCTACTGTAATATTCTATAAAGTTTAGATCTATTGTAATATTATATAACTTTGGACCTATTGTAACACATATAAACTTTGGACCTATTGTAATATATAAACGTTAGACCTATTGTAATATTATATCAACTTTAGACACATTGTAATATATAGACTTTAGACTTATTGTAATATTCTATAAAGTTTAGACCTATTGTAATATTATGTAAACTTTAAAACTACTGTAATATTATATCAACTTTTGACCTATTGTAATATATATGTGGACCTATTGTAACATTTTATAAACTTAAGACATATTGTAATATTACATAAACCTTAGACCTATTGTAATATAATATCAACTTTACAATCATTGTAACATTTTATATACTTCCAACCTATTGTAATATTAGATCAACTTTATAACTATTGTAATATTATATAAATGTTGGACCTACTGTAATATTATATAAATGTTGTACCTATTGTAACATATCAACATCAGACCAAATGTAATATTTTATCAAGTTTAGACCTATTGTTATGTTATATCAACTTTAGAACTATTGTAATATTATGTCAACTTTAGACTTATTGTAATATTAATAAACTTTAGAACTATTGTAATATATTATCAACATTAGAACTATTGAAATATTTTATAAACATCAAACCTATTATAATATATAAATTTTAGACCAATTGTAATATTCTACAAGCTTTAGAACTATTGTAATATTTTATTAGCTTCAGAACTATTGTAATATTACATAAACTTTGGACCTACTGTAATATATTATCAACATTAGAACTATTGAAATATTTTATAAACTTCAAACCTACTGCAATATTATATCAACTTTAGAACTATTGTAATATTTTATAAACATTGATCTATTGTAATATTTTATAACTTTAAACCTATTGTAATATTTAATAAACTTTGGACCTATTGTAATATATAAACCTTGGACCTATTGTAATATTATATAAACTTTGGACCTATTGTAATATTATATAAACTTTAGACTGATTGTAATATATATACTTTAGACCCACTGTAATATATAAACTTTAGACCTATTGTAATATTCTACAAACTTCAGAACTATTGTAATATTCTATAAATTTTTTAATAGTTGTAATATTGTATCGACTTTAGAACTACTGTACTATTATATCAACTTTAGACCTACTGTACTATTATATCAACTTTAGACCTACTGTACTATTATATCAACTTTAGACCTACTGTACTATTATATCAACTTTAGACCTACTGTACTATTATATCAACTTTAGACCTACTGTAATATATAAAGTTAGACCTGTTATAATATTCATAAAAATTTAGACCTATTTTAATATTCTATAAAGTTCAGCCCTATTGTAATATTGTTTGAACTTAAGACCTATTGTAATATTCTATAAAGTTTAGACCTACTGTAATATTTTATAGACTTAAGACCTATTATAATATTATGTCAAAGTTTCATCTGAATATGGAAACAAATGTATATATACATGACTTTCAAATATATACATGTATAAACTTAAGACCAACAGAAATATTATCCCAAAGTTTCATCTACATGTGACCAATAATCCAGAAGATATTGTATTTTGTCTTTCAAAAAGCTCTAAAGCAACTTTAACTGTTTTCACCATGAGGCAACAAGCTCTCTGCTAAAAAGGTGAGACAGGCAAGAGAGGATCTCACAGCTTATCATGACAAAAACTTTAGACATATAGTGAGACACACTAGACAAGAACTCACAGCATATGACATGTTGTTGTTGTTGTGGGGTTTAATGCCATGTTTCAGCACACGATAGGCTATGCATGGCGGCCAGTATTAATGGTGGAGGAATAACCCGGAAAACCCGAGAAGAACCACTGACCTACGAGAAGCTACTGGCAAGCTTTCTCACATACCCACATTAGAAAAATTCTAGACTCGAACCCATACAGACAGAGATGAGATGGCAGTGATCCATAACGGACAGCGCTTTAGACCACTCGGCCACTCGGGTCCCCGCATATGACATAAACATTAAACCTATTTTGAGACACACAAGACAGGAACTAATAGCATAAAATATTGTAAATTTTGGACCTCTAGTGAGACACACAAGACAGGAACTCACAGCATATGATAACAAACTCTGGACCTCTAGTGAAACACACAAGACAAACTCACAGCATATAACACAAACTTTAGACCTATAGTGAGAAACATAAGATCAGAACTCACAGTATGTGATGATTCCACTTTGGACCTATCATGAGCCACACTAGAGAGGAACTCAAGCATATGACATAAACTTTAGACCAATAGTGAGTCACACAAAAAAGGAACTCACTACATATAATGACAAACTTTTGGACCTATCTTGTGACAAGTAAGACAGGAACTCAAAGCATATCATGACAAAAAACATTATTCCAATAGTGAGATAGGGCATACAGGAACTCACAGTGTATAATGACATAAACTTTAGACAGACCGATAGTGATATTAATGCAAAGTGTCAGTTGAATACAGCAAATGGTGTAGATGTTTGACTTTCATAAATGGTAGCAATAATTAAACTGATTAAATGTAGTTTAAATGGTACACATGGACCCGTATACGATTACTACGAATCTATGCCCAGACAGGATGTCATTGCAAGTCAATCAATGTTTACAAGCTTGTAACTAATGTAAATAATTGATGATGATGACCATGATGATGATGATGATGATGATGAAGACCATGATGACCATAATGATGATGATGATGACCATGATGATGATGATGATGATGATGATAATGATGATGACCATAATGATGATGATGATGATGATGACCTTAATGATGATGATGATGATGACCATGATGATGATGATGATGATGATGATGATGACCATAATGATGATGATAAAGATGATGATGACCATGATGACAATATAATCATGGCTAGTATATCTCACCATACTTGTGCAGGTGATACAAATTTATCAATATCAGCTGTTTCTGATCTGTTTCACACCAAATCTGATCACATTTATACAGGCTGAATGAAGTTATATAGCAGGAAATGACTGCATGAGTTATTGTATAGTATAGATATTTTCACATAAAACAACATATCATCTTTCTTCCTTGGAGAATCGATGTTCAACACATAAGTGCATGCTTCATTATTGCAGAAAATACAGGCTGGCTAGACAAATATTTGAACCAGTATTTTATCATGTATTAGCATTCAAAGAACTGTTTTTGAGATAATGTCAATCCACAACATCTGAATTGTGTAGTAAAGAATTTTGTGCAATAATACAAATATCAACAGGTAAAATGATCAAGTCCATTCTTATCTAAAGGATTCAACAAGACTGACAAAAAATAATCAATAGTCCTTGATTCAATATTGATCTAGAATTGATTTACTTTCATATATAATAATGAGAAGAATATATAAAAATAATAATTGAAACAGCTATCTTTTTTAACTTAAACCAGACAACAAAATCTGTACATGCAGCTACAGCAATGAGTCATAAGTGACCAGCTAGTACATATATTATTTTGGTTATATAATGGTGATTGTAATCTTTGTCCTAAAAGATGGCATACATGACTGTGAAGTTTATAAGGTAGTGTGTTTAGGATAATTACAGTAAACTAATAACAAAGTTAATGTCTCTGAGTGCTATATTTAAACTGTCGTTATTGTTGTTGTAGGGTTTAATGCCATTTTTCAGCACAAGATAGGCAATACATGGCGGCCAGTATAAATAGTGGAGGAAGAACTCGGGAAAACATCTGAAAGAACCACTGACCAACGAGAAGCTATGGGCAAGCTTTCTCACATACCCACATTAGCCGAATCTAAGACTCAAACCCACGCAGACAGAGGTGAGATGGCAGTGATCTGTAACGGTAAGCATCCAGTGTAGTACCATGACACCACAAAGTAAAGAGCTGTCATATGAGCAGAAATGGATGATATTTAGAATAATTTTACTGTCAGAAATATATCTAAAGTAATAAGTATATCTAGGTCTACGATCCAGAAACTTTTTAACTGATTTGATAATATGGTCATAGTGAAAACTGAAATCAAAGCAGAAGGCCACAAATTGACAGTGAGAGACGATATTGCATTTAATTGACACAGATTTTCGCTGATCCAGCTTTGGAATTTAATGATACAACAACAGTACCAGTTTCTCATAAAATGTCACAAGGAAATTGGACTTTTGATAGAAACTGCTCCAATATCATCTTCAATTAAAAGACCTTAGTTATGTCTGACCTAGATAAGAAAGGAAGGTAATTCTATTGTGGAAAAATAGAGAGGAATGGAAACTGTATTGTGGAAAAACAGAGAGGAATGGAAATTGTATTGTGGAAAAATAGAGAGGAATGGAAAGTGAAATGCTTGGGAATGTATGATAGTCATTTTCCTCATAAAAACATCTCCACCATGTTTTATAGTTGTATAACTTTTAATGGCATTAGCATATTGACATCTGTTAAAGCTATCATCAACTCTAAGAGGTACATAAGTATACTGGATCAGAATTTATGGCCTGTTTTATTTCCAAATGAGAGTGGGTGGGGTGAATCCTTTAAGAGTGTGTGTTTGTGTGTTTTTGGATTTTTAATGTTGCTTTAAAATGTGTAGTCATATTGCTACAGTGTCTGCAGTGTGGCAGTTTGAAGTGATATCTAGCACTGGTGCATCATGCCACAGACATGTAGCATCATGTCTCACCCAGTCACATTATCTTGACACCAGGCCAACCAGTCCTAACACTAACCTCTTAAATCTAAGTGCCAAGCAAGGCAGCCGCTAGTAACATTTTCAAAAGTCTTTGGTATGACTCAGCCGATGATCTCCCACATCTGAGGTAGATGATTTAACCACTTATAGTCTGACTATACCTCCAGCTTGTTTGTACTCCCCATAATGATTTCAATAATGGAAATCTTCAATGAGATAAAACACGCATAGAACTTAGTCAATTTATTTATTGATTTATAATTTCTAACCTGAATGTGACCAGAGTGCCCTAACATTGGCAGTCTCTGCACCTTTCATGCTTAACAGACTTTCTATACTAACACGCACCATGTTGCGTACACTATGGACAAGTTGATTTCCTCAGACAATATTGTGACGCAGTTCATCCTATTTGGTAACTGCTGGATAATTCTGTAAATTACCACAAATGTTGAGAGTTTTGAGCTATATCCTTTGTACACATGTACACAGAAATTACACCATTGTTAAATCCACGTGAAAGGCAAATCGGTAATTGTTATTCTTTTCCTTTACTTGATTCCACATTGTAAATATCAGAAACAGACGACATAATATTTTCCTTCTACATACATACATGTGTAGTCATGCATACACCCCTTCCTGAAAATAGACTTGTCCAGGAACTGGAAATGACTAGAGAACAGGTCGTCTTTTACACTGAAAACTTCCATTTGGAATGAAAAACACAGACGATAATGGTATTAGGGTCCCACCTGGGCATAATCAGGTTTAAAATTATAAATCAATAAATGAACTAAGTTATGTACATCTTTTATCTCAATTGTGCTTTTCGTCTTTTAAACTGACAGGGAGACACAAACAAACAAGGAGGTATATTCAGACTATAGTCGACCAGAGCAGTAAGATATTATACCTTGACTAACACAATCACCAGACATAAACAACGTTCAGAATGTAGGGAGAATAATTAAAAAAAATTACAAAAGGGATGACTTAAATTAAACAAGAGGTGGTCTCACCGATGTTATCATGGATATTTGGCAGTCAGTGGATCAGGCCAGGTCAATATAAGACAGCTCTATGAGTCATAAGGAAAACAACTACAATCAGTCATAAAAGCAAAGGGATCAAATACAAATTAATAAACTTTGGGAGTATCATATTCTTCTAAATTTCTTTGAAACCATGATTTTAAATTACAGCAAAATCAATATTATGTCTGCAAAATCATCTAAAGTGGCTACTCACTTCCGACTTGCTACTGTAGGTCAATCAGTGCAAAAAGTCCTGTTTGCAGGACACTAACTTCAAGTAATGCGTGTATTAGGATGTAAATACTGCAATTAATACTTATTCCATCTGCAGCAAATAAAATGCTCAAGTGACAATGAAAGTCAGATAGTTTTTGCCAGTTCATGTGCACTAGAATTGCAGTAGAAAGTAACCTGATGAAAGACAGCAGTCATGTGATCTACCATGGAAAACATAATGATACACACACAGGAATGTGAGAATAAAAAGAACCTCTCTAAAATGACCTAGTTTGGGGCTGGTGGGTGGCCTCTATAGTACCTTACAATGTGTTTCTGTGTACATGACTATACTACTGGTCTTCTTATAAATAGTGATGATAATTACAAACAACCTGATAGCATTAAAAAAACTAAGTTACCTGTGGATGTAGACCTGTGTCATTCCCAGACTTCTAGCAATAGAACATGCATGTTGACCACCTGCACCACCAAAACAGGCAAGAACATGCCGAGATGTGTCATGACCTCTGGCCTATAAACAGAATTTCTATAAATCTGAATTAGTCTCAACTAATGAATATACAGTTACACAGACACATGTAAGTATAATAAAACAGTGATTTTGCTATTTCTGATGCAAAGTATATGAACCATAGTAAAATTCTCCTACTACAAACTAAATAGGGGATATATATTTAGTTTGGGTGTGCAGTATATGAATCTGAGGACAGTCTGGATATCTGGATATCCAGGCATCCTGATATAGGGATCAGAAGATAATTTGATATTTGGATATGCAGGCAACTGGACATAGAAAATTTCAGGCTAGTTTGGATATTTGGATATACAGGTACATAAAAATAGGGACAAGAAGACAGTATGGATACATGGATATGAAGGCACTTGGATAAAGAAATTAGAGGGAAAAAGTTTGTATACTGAATATGCTGGCATTTGGATACTGAGATCAGAGGTCAATCTGTATAATTGATTATGAAAGTACTTAGATATAGAGATCAGATGAAAAACCTGGTTAATTGATTATGAAGGTACTTACATATAGAGATCAGAGGTCAATCTGGATAATTGATTATGAAAGCACATAGATATAGAGATCAGATGAAAAACCTGGTTAATTGATTATGAAGGTACTTATATATAGAGATCAGAGGTCAATCTGGATAATTGATTATGAAAGCACTTAGATATAGAGATCAGAGGTCAATCTGGATAATTGATTATGAAAGCACTTAGATATAGAGATCAGATGAAAAACCTGGTTAATTGATTATGAAGGTACTTACATATAGAGATCAGAGGTCAATCTGGATAATTGATTATGAAAGCACTTAGATATAGAGATCAGATGAAAAACCTGGTTAATTGATTATGAAGGTACTTATATATAGAGATCAGAGGTCAATCTGGATAATTGATTATTAAGGTATGTAGATACAGATATCAGAGGAAAAACCTGGATAATTGATTATTAAGGTATGTAGATATAGCGATCAGAAGACAATCTGGATAACTGAGTATGAAGGTACTTAGATATAGGGATCAGAGGAAAAACATGGTTAATTGATTATGGAGGTACTTAGATATAGTGATCCTAGGTTGATCTGGATAACTGATTATGAGAGTACTTAGATATTGAGATCAGAGGTCAATCTGGATAATTGATTATGAGAGTACTTAGATATTGAGATCAGAGGTCAATCTGGATAATTGATTATGAGAGTACTTAGATATAGAGATCAGAGGTCAGTCTGGATAATTGATTATGAGAGTACTTAGATATAGAGATCAGAGGTCAATCTGGTTAATTGATTATAAAGGTACTTAGATATAGAGATCAGAGGTCAATCTGGTTAATTGATTATAAAGGTACTTAGATATAGAGATCAGAGGTCAATCTGGTTAATTGATTATAAAGGTACTTAGATATAGAGATCAGAGGTCAATCTGGTTAATTGATTATAAAGGTACTTAGATATAGAGATCAGAGGTCAATCTGGTTAATTGATTATAAAGGTACTTAGATATAGAGATCAGAGGTCAATCTGGTTAATTGATTATAAAGGTACTTAGATATAGAGATCAGAGGTCAATCTGGATAATCGATCATGGGAGTACTTAGATACAGAGATCAGATGACAGTTTGAATATTTTGAGCTCAGTTAAATGGACTTCTATTGTATTGTACAAAAATATATATTACATCTACTAGTGTTCTGAAATATCATCATATACTACTTATAATAAAACTTACTCTGCAAATTACTTTGGTTCCATTACACAAGCTGAAGATTCATTAACACTTATGAGTTTAAATGAATTAAAATATATCTGTATATTTGTCATAAAAAGGAATATACATAAGTTATTTAATTATTACAAAATTAAATTACCTGACATTTAATATTAGCATTCACTTTTAATTCAGAACTTAGTCATGAATGGATTCTTCCTCCAAGGTTATTACCCAGAGATTGTTTTTATCACTTTGAGCCTGGATAGTGAAGTAAAATGGCACTTGATCTGAATCTCTGCAGTCCATGGTTTCATTTTCCATTCAAGAATATGGAAGGTTGAGTTTAGTGGTCTCCTCTGAGCTCTCCTGAATCCTCAACCTCTATCTCACACAAAAACTCCCACACCAAAACTGCCTACCCTTCTGCACATGAGATTCTCACGTGAGATCTAACTCAGGTTAGTCTCATGTGCAATTTAACATGCAAATTAGGTAGAACTCACGTGAGCAAATAGATTCTAATAAGAAAATCACATGTGCAGGAATTGTTAACAAGAGCAATATCTTGCTCACGTGAGCCACACCTTGCTCACACGAGCCACACCTCACTCATGTGAGCAAGATCTGCTCACGTGAGCAACATCTTGCTCACGTGAGCCACACCTTGCTCACATGAGCAAGATCTGCTCATGTGAGCAAGATTTTGCTCACATGAGCGGCATCTTGCTCACATGAGTAAAAACAACAAAAAACAACTATAGTATTTAGTTTTTATTGAATACAAGAATTAAACAGACTAAGATCAATATTCAAATCTAGTAATCATAAGCATATAATTTGAGTTCGATTAGTGATCTTTTAATAAGGTAAGACAACTAGAGTATGTATGTATGTATGTATGTATGTATGTATGTATGTATGTACCTGTTATATTAATACATCACATTTATTCTAAAAACTTTAAGGTCATAATGAAAGATACTGCTGGAAATTAGCTTCACATGAAGACCATTCTTCACTGTTCCAGAAAATTCAAAGCAAACAAAACATGTAATTGACATTCCTGCGTCTGAATTTCATTATTTGCCAGTCTGCAACAATATTTTCACTTGGAGATTTTTCTCTTTGAATCAATGCACTTCCTGTTGACCACTGAATTTAAGTTAGCAGGCTCAGTTTTGAACTGTTGAAAAATGAAACCTGAAATGGAAATGAAAAAGTTGGTAGAAGTTTTTTTTTCTGATCACAGCATTTGAGACATTCTGTAAGGTGGATTTTTGAAGATTTGTTTTACAAGGTAAAGGCAAAATACATAATTGTAGTTTGGATTAGATGGCACTTTATCACACTGTGAAAATAGGTGCCAACTGTTTTCCCAAGGACACACTTACGCAGCCAACCCAGTCTGAAAATTCATCCTTTGGACTATGAGTCAAATTGCTCTACCAATAGAATTACCATAGTTCAGTAGCAAACATATAAACTGCACTGTTGATGAGACACCTGCAAGTCACACTGCATATTCCAAATTTGACTACTACTGGATAAAGATGCCAATGTGTACCCGGGTATTCTCCCATTGATAATAACCTGGGTAATAAAACGAACAATTGGGTACCCGTTAAAAAAAAAGGTGTTCACGGGGGCTCATATGGTTGCTTACAATTTACTTGTCATACGTGGTCTGTATAATAATAATACAATCCTTTCTCAAGTGACCTATTTAAGAATCAACCCTGATATTTCAAGCCTGACCATCCTAAAATTCATGCCTGTCCATGGTTCATGTGCCAATTTTCTCATGACATAAAACACTCTTGTTTTCAGAACCTGGTGACATTATCTGGGTCAAATAAAATTAAGCACAATATAAATGTCTGGTTTAACTTGGCTACTGTAACATGCACTTCTTATACCACCATGTTAGGAGAAAAAATGAATGAAATGGACAACTATACAGACTGAAATATAAAGATCAAAAAAAGTTTGCTACTTAATAACAGTTTTGAAAAAACAGGTTCTTGAATGTGAAACCACTGCCCTAGATTCATTATATTATGATACTACACACATAGCAGTCCAGCTTAAATAGAAAATAAATGGCACCATATATCATTTTTTCAAAAAGAAGAAAAAACAACAACAAAAATAACCCGGGATGTATCAATACAACTGATGGATGTTATGTAACTGAAAAATGTTAGAGAAAAGATATTTTGTTAAACTTAAAAACATGTTGCACTGGACCGTCGTATAGGGATGAACCATGGCAGGTTGAGGATAATACAACAATCAACATTTATGGACTTTATGACGATTCGCATAAGTTACTGTAGACATGTACACTAGTCGAAATGACTGTTATGCACAAATAATTTATCAATTTCTTTTGTGTCTATTCACATCTATACTACTAATCCACACGAGTTCAGCTGATTTGTGACAAAAATTATAACTGCATATACATTTTTCATACAGTTTTCTGTAATAATGGCATGTAATTTATACTCTTGTTGTGCTCAGATTATGATTTTTGCCACTTATATTAGTAATAAGTATGCTTACAGCTCTTTTTGGGGTTGGAACATGCGAACCTACAACAAAGCAGTTCAGCTTCACATTTAATACAATTTCCTTTTGATTGTATAGTCTAGTAACCAATCGTTAGGAATGATGGGCACACATTAGAAATTTGCAAAAAAATTGTCATCTCTACCTCTGGAACAGTCCTCTGGAAGATTTCTCCAAATCTTTTGGGATACATTTTTCCAAAATATGTACATTTGCAATATATAAAGAAATTCAAAATCTGGTTTCCAACTTTTATATTTAAAAAAACAAATGTATTGGGGGTAAAATTTTAGAGTCTGAAATGCATATGTTATCATGTGTATTACATCAAAAAATTTGAAGCATCTTATACATACCCTTTACTGGAGTCGGAATTTCCTCTAGCATGGCAATGGGGTTTTGTCTAACTTCTTCCTGTTGCTGTCAATGTTTTGCACTTCTTTCAAATGATTGCTAACTTTGTTGTGTTGATTAAATTTTGTGACCTTCATGAAGTTTAATCTGTAAAAAGATAAAAATTAGTATAATTGATCATTTTAAATATCTATGCATAACAGAAAGAATGCACTGAAATGAGAAAACGATTTGGTTGGCAAAAGAGTCCTAGTGTATATAAGCATTAAGAAAAGCTGTAATCCTTATCCAATTAAATCTCTATTTTAAATTTACCAATCAAAATATTTGACAGACAGGGCAAATGTCTTTTAGGAATAAAATCATGAATTAAGCTACTGCATTTGGTTCTCAATCGTGTATGCTTATCTTGATCCACTCAATCAGCAATAAAATAATACGAAGAACATTTATGTTTATACAAATTGTTTCAATCAGTAACGCAAGTGCTCCTCACTGAGGTGCCCGCATTATTGAGGGTGGGGGTAAGAGCCAGACATGATTGCACAGTTGAATTGTGGAAGGCTTAAATATTCGATGATAGTATGGTGTAGATATCATTTTTAGAAACAGGAGGTTGAATTATTATCTTTAAGTAAAATCTGAAACAATCCCTTGGCTCAATTTTAAACGACCATGCGAATTTATGCTTATGCTTATAATGTCGATGATTCAGGCTATCCACTTTGATCATTCTATATGCGAAAATTGTAAAAAGAAATGAGTAAAAGTAACTTACTTCTTTCTCGGCAAAGAACCAGTCTTTCATAATCCTTGAATCTTGCCTAACAGCACGTCGACGTCTTCTGTTTCGTACTGGACATTAACAACCGTACCGACGTGGACATCTTTACATGTTGGTGTTGGTTTCTATATTTTAATAATGTCCACGCTCTTGCTGTCAGAATGTTTTAAGAGCAAACATGTTGCAGGAGAATATTAAATAACTTTCTCCATAAACAGCATGGCCCTTGCTAAGAGAACATGGCCCGCGCGTAAATTTCTGTCTGTTCAGTTTAAAAGTGCTATTCTACATGTACATTGTAGGTCAACATCCAGCATCTGTTGAGTTCATCTGAGGTGCCATAAAGGGTAAATTATTAGTAAACATGCTGTTGTACGCATAGGTGCTTGTGTCATTGATTACAATATAAAAATCAGTCACACATGTAGTATAAAAATAATACTTTTATTATTTTATACTACTGTATGACTGACATTTAAATTGTAAGCAACGATGTGAGCCCTTCTGGTTTTACACTCCTTTGCACACATGTACTCGGGTATTTCTTAATGTTATATTTTATATATCAAATAAATGCTATTTTATTATCTGATGTTTCATAAAAACTGAGCTATAAGTGAATTCATATCATTAATAAGTTAATTAATATAGACCTAGTTAATTTTGATGTTTTTACACTAGCTTGTGCCGAGCCATGCCCCATAGGACACTCTAATGGTTCTAACAAGCCGATTCTTCCACTGTGTACTCTGATAACCTGGGTTACAGAAAAGTTAACGGAAACGTCAGTGATTTGTTTTGTGATTATTTCAATAGGAAACTTCTTTTGTAAACTTTGAAATGACATGATTAGAACATTTAAAAGGCTGCAAATAAGCAAAAGTTTCTATTGCCAAGAATATACATGTGTAAAACAGTGCGAAACAGCTACACAACCAAACACGACCGGATTAGGCAGTTTCTTACGGATTTATTAAATTTTATGTACAGTACATGTTTGTTTTTTTACTGATAATGTACATATGCATAGGAAACGGGATTGGGGTGAAACCTCGATAATAATTTGTCTAATACGTAACCTGTTCGACTGTTCAGTCGGCGTTTGAATTTTAGCGGACACTAGACAAAATGTTTAATGTTACCCCGCGTATCTCTTTGATGCCAGACATTCAACGTCGGTGGACAATGTTTTATTAAACACGTTAATATTATGAATCCTTTATGGTTTCTGCGTGGATTAAACATAGGCCGTTTTATAGAATATGGGGAAGGGGGGCATCAAGCGTAAGTACGCGGGGGGGGGGGGGGGCGCGTAAAAAAGTATGCATGCGTACGGGGGGGGGGGGGGGTCAAGCTTTGCCAGATTTTTGCGTAAGTACTAAATGGATGACCCCTTAGCCGAATTACACAATTCAGTAAGTATAAGATTGTATTGGCTTTTGTGCGAACGTTAAGCATGAAAGAAAATGACGTAGTTTATGTAATTCTCCAATTTTTTCTGGAAAATGACTTGAGAGTTTATTAGGCCAAAAGGACTGTGCATCAGTGTTTATTTTTTTTCTCCAGATATGTGGCAATGTATTTTTCTTACAATTTTATAGTGGGGTTTTAGAAGTTTGTGAATAAATGAGTTGCATCATATGTTTATGGATAATAGGATTCATTTTAGGGCAAAAGTTTTATTTCCTTTTTATATTTGTAAACTGTGTATTTCGGGGAGAGAAACATTTCACTTTTTTACGGATTACTTTATTAAACATCAACCACGATCAGTATGCAAGTTATTAACTCTATTCTTTGACAGCTGTTAAAGTACCTTAATATGTTTAAATACAAAGAGCCTGTTGGGTCAAAATAAGATTAAAACTCACTGTAAGAAAATAAGTTGAAGATGTTTTCAAATTTAAAAAATACAACAAAGCAACAGCAAGTGCAAAATAGAAATGATGTATATTTGACAATAATGGAGATGCTTGACATTCAACATTTACACAAAATATTTAAGTCCAAATTGCTCATGTGATAACTCACATGAGAAAATCCAACTTTGAATAAATTTGAAATAAGTCTTTAATCAGAATCAAAGTCCAAGTTTCTCACGTGATAACTCACGTGAGAAATTAGAACTCTGCCTTATTTTCAAACATGGTTGTATGTAATGGAAAATAATGTTTTCTAAGTTCTACTTTCTCATGTGAAAATTTAGATTCTCACGTGAGCAAAATCTGCTCACGTGAGAATCAGGTTAGTTTTTCCTTGGCTCACAAGATCTAACAAACTGCACACATGAGCCTGCAAAATCTACCCAATTTGCATACATTTCTAACAAGGTTCTCATGTGCAGCTCATGAGCAGCTCATGTGAACTGGTGAGATTTTTCTGTACGGGCTCCACCACTAACAGTGCATTTTAATTGACATCTAGGTCAGCCCCACTGCTGGGAGTACTTTTGAAGGGATATCTGGGTCAGCTTCACCACTGACAGTATTTTTAGGGACATCTGGGTCAACCCAACTGCCAAACGCTGAAAGTACTTTTGAAGGGATATGGCCAACTCAATCACTGACAGTGCATTTTGAATGGACATCTGGGTCAACCCTACTGCTGGAAGTACTTTTAAGGAACATCTGGGTCGACACTTGCACTGACAGTGC